>JBBMOE010000055.1:701035-817385 GCA_037975065.1 Chaetodon trifasciatus | reverse complement strand
TGTGTGTGTGTGTGTGTGTGTGTGTGTGTGTGTGTGTGTGTGTGTGTGCCTCAGACAAGGTGTCCATCTATAACTTGCAGAAGGAGGGACCCCCGCCCGGGCCAGCCATCTGTCACCTGGGCACCTGGAGGGACTGCAGTCTTGTGCGGCTTAAAAGGCGAAATCATTAAGATGTTAGAATAACAAATGTCCGGCTATGTTTGGCTCTCAATCACCTCTTTCAAGGTGATGAACATTCCCACGTCGCCACCTCTTGCTCGACTAAACGGGCCGATAAGGACGCATCATGTAAGAGCTGCTTTTCTCCTCGTCACCTTTGATCGGTCCGGTTCTCTGGCCTGTTTGTTTTGTGCTGCCATCCTGCAGAGACACATGCACATAAATGGAAAAAAGAACCCAAGAACATACAACTGAGCGCATTCCATCACTCCTTCGTTTCCCTCATTTCTCCCTCACGCACACAGGCAGAGACCCAAGGTCAGTGGAGGTCTGCTGGGACGTTGATGAATGGATGTGAAGGGTGTCATCCTAGACAAACAGAGCCTGGGCCACATGCTGCTACATCCTGAAAAATATGCCTGTTACACCAACAGCTGAGGGAAATAGTTTGGAGGTCTCTCACATCCTCTCTCCAGCTCACTGTCTCTCTCTACATGGAACATGCATATTCTGTTATTCCCTGCACACAGAAAGTGAAAAATAACACACCTACACAAATGTGATGCACGCAGCCGCGGGTGCAGAGTGACAAAATGAGCTTTCAGACTGACATCCGCTCTGAAGGCTAATATCTAATACATGACCCAAAGAAAACACACTTTCCTCCACACGGTGTTTGTTGATGAACGGTGCCGCCGTCAACAGTCCCGCTTCCCACATGCTGCTGCAGCCAAATAAATATGTCTGCCTCCGCCCGCTAATCTCTGATGCCACCCTGCCTCACTCCTCCGAGGGTGCGCACATAAATAGCTTAGTGTAAATGGCCTCTTAAAATATGACATTGCCACACTTTCAGGGGAGAGAAGGGGGAGGTTGGAGGCGACGGAGGGAGCCGCGATGGACAAAGACCAGGAGACGGACCAGAGGCGGTCAGGTCAGAGCTCAAAGGTGCATCAGAGGAGTCTATAATAATTATGATAGGATAATAATTGAATCCATTGTGACTTAAAACCAACACATGCTCTTTTTTATGCTAAGCTAACTGTCTCCTGACTGAAGCTCTACATTTAATGAAGGTGTATCCATCTTCTCAGCAACAAAGCGAATGAACAGTCCTGCACACGCCGTCTCACTGCACCGCCTGTGTTAATCCGTGGCTGAAAATAGTCCCCACCAAATTTCTGTTTGAGTTAAATAAAACCTCCAGCGCTCCAGTGAAACCGCTGAGCGTTTTGAAATATTTGTTAGCCGTTAAAAAAGGTGTGAGGTGAAGCACCGCAGACCGGGCGGACAACTCAGAACGTTAAACAAAGACATTGTTGGTTTTGAGGAGCACATGTATTTATATATATATGATCTATAAATAAATGCATTTGTGTCTCAAGTGATGTTACGCTGCAAAAACATGTAATTAAATATTGATTTAGTTCAGTTTGTGGTGATGATTCACAGTGAAGTTTCATCACACAACTATGAACAAAGCTAATTAATTCACCACATCAGAGATGAGTCAGTATTGGTCTGTTTGTTTGCACAGCAGCGACAGGGGGACAGTTGGCCTCATCCGTCATGTGAGGGTAATTCAGGAAGGTATGACTGGAATGAGCTCGACTTTCTTTGATCTGATCTGAGAGGAGCTCGAAGACGAAAGAGACAAAAGAGAAACTACGAAGAAGAAGGTGGTGTTTGGGAGTGGAGCAGAGGATGAGGGAGGGAGGAAATGAGGTTAGAGGAAGGCGAGGGGGGAGGTAGAGGGATGTGGTGGTGTGTAAATGTGACGGGGTGCATCAGTGGGGGTGTTTCCATACAGTACACGAGGTCGGGGAGATATATGAAGGCTTGTCACATTGCAAAGGTTGAGGTACGGTCTCTATTGCTCCAGACAGTGACCTCCAGGGCAGGGCCAAAGCATTTCCAGATGTCTGCCAACAGCGTTACTGGAGCTGCTTCCATGTGCAGCTCGTGGCAGGCGGGTCGGGGCAGCAAGGGGGCGGGGGGGGGGGGGCGAACCCACACAGCACATTGTAATAGAGAGGAATGAATTTGGCTTGCAAATCAAATGACGAGCGCAGACATGAAAGTCTGAAGCTTTACAGAGAGCAGGAGAGGGAGCAAGAGAGTGTGGGATGAACGGAGGAGTGTGTGTGTGCATGTGTGTGTGTGTGTGTGTGTGTGTGTGCACATCTAGATGTTGGTGAAAAATGGAGACAGAGACATTAAAGTGCTTTAGATTTCTTCCCTCTGTGCTTCTGCCCAGAAGGGAATCTTTGACGTTCATTTATTCTGCTCCCCAGCGTGCCCGCTCGCCGAGGATCCCACATCAATCACGTCATTTCACTTTTTAATGTTCATTTTGTATCACCATTCTGCATTTTGGTTCGTCATTACTGGTGATAAATAGGCAAACGCATTGTCTGGGCAATGGTTACATTAGGGGTGATACACCGGGGAGTCTCCAGCAGTCTGAATTATGAGAGGATTTGAATTGTCTGGGAAATGTTTTTGCTAAAATGGAATTTGAAAGTTCGAGCTCAGGGGAGGAGAAACGGCACTCGGACAAGAAATCTCTGCAATGCAGCGTCAGCTGGGATTAAAAGTAGGTATTAAAGTGGAACAAAATTTCAAACATGATAGCTCATGTTTTGCATCAGCTGTCAGAAGCGGTTGCGCTGCTTTCTGCAGAGTAAAACTCATCGTCTTAACGGCGCTCAGACCAAACGCAGCTGATGTAATTCGGCTCAGCATTGTTTGCAAACCTCTGAAGCAGAAGCTCGTGAAGCAGAGTGTAGCTGTTGGTCCTGATGAATGACACTGCCTCACATTCCCAGGACGCTAAAGAAAAATCACAATATCTCTTGCAGCAACACCAAGAGAAGCAGTCAAAATGTGGAGTAAGTTCAAAGTTGATCCCCTGTTTCCATCCCTTCCTCCCGATCTGGGCCTTTAGTGTTGAGGAATGTCGGTGAGCCTCGAGCTGTCTCTGCAGGCTCTCTGTTTATGGTTCCATCTCACTTCCACCTGTTGGATGTCTCCTCCCGTCTGCCGGCTACGCCATCTGAATCTAAAGAGGTTTCCAGACAATAGAGAAGCTCTCCAGTCAGTCAGATAGAAAATCAAAACATGGACTGGGACGTAAATCCAGGGAGAGTTTAACAACGGGCTAATGCGGCCTGGCTTCAGCTGCCAGGTTACAGTGGGACTGATGCTAAAAATGTACGCACTCATGGAAATGAAAGGCGGCTTAGATAAAAGCAACCACCAAATGGCATATGTAGCCTAAAGCTTTACTGATCCCTGTGGAGAAATTAGGCTGCGACAGAAATAATGGGGTTCAACACAAATTGAATACAAAACAACTGCAAACAGACTCAATCAGTTCTGTGCAGCCATGAAGTCGTTTAATTTAACAAAGTGCAAAATGTTAATACAAAAAAAAAAAACAGCAATATTTGGATTCACTGTATGTCCTTTTTAACTTACTGAGAAGTTCCTGTGAAATAAGAATAGTTTCAGTGACATTAATTGATTTATTTTGCAGCCTGCTATTAGCACAACAAACTGCAAACACTGACATGTTATCAGCTGACAGCAGGTTCAAACCTGCCTCCCAAATGACAAAAAAATATACTTCTGAATGTTTTTGCCAAATATGTTTTGGAGGGACTGAAAATGAAGCACGGATTATGTTCGCTCCAGGGAGGGTTAAGTGCTTGTACTGCTAACAAGGAGGTGCTGGGGTTAGATTATACTGCAGAGGAGGTGGTGTTTTCTGACCCTGCTGGATGTTGAAAGAGTTTATAGTCGTTCTGAACAGCTGCACTCGAGGGTGGAGTGGAAGAGCGGCGGTCATGGAGATGGAGGTGCACAGCTTTCCAGATACATTCATTAAAGTATTTCCTTGTTGTGTTGCCAAAAAATTAAGTCTTTTTTGTGTATTTGATGCTGCAAACCAGAAGCACGTAAATGTTTTGAACACAGGAGAGACTTTTAGTGTATTCACAGATCCAGCAGGAGCTTTCATGTTTGTTTGGCTCTGTTTTGGTCTCCACCATCCTTTTCCCTCCTCTGTCGCTGCTAACAGCTGCACCACCTTTTTTTTTCTGCTGTTTGGTAATTGGCAGGAAGTGTTTCTCAAACCTTTTTTTTTTCAGTCTTTTGGCCTTGAATAATGGGATTGATGTTGATGAGAACAATGAAACTGAATGAAAACACTAAAGTTGAGGAATGGAAAATCAAAACAATGCGCTGAAACATGCTAAAACACTCGATCCCGCCGAGGCGCCCTGCAGAGCTCTCTGCGGGCTCCACGCCTGAAACACACTCTGTCATTTGATCCATTGTTTACATAAAACATTGATCGATGCAGCTTTGGGAAAATGCATTAAAAATGTCGCTGGAGAAATTTGGGTATTACGTAAACGCTGAAGTCAGTAGAAGCAAAAGGCAATTTCATCCCGACAGCTGAGGTTTGATGAAAACACACAGTATTGATCTAATAAGGTCGACAGAAAGTAGCTGCAAATTGTAAAAATGGGAAATACAGCTCTGCACTGTGATCTGGAAGCGATTCTGCTGCTCTGAACCTAGAAAAGTCTTCTGTATCTGTGGTGTGACGTCCAGCACGGCCACACCGCTGCAACAAACACTCCCTCACACACACACAGCGGCCCAAAGCAGCGTCAGGATGTGATTTATCGGAGTCGCTCAGCCTTGGATGGAAACATCTGCCGCAGCTGTCTGTATCAGAATACAGCCATATGGAGATCCAGCTCTTTGCCGGGCTCCCAAACTGCAGAACAGGTTACCAATTTAATTGAAAATCTCACCCCAGAGACAGAGTTGATCAGGAAATTAAAAATTCAGTGGGAAAAACAAGATAGCAGGTTCACTCCTCCCTCCTGCGTGGCTCAGAGCACACGTATGCTCGGAGAGCTTGGCTGAAAGTTTAGGCCATTTCCCCTCCGCGCTGATCGAATGTTGATGTTTAATCACGGTGATTAGCCTCGCTGATAAACGCTGCAGCCGCACAGGCCGGGTTAAGCACTTCTCCCTTATCTTCCTCTGGCTGTCACGCAGCAGACCCAGACCCAAATTCCGAGGCTAAGACCTCTCCAGTGTTGTGCTCGTGTCGTAGCATCAGCCTATTTTTGTCGGTGTATGACCTGGGTAGCAGCTCCGCACGCTTGCTTCTCTTTGTGATACCAGTTGCCATAGGTTACATGAAATGGATTTTTATAAATAACACGCATACTCGCCGTTCCTTTGAAAACCCTCATATGGAAAGAAAAGAGCAGTACGAGCAAGGAAGGCTGCAAAAGGCAAGAAAGAAAGACTGAAAAACCACTCAATACAATGCCAGTATTCCTCATAGCTCCTGCAAGGTGAAGCAGTGGCTGTACAGTCAAATAATAATGCACCAATAATCTGCAGTGCTTGTCCAGTGTCCTTCAGAATTGTGTTTGCATCGGACTGACGGTGCAGCACATTTGCTCTGAAGCTTTCTATCACACCACATGATCTTGGAGTTCACTCGTGTCGGCTTTAAGGTTCATTGATCCTGCAAAACCATCTCTATTGTTATCATTGATAATGAAAATCATCATCAAGGATAAAACATTTTTTGTGCTGATATATTAATTTGGGAAACAAGGCTGTGTTATTATTATATTTGAATGTTGGAGTATAAAAGTAAAACACCATAGTTTTGTTATTGGTACCAAAACAACATTAGTTTCGAACCATCCAAGTCGGCGTGATTATTCACGCTGTTCGCCTGTCTGGATCTGCTGGTTCTGCCTTTTGGCATAAGAAATCACACTCCAGGGATGGATGCTTAAGTTCAAAAGGATTTTCTGTCGATAGAAGAGACGGAACGCTTCCCATGGGTTCCCTAATGTCTCTTACATTCAGTCTGTCCTCCGCATCAGTCGCAGTGATCAGATCAATACAACAGCGCTACCCCAAATCTGATGGTAAATAATCATGTGCATGAAAGGGGGGGTGTGATACGTCTCTATGAAATGACTATTATGTGCAGTAAGTTCAATGATCTATTCAATATGGCTTGTTTGGAACGTAGCTGCACCCCAAGCTGTGTGCTCCATATCCCCAGTCAATGAGGCCAATGCACTTAAATGACTAACAATAGACAAACATGTTGAGGATCTGAGGTTCCACACAACTCTGGGCTTGACTCTTACAGCGGGACCCGTCAAACAGCTGCTAATGCTGACTGACAGCTGGACCTCAACACCCGGAGCTGTCCACTGAGAAGACAGGGTGTCGGTGAGACGGGAGCAGCGACGCTCTGAAAGGAAGTCTTGATATCCCAGTCTGAAATTTCCATCCAACTTCCTCTCCCTTGTACTTCTTTTTTCCCAGCATGACTTCTGGAAACCTTCCAAAGTGGAAAAGCAATTTGCCCAAGGAGCACTGACAGTCGGCGCACAGCGATGGTGGTGCTGGTGCAGTTATTCTTGGCATGGCTTTTCTGAAGACGTGCCCCGAACAAGCGCAAGTGATTATAGCTAGTTATCCCTTATTAAAAAAGATTAATGCCTTGGCCTGCAACATTGTGGTGAGGCTCTGCTGCACTTTGATTTGGGAAGTGCGCGTAATTAAGTCTATTAGAGACTTGAAAATACGAAAGCACAATGAAGAAAGACATGGAAAAACATTCCACATGAAAGTGTGAAGGTGTTTGTCAAGTGTAGAAAACAGCATCAGTATACGTTCAGAAAGCCTGGCACGGAGCTCGGCCTCAGTCAGCCTCAGACTCATCTCGGCTGCTAGCCTTGGTATTGACCCTGTCTCTGCAGTGAGAGGCTGAAGTCCTGCTGTCCAGATTAGATGTAATTGAAGGGTAATGCTTCTTACAAACAGTGAGACAGCTTCCCTTCTTTAAGGGACTAACGATCCATGTCCTCCACGCTGCTCTTTGACTTTCTCTCCAGCCTCCTCTTGCCACTGGCTTGTTCTCGCCCTCATCCCCTCTGTTGAGTTAACCAATACTGTGTGTGGGGTCATGAAAACATCTTGTTCAAAAAGCATTACAAACATGTATGAACAGGTCAAGCTGCACGTGCACAAACATACTTTTCAGCACGGTTAATAAAGATGTAACAGATACATGCAGATACATTATGTACCATAACTCTGAAGGACTCGAGCAGACTTGCTGAAACTGTACTTCTGTGCATCCCTCGGCTGTTTTTTAACAAGCTCAATTGGATTTACCCCCTAATGCTCTGATAGATAAGCACTTTACTCATTAGCATGGATTCAAGGGCTCTGGAAGGAATGAAGCAATCAAACGGTAATTCCACAGACAAACACGGAGGCCATAAATCACTCGCTCCCACACACTGAGAGACCAGATTACATCGCCACCGTGACCGCCCAGCAAATACCAACCCGCAACCAGCCAACCAGACGAAACGACCTCTAACAACTTCACATGACTCCCAATGACATGCAACTCCCAGTTAGCAGCGAGGTGTCGAGAGGACGAGGCCAGAGGGCTGACAGTACGCTGCATGCTGAATGTCTAACAAGATGCTTAATGCAACGACGGGCCTCACTGTGAGAAAACACTTACTGATTTCAAATCCTAAATTCTGATTCATTTAGCTTAAAGTAGCTTCACAACGCAGAGAGAGGTTTGGAAGGCAAGGCTGAACAGGTAGGTTATCCTTTGAAGGCTGAGAGAGTGGGCTTGCAGAGGGAGAGAGGGAGCAGTCCAGGCCTGTCACCCCAGGTTTGATGCTCTGGGGAGAATATAAGAGCTTTGCATAATTGGACTTGAGGCAATGAGGAGTGGAGTGGTGGAGGAGCTAAGGTATTCCAGGTTTAGGTCATGAGGAGGATTTCATAAGTTGATTGGAAGCCAGTCAATATTGTGGAAAAAGGGTGAGGACTTGGAGGGAGGGAGACCACGCTGAGGGGAAAACTCTTGGCTTGGGATGAGGGAGTAACAGCCAATAATTGCAATCTCAGATTTATTGCAGTTTTTTTTGCATCCTGTTGATCTGTAGTGGTTCCTCTACATGAAGGGTTGTCAGCCAGATGATCCAAGAATGTTTCTAAGCAGACACTGTGAGGCCTGGACTTTCAAACAGAAATTAGGCTGTTATTGTTTCATATTTCCACTTCCAAAAAACATGTAAAATCCATAATGATTACTCGATACTGACCTTGAAAATGCTGTCAGACCTCCAGAGTCCAGAGTTCAGCTCCTGAGTCCTGACCTCAACAAAAGCTCTTCACGATCCAGGAAGCAAACAAAAATACTCATTCATTGCAACAGCTGGCCAAAGAAAATAAACCTGTGACGCCTCTTACGTCTAATGGATTAGCTTTGTGACTCCCTGACAGCTCCAGAGTTTCCTCCCATAGCCCATCCAGTACACCGCTGTCGGTTGCAGCGAATGTGGGTCGAGCGGTTTGATGGTGGGTCCACGAGTAGAGAGGACGGAGTTGGAGAATAATCCGATTCTGTGGAACGAGTGAACTCAGACTTTTTTCTGAATCAGTTTGTTTTTCTGGGTGGGAAACTTTAGCAGGCTGACGGTCTGCAGAAGTAGAAAGCTGTATTCTCTCGCAGCAACACGAGAACTGCAGCAGTTCTTCATCCACGCACATCTGATGTTCAGTGAATGTTGAAGGATCGACTTGAAAAACTGTTCTCTGATTAAAGATCAAAAACCTAATTAAAAACCTCAACTGTTTTTTTTCCAATTCGCTGTAAATCACAAATGTCCTCCGTTATCATTCCCACCGTTCAAAAGGCATACATAACTTTCTTCCACTCATTAATTTCAAGTGACAAGTTAGCCATTAATCTTGCATGTATGTGTGCTCTTGTCGTTAATATCTGCCTGAACACGAGAGGCACCATGTCCATCAAAAGATCTGCACTTGTAGTTTCTCTGCCACGTCAAACACTCATGAACATCAAAGAACAATGGCTCCTCTCTGGGGCCGCCCTTTGGCGATGATAACCAACAATAACTCATAAGTAGATCGTAATGCAACGCCGCAGCTGGATTAAACTGCTCCGAGGCCCTTGGGGCATGAATGAGCTGCTGGGTCTCTGTTCATTCTCCATTCCTCCCGTTCTGTGCACACAGTTTTTCCAAGCCCTTGATTTGCTGTGTGGAAATGCAAACACCTTAATGAAGGAATATGCAACATGTAAGCATAAAACTGTGCGGCCGACATGAAAGATCCAGGCCTCACTTTCTATTTCACTCCTCCTTTGCTGCTGCTTTCACCACCTACAGGTGAAACCCGTCGCAAGTTTGGGCTCGTTATCTGCGGGTAGGTGAGTCACATTCTGGCAAATGGAAGTGGAAATACAGATAATATATAATGAGGGAAGGCAACTAAACCAATTTCCAGATGAAATTCTAACAACATTAACGTCTATGAAGCTTAATATCTCATACTGATGTTACCAGACATGCAGGGTGTTTTGAGGGGTGAGGTTTCTGTCGACACATTTCGCCTCCGCATGTGCAATCTTACAACTCAGCTACGTAAACACTTCCTCTTCTGCAGTGATGTTTTAGCATCAGGCACTCAAAGAGAAAGCATTACAACACGAGTGCAGCGTACAACAAGGCGCTACCTGTCGTGATGTACGAGCAGATACAATGCGACCCCTTCAGAGGCCAGTGTAGATCAAGGCCGTGAATGTAAATAAACTGAATTATTTGCCTCTTTTCAAGCTCAATCAAAGGCAGAGTAGGCTGTCATCTCCTGTTCATCTCCTGCGCAGAATGGCACAACGCACCGTCGTCTTATTTATCTCTGTGGTGCATCCTTTTTCCCACAGAGTTTAGAGACAACCGCTGCAGCTCGGCCCCGACTGCCCCCACGCTCCCCTCTGATACATACAAACACGCTTATCATCTGAGGAGGCGACGGATTGAAGATCAGTGGGTGAGGAATACGTCGACCCTTTTTCATCTGTCCATATCTTTCATGAATCTGAAGATTCATTTAACTTTCCGTCTGGATGAAAAAGAAACACTGCTCAGAAATCACAGGGCTTGTGAAAATTACATGAGTGAATTTGTAAAACAACTATTTATGTAGATGAAGATCTCAGCGCTGCGGAGTCTCCTCGAATACGTGGCTTGTTTGAGCTTCTTCAGCTTCTCTAATGTGAAAGTGAAACAGAAGATGGACACAGTATATAACAAAAACAAGAGGCTGCTGTTCAGAACTGATTGCATGACTGAGGATGTGGTTTTGCAAATTCACACTAATATGGACCTCATTACTCGCTTTGTGCTGTCTTAGATCTGAATAAAATAAAGCACAAACACACTTTTTCCAATAAGTTTTTGCTGAATCATATCCAAACTGTGCTAGCTGCAGCCCACGAGCTGATGCTGAAGAGCGGCTGCATATGACAGCAGATCCCAGTTTAACTGCACTTTTTCAGGGGTGATTATTTCTATATTGAGTTTACACTAGTATATCCACAGGTGAATACGTAAGAGCTCACTTGAATGCACCACAGAAGGATGTTGAAGGACTGTATTACATCACGCTGTAACCACGGCTGCAGAATGTTTCTGTTAAGCCATCCCAAACGTATCTGACTAGCTTCATTTTAAAACTCCAGGAACCAGAAAAAACAGGATTTTTTTTGCATAATGTTTTCAGCAAAGATGCATTTCAACGTCTCAGTGGTACAAATACACCTCTTGAACAAATCTATGATCTCTTTGTCCTGTTAACTACCGAGCATGTAAGGCTGGAAAAGCTTCGGTGACATGTTAGCCATCAACCGACCCTGCCTGCACCAGCTAATTCATGAGGATGTGTGGATAAAGTCAGTGCTCCAGTGCATCTGCTGTGTGCCAGCGGATGCCTTCTACAGATTTCAACATTGAAAACAGGATAAGAACTGCATGAGCGCTGGAGCGTGAGCAGTCCCCTCAGCCTTTCAGGAAACTGCCCTTGCTACAGTTTTTTGCAGATGTTCAAGGTGGTTCTTCTTCATCTTTATCAGCGGTAATCTTAGCCTCTCAAAAGACTCATCTGTCACATATGCAAACACGCGCACACGCAGTTATATTCTTTAAAATCTAATATGAGTCATGTGGAAAGCCCAGCAGGGGACGTCTCAGCCCTGTCGGTTAGCTTTCTCTGGAGCCGTCCTGCTTGTCCCCAAAGGGACTGACAGTGAAAGTGTCTCTATTCAGAGAACAGGAAAGCACTTAGCCTCCCGAGGAGCCTCCTCTTTCTCCCCACGGAGTGAGAGGAGCGAGCGACACCGGACGCTTCAGTGTCAGCCAGTCTGTGCTTTACAGTGCTGGTGAAATCAGTTCAAGGTGCTGGTCTGGGGTCAGGGTTAGGAGAGGTCGCTGGAGAGAGCTGAGAGGGGTCAGAGGTCACACTTTGATGCAGGCCGGCCCTGGGCTGTGGTTTGATGGGGCAGTCCAGGTGTGAGGAAGACGGGTGATGATAGGGCCGGCTAGAGTTACCTCCGCTGCTTGATGTGTGTGTCGGCCAGCCTGTTTATGGATGCTTACATATCTGTGGGTGCATCAAGGAGTGAGAGCGACAACCCACTGTGCTTTTGATCACTTCACAGGCTGCTTTCTGAGAAAGTGGGACCTGCTGCGAGCTTTTAGTCACACAGAGAAAGTAAGAGCACAGTGACCTGATACAGACAGGTTATGGATCATGAGGGAGAAGTCACGATAAGAAAAGCATTTGTGAGAGGAAGCTGAATATTGTAGATGTTTTAAACAGGAACAGAGCAACGCGCAGAAAGCCAATAACAGTGTCTGAAGTGCATGATGAAACATCACTGGAGTTCCTCTGGAGGACAAAATCATCGTTCAGGAGTTGAGTACGGGATTTTTCCACGTTAAGAGCAGATAGTCTGCAGAGGCAAAGGGAGGGAAAGGGAGTGAGCTTTCACAAATCATGGCAATAAAGACTGCAGACTCCAAGGTTACCCAACCGAGCGGCCGTCGAACGGACCACAGCAGCTGAGTGGAGGAGGATTAGCGAGAAAAGGATTGAAAAGGGAAGGGAGGAGAGAGCGAGAGAGGTGAGTGCAACGACAGTGTGTTCATACCTCCCTCTGACCTCCCGTTCTGCACTGTCAACGAGCGGTAATCCACGGAGGATGAAGACGCAGGGAGTGCCTCCACGAGGAGGAAAAAAACGACAGCAGGGTCTTAAAAGTGATGAGAGATGTTCGATTTGTTTGGCATTGTTACAACGAAAAAATGTTTATGGGGGCTCCTCTGAAGGGATTATAAATATGATTCATCATCCCTGCTGCAGTGTGAGGAGGATGAAGATACGCCTACCCGCTTCCTGTTCGAACAGAAAACTTTCTGGCACACAAACTATTTGCCCGTTTAAAAGTGAATTATCAGTGAAGACCAGGGCTGGAGGATCAGATAAAGACTTCATCGGACCTTTCCTGGCAGAGACGTCAACAGTCAAATCAGCTCCAGTGCAGCTCTGTGAGAGTTCATCCAAGCTTTTAGCTGCAGAAACAAATGTATTGATGGAATGTAACTGAGTTGATTTACTCAAGTACAATTTTGAGGTACTTTTACTTGGAGTATTTTCAGTTTATGCTTGTGCTTTTTAGTCCATTTATTGGACAGCTTTAGATGCTAGTAACTTTTCAGATTAAGATTTTCCATGTACGAACCGATACTGCTGACTGAGTGAGGTGCTTCAAATTGGCTAATTAATAATATCCAATAACAAAATGAAGAAGAAGAAGAAGAAGAAGAAGAAGAAGAAGAAGAAGAAGAAGAAATCCCTTAATTAGTCACATTTATACTCAACATGCGAAGTGAGGAGGTTAGGAAACTGCACACGCCATGCATATGTGAAATTTATTCTCTGCCTTCAACCCATCCTTGGACCGTCCTTCCTCCACGGCGGACCAGGAGCGGTGTTTCTTTAATCATAGTTTGACCTGCAGGAGGTTCTGAGGACTCATTTCCAAGTTCATGACGAGTGAAAACGAGTCCAAAGAGTGTCCAGATGTCTTTACTGCAGCTTTCACGATCGAAAAGGACTCTCTTCTTCTTCCATTAATAATATCTCAAAATAACTTTTCACAATGTCACATTTTTCTAAAATAAGCTGTTAGGGACCAAAGTCCCTCCAGAGAGATGTTTCTGAGATGGAAAGACTAAAAGGCAGCTCCGATCAATGATGTTTGGGAGGGTCAGTGAAGGCATCACTCTTTTAATGTCCTTCAATCATCAGCTACTCAAGGACCCCGTTTACCTGTGGCACTAACATGATAACATGATCTGTATCTGGAGGTTTTACCTGGATTAGGAAAAAAACATGATAATCCCAGGTGTCAGCAGCAATGCCATCAGAATGTGACTGGATCAGCTCCGTCACATCTGGATCATTGTGTGTACAAAACTAATTTTTAACAAAAAAATCCACCGAACTCGTCAAAGTCGAACAAATCTTCCTGCAATCTGCAAAATGAAAAGCAGGCCTTGACTGCAGCATCGCCTCCTTTGAGCAGGGATGCGCCGTGTATGTTGTCCGCCAGCTGTTTGCTTAACGTGCATGTGGGGATCCAATCACAAGAAGGGACACGGTGAGGACATTAACCTGGACGACGCTTTGCATTAATTGTCGGTTGATAGCAGATGGAAACGGGGTCTTGATTTGTGTACAGTAGCAGCGCAGGAACATCAAAAGGTAACAGAGCGAACCCCTAAAAACACAGCTGGAACAATAAATTGGTCATGGCTGTTTTATGTCCATGCAGAGCCGTCATCAGACTGCTGGCACTGTGTAGAACAAGACATCCTTTGTCTGTCCTCAAATGAAAAGGATGAACCACCCTTCAGCCATGCAGGTTTTTATGGACTCCACCACAAAGGCAAACTGTGTCTGCTTTTCCCTTGTGTTTCTTAATATTTTTAGTCTTAATTAAACAAGGAGCATGCACAAAAAAACAATCTCAAAATGAGAAGAGATGACTTCTGCCAGATTAGCTATTAGCTAATTTCCATCTGCAGTCTTAGCATCTATCTGTTAAAGCCTGACAGGAGGCTTCAGCCTGTGACTGCAGTGTTGTCTCTGTGTCAAACTTCAACCTCCTTCTGTCTTTAAATGACTGTTATCTATCAGCAGTGACACTGAAGCTGCCGTTATCAGAGCTGCCTTTTTAGTGTTTCATCTCAGAAACATCCAGGGGTGCAGGACGGCATACAGAAGTGATCATTATCACCAGCCGGTCGGGCATCTCAGTCACCTAATCTAATTTTTAAATTGACAAAGACACACTTAGTTAAAAGGGATGTGAGTTACACTGGGGAGAGGAGGCAAGGTTTTAAAAAAAGGTTAAATCAAGAATTAATGTTTTCTGTGTGAAGATATGGCTCCGACATTCAGTGGCACTGCAGTAAATTTAACTCATTTGGGTATAAATGTTCACACAGATTTTCAGTCCTTATCTCCAGTGCAGCGGCTCGAGGCTGTACATCACAATGACACTGCAGATGGCAGCAGTAGATCCAGGAGAAAAGTCTTCGCGTCGATAAATGCTAATTGATCTTCCCGTCAGCGTGGCGAATTCTTAAATTCTGTGGTATTGCCCTTTAAGGAGGCTGCGCTCTCCACAGAGCATCACCTCCCCTCTGCACACGGGCCTCCTCTGCCACTTATTGAGGCTGAATGGTGAACATGCTTCATTTATTCTGTTTGCTCACTGTCTTTAATGTCCACGCTCCCCTTCCTCCTCAGTCTCTCGAGCACCATCGCCCTGTGTTTTCCCCAGTGGTGGTGGTGGTGGTGGTGGTTTTGGTAAACAAACGGTGACGTCCAGTTCAATTTATCATCCCAATGAGCGCTGGCAAGCCGGATGATTTACCCCTCTGCATCACTGAGCTCCAGTAGCATAAAAGATTATCTATGGCTGAGTCTCTCTCTCTTTGCCTCTCACTTCTTCTTTATGTCTCTCTCCTCCTCTGCTCTGAGGGCTCCTCCCTGAGGACCACTTAGGACTGAACACAACCGCTGTATTCCTTCATAATTGTGTGTGTGTGTCTCTGACTTCTTGCAACCACATGCAGAGCATTGCATGTTTGATGCCTCTGAGTTCACTTAAACGCCATGTAAGCTTCTTTGTGCGGGTGCGTGGGTGGATGTTTGCCCACTGAACCAAGAGGTAATAATCATCCATACAAAAAATTGATGACTTTGTTTACAGTAAACAGCTGCACATGGTCTTCTCCGTGCCATCGGCTGATAACGTCTCCTAACCAGCACACTTAATGTGTTTGCACACGAGTCTTATTCCTGCTTCACATGCAGTTTTCTTACGAGGTGTTATGTGTCATGTCTTTATGGGCATTCTTCACATGTTTCCTCAACAATAACTCACAGAAACGCTGCGTTGTCATGTGCTGCACAAAGTTATGTGAGGTTGTTAAGCTGGACTGCTACAGCAGAGGGCTGTTTGTGTGATGGTGCTGTGGGAAAAATGAAAATGATTGATCGGATGAGATTAAACTGGCTAATTTTTGAAGGGCAGCTTAAGCGCTTTAAGGAAAGGATGATGGAGGATGATGTCACTGAACTTTACATAGCGTGATTTTCTATCCCAGTGTGAGTCTGCATTATGCTACATGTCAATAAATCCAATGAAAAATCCCGAAACAGCAATGAATGATGCTGCTAAATGTGTATTAATCAGCTGATTGAACAAATGCACCGTCCTCCTGTTTAAGTAACGTTTGCAAAGACGTTTCAGGAGAATGTCCAGCCTCCTTTGCTGTAAAGCTATTTATTTGAGACGTGTTGTTCAAAGCCTCATGGCCTCAGTGGGGATGAATGGGCTGAGTGCCACATTCAGGGGGGAGGAGTCAGGAGGTACTGAGGGACAGACTGATAACGAGACAGAGCGCTCTCTTCTTGGAAATGTAGAATAATACCAGACTTATCCTTTCATCCAAAGGCCATTAAATGGACTAAACAGGCAGAAGATATAATGAGACTCAGCGGGACACACTTCAAAAACTGTTAAGTGGCATTAAAACTAATTTCCTCTTCATTGCTTATTTCTGGTGCAGCGTAGCTCTCTGATGACGTGTCTGTGAATGAAACCAAAAAAGAAGCTGAGCAGGTTCCCTCATGTACAGCAGCAGCTGGGGTGGCCAATGATGACACCTCACGAATGCACACATACCGAAATTATCTGATTTAGCAACAGCATACGTTGGACTGGATAATGTAGGTTTAGGTTTATTTATATTTTACATGTACAGCTATAACTCAGAGATATATAAGAAATGCTGCTTGTTGGTTTGAACGCCAGCAGCAGGAAGTGACCGTGTGTGAAGCTGTGTGGGCGAGCTGCTGCACACTGGCCTAATTTCCTCTATTACGACATACAGTAAAACTACCTGCGCTGTGGTAAAAAAGAGTGAACGCCTCAGTTCTCCAGTATATAAATGCAGTATATGGGCTGGCTGATATTTCCCAGTGGGCAGGTTGGTCAGCTTGACCTCTGTTAAAGCTTCCGTTTCTGTCACCAGCAGCCTGACTGAAATAAATTGGCTTTGGTCTCTATGGGGGAGTTTGCTGTTGCTGCAGACCTGAGGCCTTATTGGTAGAGCCGCAGTCTCACTGGGGAGGTCTGAGTGTGTGTGCGTGTGTGTGTATTTGTACCAGTGTGTGTGTGTGTGTGTGTGTAACCCTGACCCCAGTAAAGGTGTACGTGTGAATTGCTGTGACCTGAGAGACTGTTGCAGTGTGTGTGTGGACGTGTTGTGTGTGCTGGTTTGTGTGTAACCCCAATCTCAGTGAAAGGAGAACTTGAAAGTGACCGTGACCTGTATGTCTACAGCGGTGTGTGTGTGTGTGTGTGTGTGTGTGTGTGTGTGTGTGTGTGTGTGTACTTGACCTCTTAATACTCTGAGTGGGAGTGCAGAGGGTGGTTTTGTTCAGGAAGCATAACTGAAAGATTGCGGTGTGTGAACTATCTGCCCACACACTATAAGGTTTCATCAGTCTGGGTGTGTCGACGGATGAAACTGACGCACTCAGACACATGCAGAGACTAAAGCTGTGACACAACTCCAAAATGCTAATCTTTGTGCTTTATCTGCTGTTAGGATTTAGAAAATAGTACACTTTTATGCTAATGGGAAAGCATACAGCCGGTTCAACTTTACAAACAACAATAATCTTCAACAACTTTTGTCCCAAATCAATAACGCAGCAGCAGCAGAGGAAGTTTTCAGATGTAAGTAAAGTTATTGAGACCACAGTGTGAAAAGATGTCACTGCAAGTCACAGTCCTGCATTCTGAAAGCCTTCATTATGTGAGTATTATCAGCAAAATGTGCTTAAATATCAAAAGTAAAGGTGCTCATGTTGAAGAAAAATCCTAACTTTAATCCTGCAGATGTTTGTTTCAGTGTGCATTTCTTTTCAAACATGTGAAATAATATTTCTAGTTTATTTGTAGTCATTCCGTATTTGTCACCTTAGCATGAGCTCTTAAATCTACACAGAACAATGAATGTCCACGTTAAAATGTTGAGATATTGAGAGGTATTTCACTGGAAATTGTAACCTGCTGGTGATACTGAGTCAAGAATGTGCGGATCAGCCTCCACGGACCACGGAGGTGTCTGCAAAACGTCACAGCGATCCATCCGATGCAGCTCTCGACCAAAGCGGTGGACCGACGGGCCAAGCGACTGAAACTCAACCTCCTTCTCAGCGCTTTCATATTGTTTCCAGACATAGTTTTAACTTTTTGAAGCCCCTCATTTCAGAAAATACTACTTGCAAAAGACAACTGTTATAAGCGGGCAGAGAAGCAAAGGCTAACAAAAGAGAAGGAGGAAGAAAAGCAGAGTAAACAACTGGGAAGCTTAAGAGTTCCTCCATCTTTATTTATGGTACAATTTCTGGGAACTGCAGATGATCCAACTCGTGCACTCGGTTGGGAAATGATAAAAATGTAACCACACTAATTAGGGAAATTTGCTGGAAAAAAAGTGTAATATGAAGTCATGCTGCATTATGCACAGAGAAATGAAAGAACCCCGTGAAAGCCTCAGAGAGCTCTACCAAGTCGTACGGGCTGAGGTTGCTGATCCTCGCTGTCATTATTCAGCACTTTAAAGTCGGATGCTGGGGCACCTTTCAACAGAGACTCCAGGCTGGGAGGCTGAAACACACCGAATGCAAACTGTAGACTCCAGACATGTGACTTGAATGTAAATTAGGCAAATGTGATTCACCTCATCTTTACCCCATCTGGCACTCATCGGTGTATGAGAGACAGAGGCTGGAGAGGAAGCACTGAGGTGGAGGAGTGTGTGTGTGTGTGCGTGCACGTTTGGGAGTTCACAACAGCCAGAAGGAAGCTGGAGACGATGTCTTCAGCAGCATCTGATCATATCTTCGGTCATGACGATACCTGTGCTTTCAGTGTGTGTCTCTGCATCATGTGTGCTTGAGGGACAGTAATGGGGCAGATGGTGAATCTCCACAGTGCATCTGGTTTGTCATCACATGCTACACTGTGGTGACTACCCTCTGCGTGGTGCAGCAGCGTTCAGGGTCAGCTGCAGGTGTCGGCATTTCTAAACTGGTGTTGGTCCAGTTCAAAGCAGCTCTTGGTTTGTTCACACCTGTGAGTCACACACTGGACAGTTTATTCCTTGGCTCAGTGAGGATGTGCACTAAAGCCACTTCGAGAGGATAAATGTCTGAGACCCCCCCACCAGCCAGGCAGATCTGAAGAGGCCTCTTGGACGGGAGTCAAAACGTCTTCCTGGACCTCAAGCAAGTCCCCTTTTAAAGCACTTAGAAGTACCACGACCTGGACGAGTGAGAGTCTTCACAGACATACTCAACTATAATGTATGTGGTTTATCAGCAAAGTGAATTTACAATAACAAAAGTATTTATGTCACAGTGTTTCAGTGTTATTACGCTGTTTGATTAATATTCATGACGCGTTAACATGTTGGGAGCATGTATACAATCACTGAATCACTGCCTGCATGTCCAGTTAGTTCAATCATTTGGTCCAGTGTTATCAGTCCTCTGGCTGGATGTGCCCGTCAACTTTGTCCATAGCTAGCTAGCTACAAAGCTACATCTACAACCAATTTTGTGACAAAAAGAGTGGATGAAGTTCATGTCAACCAACTGATGCTCCTTAAAGGTATAATGTGTAAAAGCTGCTCATCTGTCGACGGTTGCTCCAAAGAAACAGAGGTCAGGATATCAGCAGAGAAACGCTAACTGCTGCTCTTTGCTGCATCTATCTTTGGATTAGTTGCTAGCTACTGTTAGCTGGTTAGCTCAGTTAGCCCTGCAGCTCCTGGCTCTCTCAGCCAGCCTTAGTGTTTACACTGAGGCTGAAAACTCTGGACGTATGTGACGCATTAAAGTAAACATATTTTATATCATTGTGAAAAACATGACTGCTCGTAGCAGCGCAGCAGCGTCCACATCAGCCGACACTGACACACAGGAATGAGCTTCATTTTCCTTTCCTACCGTTGAACAAAGAAGATTTCTGTATTTCTTTTTCCTCTATAGACATGAAAAGGTAGCGTATGCAGCTCTGTGCAACACATTCTTGGCCAGTTGTCAAGGTTTGCCTCCAGCTGTGACATTTTTGTCCAAATAGACACTCAAAGAGTCCTGGATGTATAAAAAGCTTGAGTATTATACTGTATTTATTTGGCCTGAAGGAATCTATACGTCACTGTATGTGATAATGAATCCATCAGCTCACACTGTGGAGAGGTGGGATGAAGCAGCCGCTGCAGAGCTCCGCTGCTGTGAATACCGTTCCACGTCCCGTACGTCTGTTTCATCTCATGTCTCGCTTTCCTGCACATAAATTATCCTCATTTGTTCCACGTTGCATATGTGTAACAATCTTATTTGTTTATCGTGTTTAAAAATGGCCACAGAGTGCACTCTTTGATACGCTGCTACGCTGTATCCTGATACTGTTTGCAGCAGATTTTAGATAAGACTTAAGAGGAAACAGATGCACATGGAGACACTGAGTCAAAGCATCAAACAGTCAATCAGTAAATCACTTTCTGTTATTACTGGACCAGCCAACAGTTGCATATTGTGACTTTAGAAGATTAAAGCTTTACCGTGTTTGCTTCTAGATTAAGATGACTTAATGACAAATGAGTACAGTCCTTATTTTGGAGATCTATTTGGAGAATGAGGGTGAAAAGGTTTCCTCCTGTGCTTCCTTTATCATTACGTCTTTTTAAATGTTGAATCATTGATTTCAGTCCACTGTTAATCAGGTAATTTATCAGTCAGATTATTTAAATAACAGAGCCCAAGCTTGTTTCAAGATTGTGATGTATTAAACGTAATAAACATGGTCACCAACATGCTGACTTCAGCACAGCTGGAGTCAGCATGTTGTTTTCCTGAGCTCACAGTGAAGACGCTGAACCTGGTGGCACTGCTGCCTTCGGCCTTTCAGGCCACTGTACTGAAAGTTTAATCAGCTTCAGCTCTGGCTGTGTTCACCTGTGACCTTTTAATGTACAACTAACAACATGAAGTCTGCGACGTAACCAGAAAACAAGTGTGGTGGATAAAAATGGCCATTAAATATTAAATTTCTCCTGTCACATGTTGTTTCAGTCGTCATTGTAATATTATGTTTTTATTAAGTTCTTCTGGCAAAACAAGTTTTCAAATCTAAATGCCATGTAGGTCAGATGCCTTCAGCAGCAGCTGCGCGTCACATACTGTGACATACTGCAAAGACGTGACTGAATCCAGAGTTTTCACATTAATGTGGAGACATCACAGCCGTCACATGAGGGTTAAACATGACAGTTTCTGCTGCAGCACAAACGTGGCAGACGTCCCACATGCATCACGTTCATAATTTATCAATATGCACTTTGTTGCTGTCTGGACTTTGTGGTTGATCTAATGTGCTGATCTTCTCTGACATGCATCACAGTTTCTCATCGTTGCACATTCAGACACAAACGCTGAAACGCTCCCCAGGCTGGTGCACATTACCAACAACATCATCTCAGTTACCCACTCCCCTTATCATTTGCAGCAACATGTAATGTACCCCCCCACCCCAGTGCCACTAAATCACCTCTCCAAGGTCAGACCTGAGCTCTGCTCTCATAATTACCTCTGAGGGTAATTAGTTTCCACAGCCCAAGGTCTCTGGCGCCCCTCTGCACACCTTTGCTC
Source organism: Chaetodon trifasciatus (assembly GCA_037975065.1). Lineage (NCBI taxonomy): Eukaryota > Metazoa > Chordata > Actinopteri > Chaetodontiformes > Chaetodontidae > Chaetodon > Chaetodon trifasciatus. The sequence continues at coordinate 795,974 of JBBMOE010000055.1, read as the reverse complement.
TGTCACCTGGGTCCTGCCAGGAAAAATGAAGGGCCGCGTATGCTGGGTCGAGTGGGCCCTCATGATCTATAATAAGGTCCCCTTTGGAGTGATACTGGATGTGTGTGTGTGTGTGTGTGTGTGTGTGTGTGTGTGTGTGTGTGTGTGTGTGTGTGTCACCAAGAACAAGGAACATTACCATGGAACTTAATGATGTCTCTTTCTTTTCCAAAGACAGTATCACAATGTCAACGGTGGGAGAAAATCATTAGCCTTCACACAGTTAATGAAAGTCAAAGATTAAGTCAGCCGTTCTTAAGAGAGGGATATTATTCAGCCCACAGACTCTGGGCATCATTAATAAACCTCTCCCATTGCTTTCTCTTTTTTCCATCAGCCACATGTGGGTACTTTCAGCCTGTTGTGATTCTTTTTTTCTCCTTCAGCAACTTTACAGGGAAAAACTTTTGCAGCAGCTGCCAGCCAGTGTTTCCTATGAGAAGGCCCATGAACACAGACACAGAAGTGACTCTTTCCACTGGTGGTGGTTGGGGTGGGGGGTCGGGGGTGCATTAGTAGACAGAATAACACCACAAGAGATTTCCTCTGCCCTCGTCATATCTAGATAGTTGCATAAATAGAGTCTTGCTGACTCATGTATAATCTCCACAGCCTCACGGTGTCTTTGCAAAGCATCCCTGGAGGATCAGCCCCGACCATACGGCGAGTCCTTGCTGCTGAAACAGGCCATAATACATCTGTAACTCCCAACGACGTCTCCATGGAGACTCCCAATGTGTTGACCTCAGCTGTTTTTTCCCTCTTCCTCTCCTCCGCCTCGTCCCCATCTCTCACCTGTGCTGCTTGGTGTTTCACAGCACGGACTCGGCCCATTTCCATCACCTATATGCCATCTGCCCTGTCCTCACCTCATCGCAGCGGAAACAAGGCCGTGCATGACTAGCACATGCCAACACACACTCCGAGCAACGACTTCTCCGCCATCCCTCCTCCCTCTAATGTCCACCACCATCTGTGTCTTCTGCCATCAGCTCTAATGTTGCCTCATAAGAAACCAATCATACCTGTGCAGGCAGACGGTAATGTTAGCTCAGCCACGTCCTCACTTCTCCTTCTTCCTCCCTCCGACCCCACCGCTCCAGCTCCTCTCCTCTGTCTCCCACCGTTAATTCAGTTAATGATGGCAGCACACCTCGTAAAGAGCTAGTGATTAAGGAGAAAACTCCCTCGGTATAAACAAACTTTGTTTAGGCATTGGAGGAGCTTTGTGAGGTATTGACTGCCCTTCCTCCCCAACCTTATGGCAGTTTGATGTGGCTAAGAGTAAGGCATCGATTGTGAGCGTCACACTCGGACTGTGGATCAATGGCGAGGCACAGTGAACATGGCTTTCCAGCGGTCATGGCCAGATCCTGTGGACACTCTAAGGTCAGGTCCGGTTCTGCCAATACGTGTCAGTCAGCGCTTGCGGGCCTCACACAGGCAAAGCCCATCTCCTGTGAGACTAATGCACCGCTCAAACACACATGCAATGCACACAACCTGCACGAATACACACTTTTACTCCAAAACTCTTCCTCTCAGGGCTGCAAATCCGTGTGGCTGAGCCCAAGCCAGTCCAAGCAATTCCATCCAGCAGCAGCCCATTAAAAATGCCAATAGCTTCCTAATCAACATCAAGCCATTACACACTATGCATACAGTTGGGTATTGATGTGCAGGGAGATTTTTTTCCTGTGGAAATATCCCGGACATAAGATCAATGGAGCGATTCAAGAGGGCACTCTTGCATTAGAGTGTGTCTCTCTTTAATTATCTCCAGTGCAGATGGCCCTAACGAGGGGAAGGACTCTTAATTGAGAGGGTTGGGGGGGTTGATGAACCTCAGAGACACTTGGAGACAGCGTGCCCCGGTTTGCCAAGGCCAAATCCTCATCTCTGTACCGGCAGTCAGTCGGTCACCCCGCCGGAGCCGACCTGTGGCACAATCCATGCATGTCAGTAAAGCTTAGCGAGTCAAATGGAGTGAGGAGGAAACTGTTTTGTGTGTTTTCTCACACCTCTCTAGCTCAAGTATGATGATTCCATCCCATACGCCTCATTTTACAAAGGACACTGCTGATTACTTGCATTGTGATGTTGTGAAAGGTTGATAGAAACAGCTTTAACTGGGCCTAAATGAAAGCTGCTGATGGTCTGCGTGGAAATAAACAGTGAAATACAACAGCAGTTTCCCATAACTATGAAATCAGCAACAAGTCTCACAAATTAAATGGCAAAATACAACATATAATGTCTGAATATTGTGCTTTAAACTGTCTACACCTCTTATGTTTTAGCCTTCAGCCTTCTTTGACTGGTTGGATGCATGTGAAGCCATTTTTACGAGTAGCTCCTGTTTGCCCACTAAAGACACTCACTGGATGACTTCTGATACTGATTAAAAGTCTAAATCGAGTGATTGTGAGGCAAGAAGTGGTGGTGAATACTGCTGCCAGTGTTTGGAGTGCATTTTCTGTTCATATCTGAAAGATGTGTTTGTATTTGTTTACATCCCGACTGTCTAATGAATATGTAAACTGATCCTGGATAAAGTAGCTGAGACGTGCAGCTGCATCTGAGTCTTTACCAAAGTAATTCTGTGTCCTCCTCTGAAGTTACACAGCAAAACATTTTTCCCTAGGTAACCCTTTATCTTTAAGGGTGGAGGTATGGCTATAATTGTGGTGTTTCTGCTCCTTTCCCGGGTCAAATGAAAGAGCAGATGGGAGAAAGGGAAGAAGAGACACGATAACTACAGTGCATTAGTTAAAATGTGTCATCAACAAAATGACCTTTCAATTGGAAATGCCATGTCAAAAAACCCACACGTTTTGTGCAGTTAGAGATGTGCTCTTCTGATTTTTGTCTTTTAAATTTACTGAACATGGCGTGACTCTCTGCGGTTGTGAAATTACAGGTTTCTAAAAAAAGAAGTCCTGAATGAGGGTAGAGAGCTGAAAATGAAGCTTCAGAGATACAAGGATTTCAGCGTTATCGTCAAACATTAATGTTTTCACACATTTATTTTTTCTACCTGCTGGATCAGTTTCAGGGTCACGGGGGGGCTGGATGCCATCCCAGCACACATGAAGCGGAAGGCTGGGAAACATCCTGGACCAGTCGCCAGCCCATCACAGGGTTGCTGTCAACTGATTTTTTCCCCGATAGAACAACAATTTAATTAAAGCGTGGCAGCCCCTGCTTAATTAACACCTACTTACTGTTCTTAGCATGAATCTTCACAGATTTTCAGCTTACACCCCCCACACCAAAATTCATGCTGTGACCAATTAAGCAGTCTGGTTTTTGCAAAAAAGGATTTTCAACCCCGGGCTGGATTCTCTAATCAAGAGACATGTGCAACAAAGCCCCTCACAGTGATGTATTCAGTGATTACTGAAGTGTATTTGGCTGCTGCTTTTGAGCTAGAGTCAAATGATATGTGCATTTATTTATTAATTTATTTATAGGCTTTAGCATGCAGGAAAAAATTTGTTGGTGTGTTGAAATTTGACCAGTCCAGTAAAAATGAGCCTAAAACGCTTATTCAAGGCAGCCCGATGTAAAATGAAAGCTGTGCCATCTTACTCTCTTTTCATAGGTAACACCCTGAGCTCTTATCCACAGCAGTGTGAATCACCGTAAGTACTGCTGGCACTGAGTAATAGAAGTAGAAGTTTGTTTTTTCCCACTTGAATATATATTTCTTTTGCAAATAGATGCCTGCAGATAACTATATCTGAGCCTTATTAGCTGGAAAACAAAGAGATCACAGCATGAAGCCTTACTCGAGTCCAAGTTCAATAAAAACTGATAACGATGTGACAGAAACTGAATATTTTCATGTTTTCTCTGATGATATTTCTACGTGTTCTCCAAAAAATGCAATTTATCATATTCATATCTATATATACATACAACTACGTAAATATCTATATTTAAATTCAGGAAATCAAAAATGTGTTAATCTTTATTCATACTTAAGGTATCTAATCCTATAATTTGGCTATATATCTGTATATTGAAGCCATTTACTATGTTTATCAGATTGAGTGAATATCAGCACTGAAACCCTTTGATGTAAAGTTGCCCATTGCATGTTCAGAATGTCTTTGGCTAGTCAAAGTGTCAGTCATCAATAAAATCAGTAGCGATTGGCTTGTTTGTCACATGGAAATGGAGAACAGGCACTTCTGTTCAAGACAAACTGTTATTGGCTGCTCTGGTTGCCAGGCTTCATTTGGCAGATCGCGATTGGTCAAACTCTGTAAACCTGAGACTCCAACTGTAACTGTAAACAACTGTATGTCTGTATAGTTTCCGCAAGTTTTGCGCGCGAAAACACAGAAGACAGGAAGAAGACGAGCACTCGGCGGGCTAATTTGAAAATAGAAACTGTCTTCATGTGGATTATTTCCATGTTTTGGACTAAATATTTTTACCGTAGTGGATCTTCCGGACCTTCGTGGATGTTACCGGACCGTTTCTGTCGGCGTGTTATCGATCTGTGGATCACTGAGAGACATTAATCGGTGAGTTGCCTCAATTTTGCTGAAGTTTGTGATGATTGTTTGGCTGCTGTTGCGTTTACTGAGCATCCGGTGGGATTTTATTTTGAAATGTTTGCCTCAGTCAGTTCATGTAAATGTTAGCGTTCAAACGGTGATGATGCGAGTATAAACGGGAACGTAGCGTTTGTGTAAACACACAGTTTGAATCATGAAGCTGTCGGCGGCCCACAGGAGGCCTGTAGGGCCAGGACATGAAATCACATGTCAGTGATTTGTGTCTGGATATTCATCTGTGTGGGCTCCTCTGAAGCTAATAATAATAACGTCCAATAAGACTGAATAAGGACATCAATCTACGGAAAAACACCACATAAATACTTTTTTAAAGTAGTCGCTTAATGCTGTTTATCATGTGTTTTAGTCTGACTTTGCGACGTTTGTTCTACCAGATAGAGCGAAGCAAGTAAATAAAGTATTTTAGCAGAGAAACTTGGCTGACTTTAAATATATTACACACGGACGGACAGACAGACAGGCACACAGACAGACAGACAGACAGACAGAGAGCAAAAAGACATCTGAAGGCTCTGTGGACTTTGATCGTAAGTTTTTTTTTAATCTTGTTCATCTGGATGCAGTATTTTTATTAGTGTGTTTTCACGTAACGAACGTGTTGAATGGACTCAGACTTTTTTCTGATGTGTATTTGATAGCTGATAGTCCTCCTCAAAGTCAGGAAAACAGAGTAAAACTTCATCAGGAAAGAAACTCGTACATTTAGCAGTTAGCTACTGTACTTAAGTTTAAATTCGAGGTATTTTTATTGAACTTTATACTGCTACCCAACAAGTACTGCACTTTTTACTCCATTTGTCTTTAGTTAATTACTTTTCAGATTACAAACTCTCATCCGCTTTCAGTGTTCAGTCTTATAGAACATGATGCATCGCTGTCAATTACAGGATGTGAAGTAGTCCATATGAGCTCAACCTTAAGATAAGATAAGATAAGATAAGATAAGACTTTATTGATCTCACACGGGGAGATTCAGTCGTTACAGCCAGCAAGTATTCCAAAAAGGAAACACAGTGGCACAAAAGATAAAGGAAAGTGTGCAGAATACAGAATAGAAAAACATTATGTACAGATTATAGAAATACTAAATGCCATTAAAAGTACTATTGCCGATATTCTAATGAGGAAAGCTACTAATGGCATATGTTGTATTGCACTTGAGAAATACTAGGTCTATGTATTTGCACAATATATACAGTTTAAGCCTCTGCAGCGGTAAAATGCAGCAAACACATGAATGCAGCAGGAATATGAATCCACAAACAGCAGATACAAACACACTGACAGACACGCTTTACTGCACAGTGAGTACTTTTACTTTTCATGCCTCTAACTTTTACAATCTGCTGGTAACGCTGAGGTAGGGTTTTGAATGCAGGCCTTGTTACTGTCGTAGTATTTTCAGTGTGGTACTTCTACTTTAGGTTCTGTATACTGGGCTGACGCACCTTTAAACTGTAAATAATGAGACACTTGAAATGGAAAGGAAAGCTGCACCACGCTGTGGACATGAGGCCTTTTCCCTGAAGATCGTCCAAAGGCAGTGATGAAATCTGCTGCTGTGGTCTTTGCTGATACCTTTGTGAGGTTGAATATTCAGCCTTCAAACACACAGAAATGAGGAATTACAACCTCAGTCTGTCTGTCGCACACGTTGCCGCCTCGTCTCAATGCTTTTCCTCCTCTTCGCTTTGTTGTTGCTGTAATCAACAAACTTATTGAGAGAGATTAGAGACTTCAACTTTTTTAATAACATCACAAATTCCTACTGAAGACTTGTGACACAACCCAGAACTGAAGGCTGTTCTGGACGGACTGTGTCCCCGCTCGTCTCCTCGTCTGGACCGCCATATGCTGTTCCTGTTGTTGTCCTGATGCTCTGAAGCAAAGTGCTGCTCCAGCAGTGTTGCGACTAGAGGCAGGAAGCAGTGAGCCAATCGTCCAGAAGCTGCAGGAGCTCAGGCGTCCATCAGCATCTGTTCCCTCCACTCCTTCCTCGTCTCCATATGTTTTCCCTTGCTGTATTTGTTTCCTTTTTTCTGCAGCCTCCTCCACTTTTCACTCAGTCCATCTCTCTTCTTACCGTTCTTTCATCCGTCGTGTCCTGTGTCCTCCATCAGCGCTCTCCTGTGCATGCACTGGGTCCCAGGGGCCACATTTAAACTCCAGCATTACTAACTGACTTTATAAGGTGATAATAGTTGAGCATTTATTCATCCGTCCATTAGTTTTAGTTCATTTTAATTCACGATTTTTTGCTATTATCCCATCGCTTTATTGGGTGTTTTGCAGTCTCACCGAGGAGCGATGACCTTCCTCATAGAGGGTGAGCCAAGAAATATTTCCCCTAAGCGATAATCACGTTAGAGTAAGGGCTGATGATTAATTTTTTTACAGTATACATTAAACGTGGGACTTTGGTTGTCCAGTAATATATCAGTCTGGTTTTATGGAACAAGCTTCATATGCAGGGAGTTTGCAGTAATTGAAACATGATTAAAATTAAAGCTGGAGGCCATGAGAGCACTTCAGCTGATCGAAAGCCCATGAATGTAAAATGCATGCCGGCTGCAGATGCACTCTCCTTCTTGGCACGCTGATTGAGTTTGTGTTTGGTTTGTTCTTACTGTGCACCGTCATTTTTCCTCTTTCTCAACAATGCTGAAGACTTGTCCCCCTTTGAAGCTCTTATCTCCTGGGACATCAAAGGTTTCACTAAACAGAGCGAGCCCGGCTCGACTTCCGCACTTCATTTCAAGGAATCCTTTGTTGCATGTGGCTACAAACATACATGATGTCTGTGCTTTTGTCTCAGAGAATCAAACTTTTGCTTTCAGATGCCAAAGCCCTGCGTGGATTCATGTAGCCTCCGACCAGATGAGAAAATGGTGAAGGATACCATCAAACTTTAGAGTCACTCATTAGCAACACCGTCAAAAACAATGACAAACTTTTAGATTTTGGGGCTCCTGCTGAAGGAAGCTTAAACAGAGTTGGAAACTCTCCTCATTACCTGGCATGCAGCTCTGCTTGGCTCTACACAAGAAACATCAATGGCACATAACTTCAGTGTCTAGACAATGAGTCATACGCTCAGGTCTTTGTAATAAATGTAAAAATTCAGAAGGAACTCTGATGTATTGCTTTTGGGAATGTAAAGAAACTCCAGACTTCCAGAGTAAAATTAGGGGGCTGAGTAGAATATCTGCTTGTTCTGGGTACCTCACGGCCCAAGCATAATGGATATTAGAGGATCCTTTTATGTCCTTAAAAAATATTGCTATATAGCACTCGTATTTTTCAAATGTGGATAACCAATCAGCCAGTCAGCCGGCTGCACAGTGAATGCAAAAAGCAATATGTTTGATCCCAAATGGAGCCTTCTCTACCGCACTGAGAAACAAACATTTTAAAAAACCTCTTATCATTCAATTACCGGAGGATGCCCGTCCAAAGAGCGCACAGAGTAAATTGAAAGCTGTTCTTGAGCTGTTTGCTTGGTTTTGGCCTCTTTTGAAACGTAACACTCTGAAGTTTTATCCCCAGCAGTCGGATTCACTGTGAGTGCGACTGGCATTGAGTTTCAGAGGTTTGAACTCACTGAAGTAGGTTTTTATTTCCATCTGAATAATCCTTTGCTCATAGATGTCTGCAGATGACTCGATCTGGCCCCTGTTAGCTGGAAGACACAATGAGACCACAGTATGAAACCTTCCCCTGCTCCAACTTCAACAAAAGATGAATATTTTAGAATATTTTGTCAACCATTCTCCTAAAAAGGCTGTTTACTATCCCTATCTAGATAAATATCTATATTTTGGTCTCAACTTTTTGCACAATCACTTGTAATTGGCTTGATCTTTACATGAAACAAGAGGCTTCTTTTCAACACAGACTCCTGCCTGTTGTAGGTTGTGGACGAGACAAGACAGAAGCTCCTGGTTGGTCAAGTGAGGCGTCAATCGAAAGGTAAGCGTGCAGCAGCCATTTTGAAACCGACATATCACTCACGTGTACATGATCGCTGGAGTTAGAGATGGATGAGTCTTTGGTTTGGTTTGGTGGGACCATTGTCCTGTCCCTGTGTCCATCAGTGTTGTGGACACAGAGCTGCGTGTCACGTTACTATAACCTGATTATCTTTTTCAAGATGGACTACAGTTTGATTTTAGTTACATCACAGTAAAAACACTCCGCTGTCTTTGAGGGCAGTAGAGACGCTGGTCCAGGATGTGTTAGCTTAGCGCAGGTGCTCAAGCAAAAAACTTTGCTGTTGTTGGAGTGCACGTTGACTTCGTTGGGTTGAGTAAGTAAATACGTCTGCTAATGACTAATTAGTAAAATGATGCAGCAGGAATGAGGCAGTGTTGGTCATGTTTGCCATGTGCTCTGTAACCTGCCTTTCTGTGCCTTTGATGATATTATTCACTCTGTGAACTAATGCATTGTTGTTAGGGATGCAGGACGAGTCATTCCTGACATTTCTTGATATTAACTGGGCCTTAGAAAGCACTGCTTGGCACCGCTTGAAAAAAATCTCTGGCGATTGCTTAAATCCGTATTTATACAACCCGCATCTCTTCAAGTATCTCTCCTCTATCCTCTAATCCCTTTATCTCGGAGATAGTACTTACTACAGTGACAGGTGAGATAGCCTCCAGATTCACTGAAGAACATTTGCAGAGTTTACTTTTTTTTCTCAGGAGATGATAACATTAACAAAGTTTTCCCCTTAGTTGGTGGAGTGAGCGTTACAATGAACCCCCGAGAGAGGATTATCTCTTTCTCAATACAGTATTTATCTTTGAACTAAACAAGGAGCCTTACAGACACACATATTCTCGCTCACATGCAGGCAAAGCCTTGAAAAGGTGCACAAACAGTGAGACGCACGCACACCTGGCAGCAAAATTCACTCTCAGACTTCAAAGTGTGCACATAAACGGCAGCCTGCATGCATACCCGAGTTATTGGCTGTGGAAAAGGCCTGTTTTGGGCTCAGCCGGGGGTATTGTGGCAGGGACGCGGAGGTATTAAGAGGTGGCCATAGGGTTAATATTGGAGCCTGAATGAGGCAATCTGCAGCTTTTACATACCGCTGAGGAGAAGAGAGCGACTTGGCACCATTTCATGGGTCACTACATCTGCAGAAATTAGATTGGAAGCAGCATTCTGAGCGCTGTGGAATATCAAGGTGTGTGCATGTGCAAGCGAGCGTGTGTGTACGTGTGTGCAAGTCTAAAAGCCGACTCAGCAGGGGACGATGTCTGCAAAAAGCAGCGAGGGACTCAATCATCAGTAACGGCATAAGCACTTCAATTTACCCATTGAAATCCATCAAAATCAGTCCACCGGGCCGTGTTGAGTCATCAAAGTAAATCAAAGCGCTCCAAAAATACCCTCAGAATGGTTTTCTTTGCATCTCCTCTTTGACTTATGAGTGTCAGAAATGGAGGTTAATTACATTTACCTTAAATAGAGGGCGGTGTCTCTTCTCCTGGACAGACAGAGCTAATTGCTTAAAAGGACGCTCAGGACACTTTCACATCAAACAATGTCCATACTCATCTCTAACACAGTTGACAACTTTGGTAAAGTTTATTTTTGTGAAACACATACCTGTTGTTTGCTCTGCAGGCTATTTAAAAATGTAATGAAATCCTTCCAGTATTTGTTGGGTGGAGGACTGACTCACCAGCCAAGCGACGTTTTCTGTTTTAATTGTGTGTGTGTGTGTGGGGGGGGGATATTAAGAAATTTAGGATTCCTGGACTTTCAGTAACACATGATAAAGTTGTCTGATGCAACAAGGTCAGGAGCTCCACTTAATCTGTCCACCATGCCGAGGGACACCTCTGGGGACAGAATCCCTGATAGGCTAAGCTAACAGTTGTAGCCTAACAGACGCTACAGGCTTTTATTTTCTCAGCTCCGGGTTGCTCAGTGTGTTTATGCCCCACACAGCAGATGTACTGTCGACATCCAGTGTGGAACAGCCACACAGTCGTGTTTCGACCACCAAAATCTCCACTTTCCTCTCAGGTTATTCAGAGTGGAGCCAGCAGCCAGACCTCTGACTCATCAGCCTCTCAGAGGTCTGGTAAAACCTTTGCTAGGAAAAGGGGGACAGCGAGACCTTGGAAATCCTGATGCAGCCTCTCATTTAGGTGTGCTTTTAAAAGCCTCTGGAAAATCCTGATTGGCTGGTTTCCTCTTCGCATACAAACACGTTCTCTGTAGATTGTTTTTTGCAGCTTGCAGCGCAGTCTGACGGCAGCTGCTTTACTCCTCGGCCTCCCGACTTTTGCTCTTGGATTGATTAATCTGAACTAGAGACGGAGCACCTAAAGGCCTAAAAGCCAACTTCAGTTATCCCGCCTTAATAAGGGGTGCTAAGCACTGACCCGTAATTCCACCTAGGCAAGCTGATCTGTATAAGCACACACTTTCAGGAGGAGTATAATTACCCACAGGGTCAGCCCTCATTCTTGTGGCTTGGATTTTTACATTACGAGAGCCAGGAGGGTTGTTGCTGATGAATAATATGTATGAGGAGCGAAAGCCGACTGAGAGCAGTTAGTTATTTTTGTCGTGAAGACCACAGCTGCTCGACGTGTTGACTCCATCTTCTGCTGAAGCAGGTCACACACACGAGCCGGAGATGAGAGCTGGAGGAGCTTCGGAAAGTTGAAGAATTAGAATAATAAGTGATGCTGTCACATTGTCACGGCACAGATAGAGCTGCAGAGCGTTTTGTCATAAAGGTGGATTTAGTCACAACTAGCTGCTCACTGACCACAACATGCACTCCGTGTGTGAGGTCACCAACAACATGCTGCTGGAAACTTGCAAATTCAACTTGCTTTCAGGCGCCTCTCTGCTCATTCCCCCCAGAATGCATGTTTGGTCAGCTCCCATCCTGCTCAGAGTTTGGCGCTGTTATCAGTTCATTTAGGTCAGCAAGTAAAAAAGTACTTCAGGGACGAGAGCTATCATTCAGGTCCACCACACTCTGAAGAAGATGTCCCAAACAGCAGCATGCGTCTCATGTGTCCATGCTTCTGCTTATAAGAAAAAGATAACTTATAGCATTAATCCCCTGAATGAGCTGAACAGATTTCTAACTGAAAATAGGCAGAAATAGTTGAAATAAACAGCATAAAGTGACGAGAAGATCCACTATCTGACAATCCTGTGTCAGATGAGTGCGGTTAGATAAGTAATGCTTTGCTAGTAGAAGAACGTAATCTTGCAGTTTGCGCTGATGGTTCGCTTTAGTTTGTGCTCTGTCGTTCACAAAAGTGTGACAATGTCGCTCTTTTCAAAGTCTCTTTCATCCAGACTTTTACTGTGCCAATTATCCATTTACTTTTAAAGGTTTAAAGCGAGGCCGTAGCGGAATCAGCAGCTCCATCTGGTTTCTGAAGGCTAATTGGCTGGTAATACATCACTAGTCCGCCATTTTAGACAGGACGTGAGATACTAATGTGAGCACTGCAGAGCGGTTCTATTCAGAAGTATGAAATTAAAATCTGCTGCGTACAGGCCACAATATGGGCTAACATCAACAGTGACAGATGGGCAGATGATGGATGGTGATTGGAAGCTGGGCTGACAAGCTCAGAGCCAGCAGCAACACTCACACAAGCCAAAAGCCTCCTTCTTTACCAACATTCAACTTAGTCAAGGAAAATTTTTCTGACTGCTGAAAAATAATCGTTTGATTCGCTGTTTTGTCCGAGCTGTAGTCTGCAGAGATTTTAAAGAAAAGGACCCGGGCTTAAACACAACGTAGGTGTCATGCTTGCTCCATCTTTTGGGTCCGTTTGTCGTTTGGTGGTGGATTTTTTTTTACTCCTACAGCCAAAAAAAGATCACGTGATGCCGTTTCCAGGACAGGCGACACAAGTCTAATGGCACAAAATCTTCAGCAGTCTAAAAATGTCAGAAGCTTACTTTGGTGTCACTCCCTCAAATCAAAGAGTGAAGTTCTCCAAACCAGCATTCATCAATGACACAGAGTGGAGCTGATTGTAGAGCTAGAGGTGCCATTTTCTCTACTGACAGCTGCCCTGTGCACCAGAATGTCGTGTGCTTGAAGATGGATCGTGTTTTCTCTGTCTGCTGGTGCTGCGCTGCACATATAAACCACGGCTGGATTCAGCTTGTAAACTGGCCGGTTCCCTGGTCTGGATCACCTTTGGATTGCCAGCTGAAGTGGACAGATTTAAACTGAAAAGGAGACAAAATGTCCAGTCGTGTAGCACAGATTGTCAACCAAACCCTCCACCCAGCCAGTCACGTATACCATGATGACTCTCCTTTCTGGCCCAGCATAATACCACAGTGTGAAAATGATCTCCAAACTGTGACATAATTCCACCTCTGTTAACGCCGAGCGTGTGCCAAAGTTGTATTTTTCCGTGAAAGAGTGAAATCAAAGGAAATTGCTTCCTGTTTTGAGGAAGACTGAATTTTCAATGATTCTCTTCATTTCTTCATCGTGGCTTTCTTTATTGCAGAATAGCTTGTAAGTATGGAGAGCCTGGATCAGACAACCACACAGCTGTGGTAACAAGTGTTGCTTAAAATTGTTGCTTCCCCTCCGAACGCCATTACACGAGCCCTTATCACGTCTGCTCTCAATGGAAGCTGTGACGCAGCATCAGCTGGGAGTTTGTTGATGAACACGGCTGAAGGTTTCTTTATGTCGTCTCGTTGTCACTGCAGACGCACATTCTTCTTATCTCTCTCTCCTCAATCTAATGAATCAATAATTATCAGAACATCATTTTAACCTCAGACGGATCCTCCTGTATTTTATGTGAAATGACATCCATGAGTATTACCTACGGGAAAAACTTGCAAGATTAACGTGAACTCTCCTCCCACAAAGTCGTCTTTATCTCATGACTGTACGCTGATAATGTGTCTGACAACACACCATGTAATCTACGGTTCATTGTTTGTCACCCCACAGCAAAGGGTTGCACAACAAATGAAATACTCAACCCCTAGTAGCCCTCTGTGAGTCAAAGTGGGCGTAGTATTAGGTTACCCACTGTGTAGTCGTCATTAACGAAGCCTCAGCAAACAGCTGTTTCAACATGGCAGACGTTTATCATTCATTCATTCATCTTCTATACCCCGATTATCCCTTTCGGGGTTGGGGGGGCTGGAGCCTATCCCAGCTGTCAACGGGCGAGAGGCGGGGTACACCCTGAGCCGGTCGCCAGCCGACTGCAGGGCAACATACACACACACATTCACACCTAGGGACAATTTAGAGTCACCAATTAACCTAATGAGCATGTTTTTGGTCTGTGGGAGGAAGCCGGAGTGCCCGGAGAAAACCCACGCAAGCACGGGAAGAACATGCAAACTTCGCACAGAAAGGCCCCCGCCTGACCCGGGGATCGAACCAGTGACCTTCTTGCTGTGAGGCACGCGCACTACCTGCTGCGCCACCGTGCTGCCCTGGCAGACGTTTATGTGTAGAAAAATATAGGAAAATGGTTTCTATGAATGATAAATCTTCCAAAATGTCCAGAGTATGTTCTGTAAAATTGTACCTTACCTGCATAGGGCACCAGGCACAACAAGGAGCTTATATTAGAGACAGGCCTTTATTCTCGTTCTGGTCAGTGTTTGTTCGCTAACTCCTGTCCAGCCACCATGACTCTCGACTTTTCTTACTTTACATTTCAACCCTTCAGATGCTGGAAGGCCATAATTCCTCCCTTTTAATTTGAAACTTTTGCAGGAAGTGTTGGATTTCTTTGACAGCAGCTTAACGGCGTCTGAAACAGCAGAAGTGTTGACATTAGTTAAAGAACGGAAACCCGGAGAAGCAGATTGTTCAGTATGACGTAAATCGACTACTCTGGCTATGATGTAAGACTCTTCTTATCTTTTTATTTAACTGTGTGCAGAAACACAAACCAGGGAGGTGACTTTTCATGGTTTCCTGCTTTAGCAGAGCAGCAACTTGTGTTTACGTTAAGAAGAAGCTGGGTTTCAGTGTCTCACTGCACAGACAGATACAGTGAGGCTACAAGTGTCAGCTGTCTCAAATGTGATCATATCTATGTGTGATCCTTTTCAGTAATAAATCAATACGTTGTGTAACCATCTATTATCACGAGTCTTTACAAGATGCTTGTTATAATTAAATAAATTCACCTCAAACATTCATGAGCCTTCTACTGTGTGCTGGGTCGCCACTTCCTGTTGAAACAGATTTAAAGAAAACAGCAGTGTTGCTTATTATATTATATTATCATCATTGCCTTTTCTGATAATATCCCCTAAAGGATCTGTGTGGCCTGAAAATTTATTATTTTTTTTAAACATATCTAAGAAAGGTATTTCAGATTGATGGATTTAGCTGCCTTACTGCTGATTACACCATCCTCAAGCTGGAGGATATTGTGTTTAGGCATCTGTGGTGCAAAATGCATTTAAAATATATTTAAGTGGACATTTTCCACACACACACACACACACACACACACACACACACACTCAGACACACTCTTTTTCCCTCGTCCTTTCCAAGTCTCTCTTCATAAACAGGCTCCTGAGCAATTAAGTGGATGGCTGTCTCCGGAGCATAAACCCATTTATTATCATCCTCCTTTTTCTCCCACATTTCTTCATCGAGCTCACGGTATCGCCTGGGAGCTCCACGGGCTCTTCAGCGTCTCAGCGCCGTACAGGAGCGCACACACTCACGCAGGCGTGGACGCACACACACTTTAACCCACATCGCACGGCCATCGGCCTGCTGTTTGTGAGAGGGAGCTGAAATGACAACTTATTTGACGGTGTTGGGACGCGGCCAGAGGGGACACAGAGATTATCGGACCGCCGCCAAAAAAACACAATCAGCCTGTGGCCGGACCGAGCATCAGGCTGAATGCTTTGCTTTCCATTTCATTTTCCAACCGTCACTCCCTCTTGGCAGCGTTCTCCATAATGTATTCAAAATTGCAGCGACAGACAGACAGACAGACAGACAGACAGACAGACAGACAGACAGACAGACAGACAGACAGATTCCCAGTTCAGGTCTGTATTAACTGGAGCTCTCCTGAGACTGGTC
The DNA here is from genome assembly GCA_037975065.1 of Chaetodon trifasciatus. Taxonomy (NCBI): domain Eukaryota; kingdom Metazoa; phylum Chordata; class Actinopteri; order Chaetodontiformes; family Chaetodontidae; genus Chaetodon; species Chaetodon trifasciatus. The sequence continues at coordinate 780,242 of JBBMOE010000055.1, read as the reverse complement.
TGAGCTTCTCTTCTCTATTTCCAGTTGCTTCTACTTTTACCATTTTTTTCCCATTCTTGCAGAACTAGTGTCAATTAAATTTGACACTTCCAACAGAGACATTTCACAATAAGAGCTTTGCAGCCGATCCGAGGACATAATGCCCCTCGGTAGGCTTTACATGCAGAACATCTTCAGGGGGAATTTCACAGATGGCAGCTTAACAATGATTAAAAGTAGAAGTGGTGATTAGATTTTTTAAAATGATGCATGTCTGTTATGACGTGATGCACCTGTGGAATTAACATTATGCTTTATCATCCTCGCGCCTTCACGTGCTTATGAATGTGACCGTGAAACGTTCTCGATCATGCAAAGCTCTCACAGTATGTTTGAACGCAGGATGTTTTTCATGGACTGGACATGATGTGCTTTGGAGGTATTTACTGATCTACCTCGACATGACAGCCTTCAGGTGTCCATGCGATGTCCGAGCTCATTTCCGATGACCTTTCAGTTCATTAAGGCACAAACAAAACAAAACCGTGTCCTTTTCCACGTAGAAAGGTTGACACTTGCTTCCATGAAGCGTTTTATCCGCCCAGTACCTGAGACAGCCCTCCGCTCGCTGTGTAACCTCCGATCAGGACAATGCACCGGGCTCTGCAAACTTAATCGGAATATTCATCCATGATTGTGCGAGACGGCACGATTCCATTCAGTTTTACAATCACCAGGTCGCGGGAATAATCACACCGAGCATCTAATCAGCCGTCATTGTGCTGCTCTCTATTGTCCGAGCAGTTTCTGCCAGGAAGGTAAATGACCCCCAAACCGGGAAGGAAATTTATCTTTCAGTGTCACCATTTTCATACGTTACGTAAGTCATATAAGTGTCATCTTTATGTAGCATTTGATCACAGCTCTGGAATACTTCATGACTGAAAGCCCAGAGTGCTAATGTGAACCTGATTTGGTGATTTCGTCCATTTTTCTCCTTTTAACACAACCCCAGGCCGTTTCACTTTGCTTCTCCATACTGCGTCTGCTCATCAAAAGTTCTTGACTCCACAGGTACAGTCTGAACTTTTGTGTGAGCCCACGTTGTGGTCTGAATTAAATGTGAAGATGATAGTCTAACAGCAGAAAGGCATGAAGACCTTGAAATTCTGTCGGGTTGTGCTTAATTTTTACTGAAATGTTTAAAACACGGAGCCAAAATGCCTTTCTGCAAGCCCACACTGGCCCCTTTGATTCACATCCCTTATTGTTCTGACTGTATTCATTTCCTTAACTCATCAACAAGCCTTTTATTCCGTCGCTGTGACGGCGTTTAAGAGGCCTTTTTAGCTCTTCGGCCTCTTCCTATTCATCAGTATTCATTTCCTTTCTCTGTGCGGCAGCCTTGTGGAGTGATGGACCCCAGGCGCGCCTGTTCCAACAGACCAGTTAGAGTCAGCGGGACACTACAAACTCTGGTTTGTCAAGAGCTGCTCTGTCAGCCTGTGTTTGGTCTTGAGGCCCTCGGTATACGGCTGAGACGCCGAAGCCTGTCTTTAATGTAGCGGCGGTGGTTAGCACAGAGAATGCTTAGTGGGCCTGCTTTGTGTTGTGTCCCGGCGATAACGCACTCCGACGCGCTAACACAATCCAGCTGCCACCCCTACAAGGGAATAAGACGCTGTCTCTGCTGCTCTCTTTCACGTTTTCTCCCTTTATGCTACGCCCTCCTCCTCCAAACGCAGACAACCTGTTCCATGTGAAATGAGCGTCGGGGCTGCCAGATTTGCTGTTTATAGCTTCAAAGATAACTTCAGGTTCTCTGGTACTTTCCTGGATGTCTCCCGCTGCAGAGATTTACTACACATGGGATCCTCTCAGGCTGCACAGCTGCAGGTTTCAGCTCAGGCGATGCCATACAGTGCATTTTGTCCAAAGTGGAGCGTGCTGAAACTGCAAAGCGAATCAGGAGCCGCGGGGGGTTAAGCCCACGGCCCGTGTGGACAGCTCTGCTCGACAGCGATACACTGTGGGACAGTGTTATGATCCAGAGAGGAAGAGAGTCTGAGCTCAGGAAGCGAACGGGCAGACTGAACACAAACTGTGGCAGAATAGCGTTTCCTCTCGTGGAGTCTTTGTTTGAGTGTTGTTTCTGCTCTGTCAGTGTCTGAGGCCAGCGAGAGGCAGAGCAGAAGGGGAGTAATGAGAGCAACTCTGTTCCTCTTAATTATCCAATAAAGTCTGCTTTTTACCTCAGCGCGCCCACCCATCCAGATCAAGAGCCGTCACACACTCAGATACTTTCCCTCTCGCACACACACGCAGGCCTTATCCCGGCATCTTTTTGTCTGTGTTACCACCTTTTCCCCTCACACACACACACACACACACACACACACACACACACACGCACACACGCATGCAATCTGGAGGTAGGCACCCACTGTCTCCGTCTTCGCCTGTGCGCCTGTGAGGTGTAAATGGTGGGTAATGGTGTGTGTCAGACCTATGTAACAGCCCATTAGGCATGCGGAGTGAGTTAATCTGATCTAACGTCTCTCTTCCCTTCTTTAAAAACCCCCATCAGACATCTCTTGGCTCAGACTTAAAGGAAGCAGGTGGGGGTGGAGGGCATTGGCGGGGGGTACATCCCAAAAATCCAGCAGTGACGTGTACCCGCGTTGACACCTTCCTCAGCCCAAACCTCTTCCATATGTCCCCGTCCGACTGGTGGGATTACCCCCCTCTGTGAGATGGCGGTGGCTTTACATCCTGTGCAGCGTCATCGCGCTTCCTGTCAGTGGGCATGTGGATGGGACATGCAGCTCGTCAGGATAATTGTAGAGTTTAAAATCGCTGCCTTTCCAGGGATGAATCACACACACACACACACACACACACACACACACACATGCAGAAACAGGACAGAATTCACAGGCCCACCACACACTGTCTGCCTTCATGTGGCGTGGACGTACAGGCTGAAAATCACACAGCAGGCCGATTCCCAGGCAAGCCTTTGAGGCTTAAGTGCTTTCAGGCGGCCGGATTCAGTTTCATTACGGCTGATGTATATTTTTTAAGGGGCCGAGCTCTGGACACACCGGTGGACAGACATGTCCTGGAATGTACTGCGAGAAAATAAGAAGGTGTAATTATCTTTATTACCAGTGGAGTCGTTCATTAGTGGAAAGAGGGCAGATGAGAGTGAACTGCTGGCCATTCAAAGAACAGGAGACTTTATTACAGTGTTACATAAATTAAAACAATCGACAGTAAAACACAATACAGCCAAAAAGCCTTTATTCCCATTGTTTCCTCCAACATCCAACAAAAGTCCTGTTTCTATCAGTGAAGTTAAGACTGTGTTCACTGAGGAAACTGCTGAGGTTTGAGAACGGTGACAAGAAACATACATTTATTATTTTTATTCTTATTCGGGATAGAGCTGGTAATATCTTCTGTTATGGTCAACAAAAAGACCAAAACCACAAAATAACGTGTTAATTGTTTCTCTAACAGACTTCTCCACGCTGTCTGCGGCTCTCAGCGTCAAGCCCTTTGGTTCTTATGACAGACAGAAATCTTTAAAAACACCTCACAGCTGAGTATGAAGTTAAAGTTTTTAAAAAAGTAAAGGTTACAAATGGAAATCAGTCAATCATTTCCTGCAACAGCTGGCCACTGCAGGTTTGAGCAGCTGTTAAAAGCATAAATAAATAAAGAAGCTGAGAGATGATGGAGGTCTGAGGCACAGAGGAGGAGGAGGAGGAGGGAGGAGGAGGAGGATATGTCAGGCTGTGATTCACACAATGCTTCTTTTCACTGTCACCTGTCAGTGTTTAAGTCGATGGGTACAACATCATAATCACTGATGGAAGTGATGTCCAGAAGAGTGGAAATACGCTCCATCTTGTCATGCAGTAGAATTACCTTTTGTAAACTTCCAACAAACATATTTTTGAGGCTCATGCAATTAATTTGGATTCTGAGAGAGATGCACTGCTGCAAAACACAGCTTTGGAGAAACGCGGCTGCCAAATAACTGTGATGTGGTGGGAAAGATCTGCTGGTCGGCCTCTTGTACAAATGCAACGAGTAGTTTGATCATCTCAGATTTTAAAGTTCATCCACGGAGCTTGTCAGCTTAACTTTTCATGCGGTGTTTGGAGCCCTGACTCGATGTGACGTTTACGAAGGAAAGATACAGGCAGAGATGATTACAGAGCGAGCAAAGGAGAAAATATATAGAAGCAAGGGCGAGGAGGAGGAGGAGGAGGAGGAGGAGGAGGAGGAGGAGGAGGAGGAGGCGAGGTTCTTCTGTGCCCCTGGTTCTCCTCTGCTCAGCATTTCATCCAGATGCTGCTGTTAGACTGTACAGTCGAGCTCCAGGCTGCTTGTTTCAACCCAATTTCATCTACAACTTTCTGTGTGTGTGCGTACGTGTGTGTGTGTGTGTGTGTGTGTGTGTGTGTGTGTGTGTGTGTGTGTGTGTGTGTGTGTGTGTGTGTGTGTGTGTAGATGCGAGCGGCCACAGAGAAGTTTGTGTGACTGTTAATCACAAAGCGCGTGCCTTGCAGGTGTGCAGCACAGTGCAAACAGCAGCGTGTGTTTTAGAGGCATCCTCAGGGTGTGAACAGGAGGTGGAGGGAGCTGCAGGCCGCCTCCTGCTATCGTACCGGCCCTGCCTCGCTCACCCTGAAAGTATTTTCATACGCCACCTTTCCGACCGTCTCGCCAGTTATTATCTGAGCCGGCCAACTGTTTGTTTTCTAGCTCTGCTGCTTGGTGTGGGCGTATGCACGGCAAATGAGGTTAATACGATTCTCCAAGCAGCGATGTGGTGACTCAGTACAATAGGTTGGCAGAACAATTTGTGTGTGTTTGATAGCGGTTTGGTGAATTGTTTCAGGGGCATTTAGGTGGTGGGATAATTGCTTCCAGAGCTCCCTGTGGAGTAATTGCGCTTCCTCCACCCAAAAGCTACCTCCCTCTGAGAATCTGCTCCCACCACTACTTAAGAGATTCTTGGGCCGGAGGGACCGGCCAAATTATTCTCCCCCAGCGAGACGTTGAGGAGCAGCAGCGCTTTGGGTGGAGACTGATTGCATGGCACACACCAGAGTGTGTGTGATTTTCTATGGACTGCATGTCTGTGTGTGTATGTGTGTGTGTGTAGACACATGCGCTTGTGGCTTTGTGTGTGTCCACCTGCGTGTGTGTATTCTCACAGTTCGGATTAATTAGCGAGTGAGAAAAGCTCTCAGAGTGATTGTGAGGAAATTGCCCTCAGCTGCACATTCAGACACATGTTGTCTCTCCCAAATCAGACAAGGCTGAGATTTACATTCCAGACGTCCACTGCAGAGCGAGTCCAAGCGGCCCGGACGCTCCGGGAATGGACCGACACAAGCCCTGAAGGTTTTCCTGTGGTTTGAAACGACTGCTGCCCCAGAAAACATCACAGGAGAATCAGGATTCCTCACATATATGAAGGTTGAATTGCAGATAATTAATCATGAAATGGAGAAAATTCTCATTTTCTGTGTTTTTCTCTGCTGTGGGGTTATATTAAAGTTAATATTTTGACTAGAACTGTTCTCTGTACTGCATGAGTACACTGTTTGAGGTGCAAAGCAAACATAATGCCAACCACAGGCTCATCTGACGCTCTGTTTTTTTAGCTGATGATAGCGTGTGAGGCAGCGGAGGGAAATGTGTTGCATGCGGCTCTTTGTGTGCGTTGTTTCAGTCATTGGAGGCGCGTTGTTCTGACCTTTAGGTGTAGTGTTTCAGCGATCGTATGCTCCACCTGTTTTTGTCTCTACATTCTGCATTCAGCTCTTTGACTGACACACCTCTGAAGCTGTTGACTGTAAAGACAATGATGCATCATCTCTGGTCGTTTTATTGTCTCTGTCAAAGCTCTGTGGTTTCGTCGAGTGTCCTCTCGTATGGCTGCATGTTTTTAGCCCTGCAGTCAAAGCTGATGTGGCGGTGGAGTCTTGTAGAAATGAAAACAGTGTGTACTGAAGTGGCAGCATTTTTAGCATGAATTTGACAGATCTGCAGATGCCACTAGCTTATTTAGCTAGCTTTCCTGAACAGCTATTAGCTGCACTGGACCCTGTGGCCAGTTTAAGCTTGAAGACTCAGATATGTTGACTAACTAACAGGACATTGTTGTAATGTAGCTCTCAGCAGCTCCCTCCTTCCTCTCCTCTTGGCAGCCATGTTTGGACTCCGGTTGGGAAAATCACTTCAGCTCAGATTGTTGCAGAACTGTTTCTGTGTGAGTGTGAAGCTCTGTGATTCCACCTGAAGAGTGAATGTTTTCTGTAATCCGCTGCAGATTCTTTCTGCTCGTTTACTGAAAGTGTGAAAATATTCTTGCTCTTTGTAAATAGTCTGAGAAGCGGAGTGAAACATGGCTCCTCTGGGTCGGTTCATCCACGGAGCTCGGACGCTTGCGTAGAAAAGAGAAGGATTGAAATGTTACTCACCGAATTCATTTCTGTCTCAAGTTTGTTTGAGAAAAAAGAGACAGATGAAGAGAGATGAGTCAGAACAGGACAGCAGAGAGTGACGGCGAAGAATGTCAGCTTGAGCCAGAACACATGAAAGAAGCAAAAGAGATGGAAAGATGGAAAAAGAGAAGAAGCCGACAGAGAAATGCACCAGTGTCAGACATGGACAGGATGTCTCAGTGGGCTTCCAGCTGCTGGATGAAAGGCCTCATAATCATTTGTACTTTTTTTGGGGGGGGGGCGAGGCCTAGACAATGAAGATAAAGAGGTGGGTAACAGGCACAGCTCTCTCCTACTCAGCCCAAAGTGATATTGTGACATTTAACGCAGCAGTGCACAATGAAGTAAGTGTTGTTTCCTCTGATGAGCAAGTCTGTGTTTTCTGGAGGGAGATCATCTGACTATCACTGCGTGTGCACGCACTCAAACTGGCCATAAAGAGCATTTTTTATATATTACCAATACCAGCTTGTTTTGGTTTTGCTGTAGCACTTTGCTAAGACGTTCACATTCAACAGCTTTATGTGAGATATATGCTCTTTGCAATGCCCCAAGTCACCAAAAAAGAAATTATTGCAGGCTTGAGGCTCCAGTGTGACAGATCTCAGGGGCTCACTGGCAGAAATAGGATATAATAATCATAGTGCACACTGTGAGTATCATAATAACTGAGACCACTGGCTTTAATTTTCACATAATGTGCTGTAAAGATTAACAAGTCCAAAGTAGGAACATTCGTCGTAGTAATTATTGTTATTAGGAAATGTTCAGACAAATAAACCACACACTCACGCGTGCTAACATCTACCAGGATGGAAGCAGCTGATGCTAACTGTGCACGATTAAAAACAATCATTGAAAATGACTGAAAAGCCTGAAGCGGTTAGAAGGATCATTCTGGAATATGTGCTTAAATTCAGCAAAGCAAAACATCGTGTGAATGTTAACTGGACGAGGTGTGGACTCGACATGGTGCCAGGAGGAGAGAGGGTGAGATTTTAAAGGAGGCCTTCTGCTCAAACGTTTGGGCGCTGTGTGTTTTTAATGAGAGTGGCCCTCCCTGTGCAGCGCATGCTGGTCTGCTGTGTGTTTTCACTGCGTTCTGACGACCTCCATTCATTCTTTCATGTGTCTGAGTGCACACGCAGACCACATCATGTTTTATTCATTCAGAGTTTAGACTAAACATGCCGTGAACTAACTCTACGCACAGATGCTCGTACGTATGAAACACCGCCGCAGCTTCCCCATCAAACGTGAGGTTCAGACACGCCCGCTGGTCTCTGCTCGGCGTCCGTGTGTCGAGGTATCATCACAGCCCGTTTCTCCTTTCTGCCGTTTGCACGTAACACACTCGCCCATTAAAATGTTTTTAATTTGGAAGACAAATGTATTCTGGCCTCTTCCTCTCCTGCACTGAGCAGGCTTTGAACCCTCTGATGGCCATCTAACAAATCTAGACTGGCTTTAATGGTTGCTATGCCAAAATTTGTGGTAACCAGGGAGCTAATTATCCATCTTTTTTGTAGCCTCCTCATTTTGTTCATTTTTCTGTGCTGATAAAACAGTATATGCACTGATAAACAGCACTCAGCTCCTTCGTGCTACTTTATCCTGCAGCATCGATCCCAGTAAATCTATTCTGTGCATCATTACGGCTACATATGATCCTTCTGGTTGTAAAGTATTTAAAACGATAGGCACTATCTGTTCAATAAAGACCCTCATTTCTGTGTGAATTTCTCTAAATCATGCAGATGTAGGTAGATTATACCCACCTCCGAGGGTTCAATAGAGGTTCAACTCTGGCATTTGACTTTCAAAGCGCAGCATCTGATTATCAAAAGCACTGACATTTCGGTGGAAGTGGAGGCTGTGAAGAGAGGGCGTGTTGGCAATGTTCAGTTTCAGTGTTCTTGTGAAGTGTATGTGCTGTAGCTGCTGACAGACAGGTGTGATAATTCCTCGCAGGTATTTGAGTGATATGATCCCACTTCTTTACATTCGCACTCACCCTGATGTTTAATGGACTAATTTCAAAGGACAGTTTTAAAGAAATGAGAAGGAAAAGGAAGATGGCTGAAGGAGCGTTACATTACAAACAGCTATTAGCCACCTTAGCTCCTCACCTGGCAGCTCTTTGACTCTGACACCAGGTTGTTTTCATTATCCATCGTTCTATCAAAATGCTGTGGCGTGTAATGTGTCCGTCTAACGTTTGCCTTTATAGCAGCTGTGATCATGACACTCATAACTGGACCAGGACTACTGGAGAAAACAGGACTTGAATGCAGCATTTTGCAGAGCTGCTGACGGTCATGACGGGTGATCGGGCTGCTTCGTTAGCTCGATTATCTCGAGCAGGACGGGATAAAGTTGAGCGCAGACCAAAGGTTATGGTTTGCTTTTGAGAAAGACGCTGAGTCATCTGTGGGTTTGTGACATTCTTCGTCGTGGCGAGTTTTATCACCTCATCCAGCAGCTCCTGCCAAGATGGAAATGTCAGACCGTAAAAGCTCACGAGAGGAAGCAAAGTGGATGTGATCAGATGATTACGCCTTCCTGCAGGTGGAAGGTAACGTCTCATCACCATCACCTGAATGACAGGACTTTGTCCTGCTGTGGAACTCTGAGGCACAAATGGATGAAGAGGAGCTCTGTGATGATGCACTTTGGCTCTGTAGATATGAAACTCATCTGGGCTAATAACACATCCTCTGTTTCATGAACGCTGGCGAGCAGCAGTGTTTGTCAGCAGCTCATCAACACTTTGCCATCATCAGCTGATGTTAAAACACTTCCAAATTACCTTTACAGCATCCGGCCTCATGTGTACGACGATGCATGACCGTGTTTGATGTGTGAGCAATGCTTGCTCATCACGAACGTGGCGGCGAGTAAACCGGAGTTTGGAGCCAGTGAAATTCGACTCATTATGAAGACACAGACTCACTCTTCGCTCTTCATCCCTCGCTCCATCTCGGCCTTCGCGGCGTTAACTGTCTTTCATTATTGCTCTCCGTTATCCAAATTAAGTTATCCCTCCTCATTATTTTGCCAAGAGGGAAATGGAACGTGTCAGCAGAAAGTAAAAATATCATCAGCAGGCCTGTGCTATGACAGATTAATTGGATTATAGATGCATTTAGCCTAGATTAGGTCCTGCATGGGGACCTGGATGGTGACACAGATGGATTAAGTTAGAGAGTGCAACACTGACGGGAAGAGCTCTTAATTGTGTAGGGTAAACGCAGTGGCACAGGGGTGACATCAAATTCCAACTATTTCCTGCCCCTCGACACTTCTATTTAGCGTTGCTTTCCGCTGGGTGTTTTTCAAAAGCCGTCTGGGCCGAAAACTATTCTGCCACTAATATCGTGCAGAGGTGCCCGTCAAACACGGCGCGTTTCTGTCTTCATCTGCTGCATGTAGCAAAAAAAACAGGGAAGATTTGATTGACTGGAACATTTCTGTGAGTGTTATTGAATAAAAAACCCAAATTTAAATCATAAAGCTGAACTCTGTAACGCACCGCCTGCGCTCTGCTGCACCTGGATGTCTGTATCGATCTGTTCAGTCATGCAGGTATGTCACGCCTCGTCAAAACCTGGTTCCTGTGTTACCCACAATGCAACTTGGCCACCAACACCTCAGTCAGAGGTTCAGGTGTGTTATGCTAGTAGCAGCTAATGTGGCCTGAAGCCTGCAGATGAGGAGCAGCTGCAGAGGTCTGGTCAGCGTTGACCCCACAACAACAGACTTGTAGCCTTCAAACGAAGCCGACTCCAGTGACATCGCTTGAGGACAAATGTTGGACCGGAGGACATCATATTTCACGCAGCTGCCTCAGTGGAGATAGTAGTGCTACAAACACCTGGAAACACGCTGACGCTGAAGTCCATGAGTGTTTTTATGACCCCCCGCCACACAGATTAATGATTTCATGGATTCAGAACACAGACCCGCCCCGCAGAGGACCGTCTTCTTGCACTCAGGATTATCAGTCAGATTTGATTAGCAACCAAACGGAAGTTCTGGGTGACTCTGTCTGTCTCGGTTCCACTCTCAACCTTGATCCATCCTCAAACCTTTTGCTTCGGCCAGCTGTTACCTGGCCTCAACTCTGACCCCGCTGCTGGCTGGCTGACATAACTCAACCCCGGCGGGTTCTGAAAGATGTAATTTCACAGTGTCTACCAGATGTTCACACTAAACCCAAAAACAGAGATATCATTCAGTTTGACTGCAGCGAGTCAGTAGCGGCCATACCTCATGTCCCCATGCAGATGTTTGTCATCCCATCAGACTTTCTATGGGGGTTTAGTGTTGGTGTCGGGGGTACTTCTGCTCAGCGTGCCCCATCAGGAAACACAGGAAGGGTCATAGCAGTGAATTACCAAAGCATGTGAAAGCAGCACAGCCGGTGGGAACACTTGTAAGGAGCCTGCACATATGTTAGGTATTTAACCCATGAAAGAGATTGTAATCCACCGAATCGAGTGGATCATCATTACAAGCGTCCTTTGAACCAACTTTTAATAAAGATAACACACCACTGTGACCTTTCTTATCGAGCAGCTTCATCACATCCAGATGAGATAAAATGGGAGCACATCAAAGCTTAGTTTGTCAAATTACCATTCATCTCCTTTTCTTTTTTTTCCCCTCTTTCCCCAATTGATATAATTAGGTTGCGTTGTGGGACTTTGCTGGCTGAATGTATTAAGGCACTCAATAACAGTAGATTAATTTAATCTCCCTCAAAATGGAAACACATCTCCTTTAATGCTGTGAAGTTATTTCCTCTCAATGTCGTCGGTTCTACAGCAAAACTCGATTATTAGGCCAGGAAGTACACATGGCAGAGCGCGGAGATGACAGCGTCTCTGCCACCATGTTGAGCTCTTTCACTTGCCCCTTTCCAAAAAAAAAAAAAAAAAACCCTTTATAAATAATTGAAGGTCTGCTAGGGCCGAGTACTGAAGGGAGGCTGAAATAACCAGCGACGCAGGCTGCAGATGAAGACAAGCTGTGAGAGCGCTGGAGCCCATCTGATTTGTGCATGAGAAATGAGATGGGAATTAAAGCACGACGCAATGGCCGCCACCGTATACAGGCTGCTGCTGTGTGCTCCTGTCAGATCTATGTAACTGTGAAGTGCTGCTGCACAGTCATGTACTGCACAGGGAGACGGACGCCTGGCGCTCACACAGGCACTGAACTGTTTTAACAAGGGCGGTATAGAAAATGGAAAGCGAGGCTTACAAGATGCAGTGCCAGAGTTTGATGGAGGGTTTTGAAGTGAATGCAGATTATGCAAAATGATGTGTGTGTACAGGAGGTGTAAGAGCTTCCATAAAACATGTTTATACCAGCGGTGACAAAAATAACCTTCAAAATAATAATGAACATAATACTTCCCCTGTTCTCTGAGGAGCTGTTACATCTCCTGCTGATCTAGCCAGCTGAATATTCACAAACACTCACACAAGTGCACACATAACACTCCCACCGCACTCTCTTCACGCTGCGATCGTGATAAACGAGCTACGCTACGAGTCAACAGACACTCGTCTTCGGTTACCATTCTCGTCTCATATTCCTCATTTATTTGGGTTAAATTATGCAGTCCAAAGCTCCTTTTTTAAATAATTTACCAGTGTGCTGCTCAGTGTCTCCGGGGAGCGCCACATTAGATTCAATTTCAGGCCCACGTCAGGCAAATTTAGGGCAGTCATGCAGACGCTTCCTGAATGCAAAGGCTGACTGACTGCTGGACTGTGTGCATGCATGCGAGCGTGTGTCTGTGCGTGCCTTTGTGAGTCAGTGTGTTGCTGTGTCTGGATCTGTGACTGTGTGTGTCCCTGCCCGAAGGAGTCGGCCCTTTGGTCTGAGCGCACAGAACCCATCCACATCAGCCTCATTAGGGCCGTCTTGCAGCAGATTGTCTGGCGTAATTCAGAATTAATTGCGTGGTTTTATGCTGGTAGCTTCGAACAGGGCTCGCATATGGCGCCATGCAGAGTCGAGTGGGCCATTCAGTGGAGGGGCAGACGCAGATGTGCAGACCGCAGAGACACGGGCGTGCATTGGAGATGAACTCTCCTCACCGCCTTGTTGTGTGCCTTTGCTGTCATTTCCCAGAAGGTAGGACAAGCAACAGCTTTGTCAAACCAGTCCGCTAGCATACCTCACACTGAGATGGCTTCTGCTTTCCGAGTCGCAGTCGAGCGAGTGATTGACCCGCGGCGTCATCACAGAAGTTTGCACCAGAACAAAGCAGCCGATTCCTCCTGAAGAGGAAAGAAAGAAGGAGCTCTTCAAGCTCTGACCTCGTGCTGTTGCATTAATCAACGCATGATTGAAAATGAAGGTGTTTACACACCAGCCGACCGCGGCCGGCGTTCAGGGACGGCCGTGACATTTGAAATGTGCTCTAAAATTCTGCAAGTTGTGTTTACAGCCGCGGCTTTTCGCTCGGCACATCGTTGCAGGTTGAGGCGCTGATTACAAATCATCATCTCCGTCAAATGAAACTTAATTAAGGAGACAATAAGAGCTGATTGCCTCTCCCTCCCACCGACGCTGTTATGGTGACATCAATAGAAGATAAAGAGCGTCGTGAAGACTGATCAGATTTAAATGGTGAAATGAGAAGTTAACATCGGCATAATGCAAATGAAAGAGCCAGAGATGTGTCAGCTTAGTTATGTGCAGCACAAATGATTATCATATTTTACTAATATGACAGTTTGTAGGCTGAAAGCTGTGGAGGAAACACTACGTGGCCAAAAGTATGTGGACGCCCTGTAAACACACTGGGTTTGAACTAAGCCCCTTTGTTCCAATGTAGGCAACTCTTAGGGCCATTTTCTAATCACACAGGCGCCACAAAAAGTGCAGTGGAGGGTCTCTGGGTCCGTGTGTGCATCTCCACCTGTTATTTTGATTCATGTGTGTGCAGCAGTGCAAAATAAAGAAGGGCTGGCTGAAGTGGAACACAGATCGGACACACTCGGCATACTGGAGACTAGTTTTTATTAGTACGAGGTAGAAATAATTACAGCGTGTAACATCAATTAAGAAAAAGCCATATGATTAAAGTGAGTTGTAAGATGAGATTTTAAAGGAAGACACTGAGTTTGATGTCAGGCAGGGAGTTCACACACCTTTGGCGTGTGGACCAGTCAGGGTGTTGGAACCATTAGTCGATCCCTGCCGGAGGATCTCAAGCAGCAATCAGGCTCATAGGGAGGGAGAAAATCGCAGATGTGGGCAGGAGGCTTTAAAAACAAGCAGCAAAATCTTCAAATCAATTCTGAAACTCTCAGGTAACCATCGAGGGGCAGGAAGGGCTGGTGTAATGCGGCCCCGTCTCTGAGTACGAGCTAAAAGCCCGGCAACAGCCTTTTGTATCAGCTGCCGTCTTTGGATGTTACGCCTGCTAATAGCAGAATAAAGTGCGTCGCGACGGTCGAGTCTGGGATAGATAAAAGCGCGGATGACCTTTTCTAAATCTGCAGAGGACAGGAACGACCTGATCCTGGTTGCTTGTCTCAGCTGAGCAAAGCGTGACTGCACCATTTCAGCCACCTGAGCATCAAAGGACAATTGTGGATCAAAAATAACACCTAGCTCGCGGCCCTCTTTCAGAACGTTATTGGATAATGCATCTAGACTAGAGGAGAGATTAGTAATGCTGCTAGTAATGGGGGCACAGGGGTAGGTTCTTGTATAAAATGGTTTAATATGTTGATTTTTGTATATATTCTAACAGCAAAAGCAGTGTACTCAGACAAGTATTTACTGTGTGTAGTATGGAACGAGGACACACTGGAAGTGTTAGTGCAGCGCTCATTAGTAAAGATGCAAATAAGATATATTTTTCTGTTTCAGACTGCCATAAATGCAGGAAATTGCTTGTATTTGACTTACATGGATATACGTGAATTCTCACCTGGCGTCACTTTATTTTGAAAAGCACTACGATGCTTCCTTCCAGTTACCTAACAATCAGCGGCTTCATTAACGGCTCCAGAGCAGCGCAGTGCTATCTGTGTATCTGAGCACATCGCGGTCTGTTGACAGGTGATGGAAACACTTGCTGTCTGACGCTCTGCTGTCAGCATGAAGAGGAACAAAGATGGATGCCGCTGGCACAACAGCCCAGAGATCCTATCAGCTGTTCGAGAATGTGAAGTCGAGATTGTTTATTACGAAGAAGCGTGCACGCATGCAGAGTTCACAGAGACCTGACAGAGATCTGACACGCCACTGTCCTCCTGCTTATTTGACAGGTCAAAGGTCACAGGCACGCTGAGGCAGATGCTATTTATTTCATTAAGTGCTGCGAGCCTTCGAGGTAGCCTGGGGTGACGCAGCCCTCCGAGCGCTGCGGCCGGGTTAGATGCTATCTTTCCTCCCGTCGAGGTTAAAGGACACGGGAGAGAGTGAGTGGCCCTCGGGCTGAAAGCAGAGCAGGAATTAGCCGCTCGCTGCTGTCTAAAGTGAATGTCTTCCATCTTCTTTTCCCACACTTATCAAACCCTGACAGTGATAACGCTGCTTCTCCTGCACAGATTTCATCTTTCTGTTTCTCAGGAAAAAGCTTAAAAACATTTGGTAAACAGGTAGCAGAGAACAGGGCCTGTTTTTAGCAAGTCTGCCAGAGTGGGATGTCAGTCCGAACGGGCCAATCGTTCTCTGTGACCATATCTGAGGAGAGCACAGGAAGTGACTCCTGCCTGTGCTGATGATCCTGTGACCTGTTAGACGTCACCACGTTCAGGTAGAAACATGTGAGTGTGTATGTTCTGTGGAAGCAGAGATAATTGGTGCATTATGGGAACTAGATGCTGCTCACACACGTTAGCGTAGCATCTCTGGGTGCTGGTCACTCCAAACCATCATGAATCATAGTACGAACAGTAAAACCCACCTGGTTTGCAGCTGGAGGTGTCCTCTCTTTTGTGATGGTGATCTGTTGAGAAAATGCTTTTTGTCTTTTTGTGCGCTGTGATTGGCCGCTGGTGTAAATTGGCAGGAGTGCTGTGTGCAGCTCTGTTAAAACATTCATGAGAGAGATATTCATCGATGACAATGAGCTTATTAAAAGATGCAGTTTTGGCGGCAGAGCTTTGGGTCTGTGACAGGAAGCGATTTCAGCGGCAGTAAACCCAACTTTGCTCGAACATCTCCTCAGATAGCACAGTCACTCCATTCCCGACCACTCAGCATGTAGATGTGAAGAAGACAAGCTGCATTCATGCTAATTTAGGGTTTATTTGTTCATTCATTAGCAGGAGCAGAGCTATATTTTAAGCTGAATGACATTACATGGTGGTTGGAAGGGGGTGACTGGGATATTTCCCACAGCCAACCTTAATAATCCACAATTTAATATTGCAAATGCATTTATTCTCCAGGCGTGGTTAGCTGCTGTCAAATACTCCAAACCAACAAGAATGATAGTGAACAGCCACGCTAGCAGCTCTGTGAGGTTGTGCTAAATGCTAAAGTCATTATGCTAACATGAAACTGAAACTGTGACCTGCTGATGGTGCTAAAAGAAAAACTAATGATAAAAGTCATTACAGTTCATCTGATGAGCACCATGAATGTTGTGGCAATCCGTCCACACATACCTTCATTGTGATCTTGTGAGACATGTCAGATTGGACCAAAGACAGGCTAATGTCCATGGAGCTAAGCCACGAGCTTGGACAAACAAACAAACATGCTTATTTAATTTCTGCTCTGTGGCTCTGACTCTTGGAAACAGTGACATCATACTTGACTGAAGAGTGCAGGAGGTTTTGAGATGAACTCGGTTTTGTTTGAGGTGGAAGCGCTCATCGCTCCAGGTGAACTTCCAGCGTGACTCTGAGCTGCTTGGTGAGCACAGGCCCAGATCTTCTTTGTACCAGCTCCACCAAATTCCATTCCGCTGGTGATGGAAAATAAATCCAAAAATAGGATTTTGGCTCCATGCATGCCTTGAATTTCCACGCCAGCTGAATGAGGAACACTGGAATGCTCCGATGCCGCAGAGGTTCACTGCAGTCCCTCCAGTGCATGATTTGGGGTTGTGGTTGGTGGCGGCAGCGGGTGGAGGCGGGGTCACCTCTGATGCAGGTTGCCGCTCTGGCCGCTGTCCACCTCCCCGGCCGAACTCGTGTTTCCATTCCAACCCCCCACCTCCGCCTCGACCTTCCCTCCTCTTTTTGCTCTGTGCCCTCCAGCCAGACCTCCATCTTCCCCCAGGACCCTGCGTGCCCGTCCAACCCCTCCAGCCCTGCTGCAGGCCGGGCACAGTGACAAAACCATAGCAGGGCCTTTGGCTAGAGAGCTGGCAGAATCTATTAGCTCCCAGCAGACCACAGCAGACCCGAGCAGGTCTCAAATCCTGCTGCCATGAGAAACAAACAGAGAGACGGGGGCAGCGCATAGCGACAACGGAGGGTATGAAACATGAAAAGAGGCGAATAAGAACAGTGAGAACAGGACGAAATGAGAAAAGAAAAGCAGGAAAAACAGAAGTACTGCATAAAACATCTAACAGGAGGCAGTTCAGAGCCACCCGGCCGTGACAAATCAATTCAAATGATAAGTAACTTCTCACTCAAGGGGCGTTATTAAATAACAAAGTCTGGTTTCCTCGCTGAGATGCTTCCACACGGAGCAGGCGGGGCCCAGCACGGCGAGCTGCAGCAGCATCCTCCCAGGGAGGGGGGGCTCGACGGAGGGGGGGCTCTTTGAAACCCAGCTCAGCTCACAGAGCTGGATTCTGGGGTGGGTGAACAGACGATGGCTTCTGCTGATGTAGGAACAAAGCTGAGCTGCAGTGAACCTCCTGAACACTCGTCGCTGCGTTTGATGCACCTGCTGCGACTCCTCGCTCTTTCTGTGACCCGAACTTTCTTTATTAGTTCAATTTTCTGTCAACTTTATTGCTTTTTCGCTCCGCTCTGGATTCGTACTCTATTTGCACGACCTTCCACGCGACCGCAGTTAATCTAAATTCTTCAGTATGATCTCGCTTCCTTATTTCATGCTTTTTATCTCCTCTGCAGAAACTTCCTTTTAACTCAATCCGTTGACCTGCACTGTATTTCCACATCTCTTCCATCTCTCGCACTGCCTGTTCAGCTCATCTTTATTTGTCTTCCTTTCCCTTTTCTCAGTTTCTATATGCAGCAGAATCCATTCACCTCCACTCATTTTCATTCCCGCTCTGTCTGCCGTACCCTCTCCTGCTGTCTGACCTGTCCTTTGCCTCTTTTTCCATCTCGCCATCTTCACGACAACAGTCTTTTTTTTTAAGCCCTGCTTTCTGCTCTGTATGTCACTACCTATTCAGTCATCTATCTATTCTATTCTGTCCCCCTCCGCTCAGTTTTTCTCGTCTTTTGTGCTTCACTTGTCCCGGCTTTGCTTGTTTTTCATCTCTGTTTCTACATTTTGACTATTCTGCAGAGTAAGGAAGATGTCACTCAGGGACATCTAATGAAAAACCAGCCAAAAGTGTCAGTGCTGGAAAGTGAGAATTCAAAAAGAAACCAACTTGATGAGGAAATAAAAGCAGAGCCAACCGAAGTACAACCATTACCAAAACCGCTTTACCTGATATGACAGCACGTTTGCACATTTTCTGTTTATGTCCTGGTGTTTTTTCTTGTCGGTTTGACTCCATGTTTCATTAAATACATGTGCATCTTTGCCCTGAGAGAGCTGGTCTCTGAAGTACAGTAAATGTAGTAAAACCACATTATTTCCCCGCATGCAGTGCTGCAGTTGGTTGAAAACTAGACCTGAACTTCTGTGTTTTATTCATGCTGGAGATCAGTAGATGAAGTCTAAAACCTTGACTATAACAATACTCTCAGTGTCGACTCGTCCGGGTATTTTAAGTTTATATTTTTACCACCGGTTGAATTATTTCACCTTCGTTTCCTGGAAATCCTGTTTTGTCGTTTTGGCATGCCGCATGGGTCAAAATACTGCATTGCCCATGAGCCTCTGCAACCACCTCTGCTGTAAGTCAGCTTCCTCCATTGTTGCTGCATTACATCAGCTTTGATGAAGACGCGTATCCACCTTCACTTTGGCAGCCATAGTTAAGTGGTCCCCCATTTTTTGGCTTTTTTTTTATCAAAGAACCAGGCATTTTCTAACTTAATTAATAGTTTCATGCTGATCCAAGTCATACAAATGCACAGGTTGAGTTGTCTATGGGGAAAAATGAATGGGAGTTTTACTTCCACAGCCCCAAAATAGCTCCTCCCTCCCTGCAGCTCTGTAAGAAAAGTGTCACTTCATAAAAAGCCACTGGATTCTTGACCACTTGAGACCTCAATCTTACAACAAAAGCACATGCAGAGTTCATTATACCAACTTATCACATGTGAAATGTAAAAAAAAAGTCAATATATGGCATGTGGGGCTGGAAAATGTGTCTCACATTTGATCAATTTGCTTTAGATAAACCAAGCACACACATGAAGATGGTGAGTAATTGCATACACCTGCAACAAGTAGATAAACTCACATACATGAACTTCATGCAGTGTTGACATGGAAGCCTGTTTCCATATGTGTGTGCTGGACTGATTCAGGGCTACACATCAAACCGAGTCGCCTCCAGGAGGTCAAACACAAGACGTGATGCATGATGCATTTCACTGGTGTCAAGTAACAGTGCAGCTTCCCTTTGAAATGATAATTGAACTGAAGGTCAACAACTCCTCATCCAGTAATGTATAGTGTGTGTGTGTGTGTGTTTGTGTGTGTGTGTGTGTGAGCATGCACTGACACATTTACAGTGTATATACAGCATGTAGCATGCAGCTGCCAAAGGAATATATTAGTGTTTCACATGTTTCAGAGGTGGAACAAGATCAAGCCTCAAATCTTGAGGGGCAGTGGTGAGAATGTGTGTGTGTGTGTGTGTGTGTGTGTGTGTGTGTGTGTGTGTGTGCGCTGTGTTTTTTTTTCCTGATGAAGGGTAAGCTGGAGAGTGAGCCTGGGGACAGAGACCTTACCATAAAACTGTAATGTCAGTAGACTTTCTGCCAAGCCAGCTCCCCAAAGCTCCACTGCCCTTCAGCTTTCTCCTTCTCCTTCAGCTGCCTCTGCTCAAGTCCAGCTTCATGCATGTCAGCCCGTCGGTCCCGCCGTGAACTCCGAGCCCACCTCTTCCCCCACCCATAAATAATTAGCCCAAGGTCAGGGTTTAAAGAGTTTAATCATCCAATTTACTTGGACTCTGAAAATGGGGCAAGAACAAACAGGCTGATTAGCCCGGAGCACAAGTGGAATGTTTCCTCTCTTCCCATAATCCAGCGTGGCTATGAAACGTGCCCCATGTGATCGGTGACAGCTGAGTGACAGCTGGCTGGAGACTGTACAGTACATACCCAAACACACACATGCACGCACTCCTTCACAAAGGCTCATATTCAGCTCATGCACACACAGACTGGCTTTCTTAAAGCTTGAGGCAACCCTTAAGCTGGAGAATTACGGTTTTAGGCACGTTTTGCCCCAAAACGAGGGCAGATGTGATGTGTAATTTTCCCTCATCAGATTTCCACACTGGCCTCAGCCAACAAGGAGTAATTTGTTGCTCCCTCCTTAGCCGCCACCACAAAGAGGAAACGTCAACTTGGCCCATCAAAATGAATCCCGTCAAATCAAACAGACCTCCAGACGACCATTTGTAAGTCCGTGTGTACCCCCTCCTACCCCAACCCTCCCCATCAACGGGGCAATCACTTGTGTAAACCCGCTTAAGATAATTGAGTGTTTTTCTTTGACATCCATCCATGTCATTTCTCAACTGCGACAGGAAACACTCTTCTTCTCCCGTCGTGCACAGTGTCAGGGACTGATCAAGAGTGCTGATTACAGGCATCGTAGAATTACCTCCTGATCCATGAGGGAATCATGAGATTGTGGTCATGATTCTATCAATAACGGTGATCTCAACATGTCCTTGCAGAGGCTGTTAAATATGGGCGACGTTGTCAAGTATTTTATGAGAAGAGGGGATTTCACTGAAGGCAGAGAGGGCAGCGGCTGACGTTCCCAAGGTCAGGTTCTGGTAGAACAGGGGGTGGGGAACCTCCGGCCTCTGAGCCGGATGTGGCCCGTGAGACCATTTGATCCCGCAATAAATACAAAAAAGCAATTACTTTTTTTCCAGCAATAAAGAAAATAAGATAAACAAGTGGTCTCTGAACGCAGCACAAGTGTTCCAGTGATATCACATCAATGCATCATGGCGCCTGTCAACAAAACAAAACATGGAGTAGATGCAGAGTGTCGAACTTTCCCAGAGAAATGGACAAATGATTCTGTTTTTGTCAGTCAGTGTGCCTTCGTTAAAAACGCTCATCTCCAGTCATCACAGCTACAGACACGCTGGACTGGATGAGCTGCAGAACAAACAAATGAAATTTACGCTCTTCAGTGGAGTTTGATGCTCAACAAGCAGCTCTCACAGACACGTTCTGCAGGCAGGTTTCATGGCGAGCGAGCTAACGGCCAAGAAGCTGAAACCTCACTCAGAAGGACAATCTGTCAACTTGTTGCTGCTGCTGAGCTGCTAGCAGCAGACAAAGAAAACTGATCCAGTGTCAGTTTGTCTGGAATAACTCATAGAGATGAAGGAAAACCTGAGGTGGATGATGATTGGTGATTTGGCTTCGTGGTGGACGTTACCAGGAAGCTCCAGCAGCTCCTCAGCTCTCTGCTGTCAAATGGGAAGTCATACGCAGTGTGGGTGCTTTCACACTCTTAGTTATTTATTTTTTACATTTTAATGAAGTGGTTTAAATAATCTGGCTAAACTGTCTGCTTGTTTGTATGTAAAAATGATCAGAACTGAAAAATGAACCATTATTCTTCTTTTCCTCCTCTGACCTAATTAAAAACTGAATAATGTGAAAGTGACTCCTGCACATTTAACGATGGAAACAAAATAAGAAAATGAGTGGAGGCATTGTAGTTAGACCGTGTTTGAAGCAGGTTTTACAGCCTTGGTCTCTGAGACCCCAAACAGAAGTGATGCCTCACTCTGAGACAGTAGAAATGTAAATGATGATGAATGGAGTTAAAGAGGGTTCCCAGGGCTGCCATGACCTCTGATAACTGTTTCCACATCCTACACTGTGAATATGTAATCTGGCATTTTCATTTGATCTGTTTGGTTTTCTTGTAATTTAATAAAATATACTTGGTTAACTTAATAATCGCCAGGTAATCAGTCCAAACATGGCAGTCAGTGTTTAAGTGATCTACCAGGAATGTTCCCTTGCACACGGCGTGGCGGTCGTACCTCAGCTGTGCTGCTGAGCATCGCAGGCTTAGCTTTTAAATTTTGTAATATAACAAATCACAAAGGCGCCAACAGCATGAAACATGCAGGGCCTCATTCATGCGATGCGTTTACAACACACACAACACCAATCTCTCCATAAAAACTGCAGAGTGACATGTTGTATTTCATTTCTTATTGGGGAAGATGATGAGGCAACACATCTTGAATAGGAATACCCGCGGCTGGATTCATTATAAGCAATCATTTGAAAACGCTTTCCAGCAGCGATCGACGCGGACAAAAGGCCTCTGCAGGTGGATGATTTGTTTGTTTAATTAAACAGGCCACCAATGGCTGCAGGTTTGAGCAAACAAAAAACAAACAAACAAAAAAAAGAGTTGTTGGGTGGGGGCAAGCTGGCAAAAGCACAATTAATTGCCGTTCAGCCCGCCGAGGTTTCACACCACAGGTTAAGCATCAGTGCTTGACCTGACTGAACACCACTCAGCGGTTTATCAGCAGGACACTGCAGGCAGGAAGCAGAAAACGGTGGCCGCCATTGTCCCACTTTCATCACGGAGAGCAGATGCTGAAAGTGATGTAGCCTGTAGCTCGAGCTCTCCCCTCTTTTAATTAAGGTGAGAAATTGACTGCTAAAAGCAATTTGCAGCTTCAGCCTGTCTAGTCAGATCTGCGTGCTGAAATAGTGCTGCGTTCGCCGCCCTCCAACTCATTTCTCTCTCTGTCTCACCTACTCAGAATCTTTCCCCATCCCCTCTTTTACTCCTGGGCGTTGGAAAGCCTGCTTGGAAACAGTGCTAAAGATATTCAGCGAGGTGTCTCACATTTTAATTAACTCCCGCTCTCCTCTCGGAGGTATCAAGAAACAAGTTTTCCTGCCTTTGTCTCCCACTGATGAACACAGTGTGTTTCCTCTCAGACTTTGAACGGAGCCAAATGAGGTCGGCTGTGTGAATGGATAGCACTGCTGAGTGCTAACCTTTGATTTAAACGTACATGATTGTTAATCCCTCCCCCTCAACTTCAGCTCGATAGCTTTTATGGTTATTGCACATTGATTGTAATAAGTTTGGAGGCTTGGAGGACGCTGCCCTGTGATTGAAATGTTGTGTGTCCGTCTGATCGATGGACATTAGTATTCTGCCGGAGCTGGCGCTCAGTATACTGTATCTCCAACTGTACAGGCACTGCGTCCAGGAGGGGACCTTGCAGAAGACAATGCAGAGGAGGACATCTGAGGGGGACGACAAGGGGACAGCAATGCTGATGGCAGAGAGGGAGGATTGAGAAGAGATGGAAATGGAGGTATGTGAAGAACATGTGGGCTGCACTTGTAAAACAATGAAGAAGAAGACTGGAGCCATGCTAACGGCTCTTATAGCACTGTGGCTTTAAGCTAAATGCTAACATCAGCATCATAACATCCTACACACGATAATGTTTACCACATTCACACCTTTGATGTGTTAGCACTTTAAATAGCACCAAACACAAACAGCTGAGTTTGATGGGAACGCGTCAGTCATAAACTTATTGGATAGATATTGAAATTTGGACCTGATGAGGGAGCTGGATCGAAAGTGAAAGAAGCACCAAAGACATCAACGTCCATCCAATAAACATTTCACTCAGAACCACAAATGTCGACCTCATGGAGGCGCTAGAGGTCAGGTCAAAGGAGGGGCAGTCAGCAGGATTCACCATCTGGAAACCATGACACCAATCGATCCAGCAGCTGGAGAGATTTTTCACTGGATGACTGACAACTTTGACCCTAACAATAACAGTAAACTTTATTTGTTTAGCACCTTTCATACAAGAAAGTGCTTTACAGCAAATAAATCACACACCAAATAAGATGGAGAGTAAAAGCCACTGAATAACAGCAATAAAACAGACTGCATAAAAATCAAAGTAAATCAAGTCAAATCCAACATTTTAAAAGTGCGAGGCCAAACATGAAGCTTCAGGCCTGTGTCAGAAAAGTCAGAGCTGCCTGCAGGCTCAGTGGAAAGATTTTGGCTTTCTTTTTAAAATGTTTCCTTTAATTTATTTAGGAAACTGGAGTTATTATCAAAGTCGATGGATCTGTCCTCTGGACACTGGATGTCTGCAGCTAACGTCGTAGCAATCCGTGAACAGGCGTCAACGCTGCTAGCGCGGCAGAACGCGCCGTTTCTTCTATAGAGCGTACCTTTTCAATAATACATCGTGTGTTAATGTTTAAAAAGCACTGATGATCTGATAAACCAGCTGTTGTGTGCTCTCGTTCACGTCTGTAAAGAATTAACGGCTCGAGCGTCTTTAAGCTGTTTACTCTCTACTCACGGCAAAAAGTGACTCATGCACTATTTTCAGACTAGGTTACGCTACTCTGGTTCAGTGTGTTTTTCATTCAGTTTGTGCTTCGTGAGTGTATTTTCAGTATTTTCCTCTAGGATTTCCACGATGCTCAAGGTAATGGACCCAGGAGCTGTGATGCTGCTGTAAACATGAGCCCTGTTTAGCTGAATTTAGCTATTAGCCAGTCCTGTTTACATGTGGATGTACAGAAAAAACAGTCACTGGTTTACTCAGAAAAAACTGAAGGAAATGTCAAAAGGCACCATCTGAAGCTGTGGAGACTCTTTTATTTTGTGACTACCAGGCAGATTTATGGATGTTTGTCCTTCATGGACAGCAGAGATGCTGCTATCATTGAAATCATCCACCACACTGTGTGTGTGTGGGATCCGATGAGACTTATGAGAACTTGTGCAAGTTTTGACCCAAATTGAATCAATCCAGTTCAAAGGGTTCAGCGGAAAAGAATTCAGAGATCATGAGCGTGTGAACAAGTCAATTTTCTGTTGGAAAAAATAGCCCCCTGTAACTCTAAGCTCATGAAATGTGTATGATGAGAGAGAAGGTGAGAGGTGGATGAATAAAAAAAAGGAGTGGGCACACAGAAGGTGAGAAAAAAGCAACTGGGAAAACACTCCTGCTGTCAAAGCAACGGTAGTATGGCTGCAGCGGGGGATATTGTATGTGCAAAAACACAACTTGAGTGAGTGAGTGGGGGTGTTGGAGTGAAGAGTTAAGTTATATAAAGAAAGTGAGGATGAGAGAGGCTGTTAATAAAACGCACTGAAAGGAGTGTGAAATGGAGGCTGGGGCAGCGTTCCCAACACGTGTGCCAGGAGCATCCGACTGCAGCTCCGGCTGCTCGTTGAGTGACTGTCAAGGACAATTTCATCTATTCCTAACATGTCCCGTGCTTTTTACTCCTTTAACACAGTCTGCATGCATTAAACAAGCCATTTGAGTCATTATGAGGCTGTTTGTGCCTGCACCAGTCAACCCCATCGTGTTTTCTCCCTCCTTGCTATCTTTACTCCATCACTCCAAACACATTTCCCTCCGTGTATTTATCTTTTCCTTCTGTGACCGGGGATATCAACATTTTTGTTGGGTTTGGGTGGCATTCCCTTAAGTACACAGCGGAGAGACACAAATCCCATTGCTCCCCTAACCCACGTAAACACAACAACTGGGCAGAATATGGGATGTTACAAGCTTCCCCCCGCAGCTAACAACAATCGAGTGTTTGTTTAAAGGGGCTGGGGTTGGGGAATGACGAAGATGGCGAGGTTGCCAGGCTCGGATAATTCAAAACACACTGAATTAGCAAAAAAAAAAAAAAAAATGTTAACAAGGCCTGTTGTGAGATGAGGAAACGGTCTGTGAAGGACTGGGCTGCTCCAGCTCCTGCTTGTCGGGGGTGTTTATCCGGGTGGGCTAAATGTGGAAATCAGATACCCTTCGTTCTCAGTCCCTCATCCCTGACCTATCAGTGGAAGCTGAGCTGTGCTGTTTGCCCTTCTGCTGCCGGGTAATAGCATCAGCTTAGAGGACAAACAAAATGGCGGGCAGCGAGCGGATCGCCTTGCTCCTGCGGCCGCTGGTAAACCGCTGCTGTTTACTCAGCACAAAGCGTGTGGCGGCTGCGGTGCTCCGGAGAAACTCTGGGATCGGTGAGTCATTCCTGTATCTGGTGTTCGAGGATGAGCTGTCTGACATGACGCGGCCGGAGCGTCTGTTTGACCTTTACGTCTCAAAAGACCCTCACAATTAAACCTGCGGATATCAAATTCATAGCTCCTTCCTTCAGGCCTGAATTCCCAATCAGCCCGCGGGCAGAGACACCCAACGGGAAGAAGTATTATATTTTGTCCTGCCATCACAAAAATAAACACGCACATAACCACTGATTGCAGCTCATTGAGAGTTGGTCCTGTATTATGTGAAACCTCAAAGCATGGCCTGCTGATTATGGGGACGGCGATCCCTGCGTCCACGCTGGCACCGTAACAAAAGAGGCGCCGCTTTCGCATGTGGCCAAGGGCGGCTCGCGTTACCGATTGTGCTGACTAATTAAGAGCGAACATAAAAGGCCTGTTTAAAATGAGCTTCAGCAAGGTTTGTCTTCATGTGTTTGTGTGGTCGTTTTTTGTGTCTGTGTTAAATGGTAATGAGGCACTGTGGACCTGTCAGTCAGGCCGGCCCGGGAATCCCAGAGGCAGGAGGCTCCGTGGACTCACTCTGCTCCTGATGGCGAAAGGAAAAATAACACAAATACAAGCGGATACAGAACCCACCAACCCACAAACGCACCCACAACACGGATATAAATAATAATAATAATTTGTGTACCTGTTGAGCAGGACGCCTAAATATATCCGCAGTATCCTGCGTCCATGCTGCGAGGACATACCGTATGTACTGAGGAACCTCTGCACCATCTGAGGTCATCTTTATTTTATCCTGTTTTCCATCTTCGCTGGTTCCCTATTTGTTCCTCTCCTCCCAAGTACATGTTCTCATTACTCACATTGCCACAGGGATGTGTATACGTGTCTCCACTGTAAAACATAAAAAGAGAGTCCCGGGCAGCTCGCCAAGGATGCACGCAGACAATGACTTCAGCTAAATGTTTGGGACAAACTTAAAGACGAGGAGAGTGGGAGAGGGACGGGGTTTGTTAGCTTGTAAAGGTTAGCTTCAGGATGGGGGAAATGTGTTATGACCAGAGGGTCGGGGGTTTAAATCCCCAGAGGAGCTAGGAGAGATTTGGTATCGCGCTCCTCTACCTAAATTAACTGCTGTCAAAGTGCCCTTTAGCAAAGCGCTGACCCGTAGCTGTTGTTATGTCGCTGCTCAGTGGACAACAAAGGCTGCAGCAGAGGGCAGATTAGAGAGGAGTGTGTCAAGGTTGTGCAGCAGGTCGCATGCTAATCCCAGGTGTGAATGGGTCGGCAGTTCTTTGGTTGTTATTAATAAGTATTATAGTATTTATACACATTGTCTTCGGTTGCCTTTGGGCTGTGAGTTTGAAATGAGCACAAACACGTGTTGTCCCTGTCGAATACCACCTGACTGAAAGGTGACACGACGTCGGGATCATGACGAGACTCTATGTGAGGTTCATGCTTACATCGTGTTTGGAAAAGATAGAGTTTGGGCTTTAGTTGCCTCAAACATGGCTGGAAAAATGTCCCAGCATCTCCTTAGAAATAAGTTTGGTCACCACAGGCGTGTCTCGAGGAAGTCGACTGCTGCTTGAAAGTCGTCTCGGCTGCACCTGTCACCACCGCCAGCCCCTTGTGCTCGTGTACTGATGATCTGGACTCTGATGCCTGTTGTAGACGTGATTCGTATGAAGCGGACAGACTGAATGCACCTGTGGTTTGCAGAAACGTACAATGCCAGCATGTTATTCTGGCGTGTGGACCGACGGGAGAGGCCCGGTGATCAGTCTTTCAGATATCAGCCATCTTTATCCCTTTTGCAATCACGCTGACATCCGTAATCCGTGCTCTCAGTGGGTGGTGCGATACCCTTCACTTTATAAGACCAGAACCTATCAGCATAAGTCGTTTCATCTCAGCTTTTGTTATGCAAGTCAGATTACCTGGCTTTGATTTGCTGCACACAGACGGCCTCTCTCAGCTCTCATCTTGGTCTTTGCAGCTTCTTATCAGGGATCGGATGCCTGATCGTGCATGACGCAGCTCCTGCCGGTGGTCTCAGCTTCTCTGCTGGTGTGCATGCACAACTATGGGCCTGTGTGCAGCTGTAGTCGGATGTGTGTGTCTCTGTGTGTGTTCAGGTCTCACTTTAATGTAAGTCTGCGTAATGAAAACCGTCCTCTGTCTTATCTCACCCAAAGTTAACTGAATTAAACTTACTGATTGTTTAACCTCAGTGATTTCACTTTATACCTCAGGCCAAATGGAGTTCAATCAGCCAACTCATGTGGAATAGATTATGTGGATGTAGAACGAGTGCAGAGATGATTTTTGGGGTCTCGGTTCTGCCCCGTCACTCTCTGCAAGGAAATGCCAAGCTCAGCACAGCAGGGAGGGGGGTGAGGGTGGGGGGGGGGATAATAACTGTCCACTATTTATAATAAACGCTATACGAACAGCAGCTGCAGTGCTGTGTGACTGCAGTTTACTGTCTGAATTAGCTCACGGGGTTTGAGTCATTAATGGAGATGAAGAAGGCCAAAATGGGCAAAGACTGCTCGCAGTGTGCTGCAGCTGATTACAGCAAGGCAGTGATGATAATGGTGTGAGTCAGTGTGCTGTTGTTGAACTGCTCATGTTGGGGCGGGCTAACACTGAAGTAATGCGACTACTTTAAACGAGTACAGTTTGAAAGCACATGACAGATGCTAATCCCAGCAACACTCTGTTACTTTGGCATTTTCTGGGTCGGTTTGGTCGCTGTCTTACCGTGAGGACAGCTGAGTGAGTTCAGTCTCTGTGTGTTCAGTGGATGATGTGTTAGCTCAGTGCAGGGTTCTGTTTCTGCAGTTTCTGCCAAAAAAGGAGGAAAAAACATTGTGCTGTCTCCAAAGTTGTCTTATTTACACGTTTTGTCTCCTTAGCTGGAGGAGTTGCTGCGGCTGTAAACACCTTCTGCTCGAGGACGAGGTTTCAGGAACGCTGCTCGCAGTCGTTTTGGCTAAGCTAGCCGATAGCTCAACACTGGCTTTCCTTAAAAACACATCTATCTGTCTATTTTTACTCCTCTGAAACAATAACTGGAAGGTTTTTGGCCACTTGGGGCAGCAGAAACAAGTTCAGACATATGTTCACCTCTTTAACAAACAGTTTCTCATTCACACATCGAGCAGCTGCAGAGCAGCATTATCAGTCATCTTTGTCCACCTTGTCCAGTATTCACTCTTTTAGCTCCTTTTTTGGTCTCCACCAACTTTTGAGGCTTTTAAGCTGCTAAATGTTCGACCGTGTTCACCAGCTGGCCTCTGCGTGTGATGGCGCTGAGCAGGAAGTGTGTTTTCAGTCAGCTAAGATCGACGGTGAGAGTGAACCCAAACAGCAAGTTAGGTTAACGATGAGCTTTTAATCATTAAAGCTGTCTCTTATTATCTTCTGGTATCGTGCTTCCTGATCAGCTATGGGTGACTTGGAGTCATGCCTTCATACCTGACCGAGTCATCTTTTTTCTAATTGGTTGTCATCCTTTTTTGCAGGAAATGGTCAGATTTTAAGTACAGCTCTGCTCTTTGCTGTTAAAAGTATTGCACTGCGTGTGGATCTGTAACAGCTTTCAGAAGCTATCTCGGTCAAAGTCGTGGAAAGTGAGCTGGAGCTCCCAGGTGTGAATATATGTGTGTGAGTGTGAAGCAGCACAGTGCCTCACTGTAAAAGAGCATGCACGCTCAGCAAAGCCTTCCCTGCATAAATAAAGGTTGAATTACTTAATATAACCTGAGCTATTATTCCCTGCTCCTCTGAGACCAATTCATGTCATGGTGAAGTTCGCCCTGCGCGCTTACGTAACTGATCCTTGATAAGTTCTTAAAGAGCAAAGTATTTTATGAATATCAGCTGTGGTGCTGATGAGCATACATTATTAATCTGACATTACTCAAACTAACATGGCTGCCGTGGCCAGCCATTTTTAAATGATTGTCCTCAGTCCCCGTCGGCCCTGCAGCAGTTGTAATGAGGGGCACCTTGACAAGGTGTGTGAACAACAAACCGTCCTCTGTAGTTCACTCAGTACCTGTGAAATCTTTCCTTTTTAATCTGCTGACCTCTCCGTCTCTTCTTTCTTTGTCGTCCACTGGACAGTCGTCTTGTCGGATGTCAGCACAGCACACATGTGCAATGAATCATGATGATTCTGCTGTTAAAGCGCGGAAGACCCTGATGTGAGATTTACAGTGAGCTGACTGTGTGACATCTGTTTCAGGACACCTTATATCCACTGAGATAAGCCGTCCTGTGTTCACGCAGACACGCGATAGCCGAGACGAAGCAGCTATGAGCTGACAGAAACATGCTCCTCAGCCACTCAAGTTCTGATTTCACATGGAATCATTCCTGAATTAACATTTTTTAAACACCATATGCCCTGAATCGCCTCTCCCTGTGACAATAGAATGAGTTTTGGGTGCGTCATGCAGTGTAAACACTGACTGACAGAAGTGATCAGCATATTTTGTGGTGTGCTACTTGTTTGCCTTTGCAGCTAAATGGATGCCACAAATAGCTGCAGACTGAGTCACCATCCCCACAAAGTTATTTGTGACTGTCTTGGCAGCTCAGTGCGATACCTGCAGCACATGCCTGAACGTGTTACGGCCAAGGACAAAGCAGAGAGGGCTTCTGTGGAAAGAAAAACTTTAATTAAAATTGCATTAGTTGCAGTAGGGATGGTAGACAAGAGCAATATTTTCCATCCAAGTGGCTAAAGGAGTGTAACCAATGTGTGGGCTGCAATTAAAATGCCACTCACAGGGTTTAATTGGCTCTAATTATTGTTGTGTGTCATGAGGTCAGTGAGGGAGAATCTTTTCAGGAACAGGCAGCTCTCTTTCTCTCAAGTTTCTCTCAAGAGTCGGCTTTGGAAATAGCTGCACAGTTCAAAGCGAAAGAAAGAAGACGACGAGGGAAGCAGATCGAGCTGTTATTGGCTCTGTGTGAGAAAACATCTGCCGTCAGACATCGATGGTGCAGTTTGTCTCATCACTGATTCACTGATGGGACAATTGATCAACACTGCTGCTTGTCAGGTACAATAAAATAATATTTGATGTGCAGCGGGAACAATTCGGCCATTCTTTGATGAGGGACAGAGAGAGAGAATGACTTGTACACATGCTAGCAGTTAGCTTCACCTGTCCTGCTGCAGTACTGGTTTGTTTAGCAGGTAACTAGCGAGATGTGGCTACACTTTCCAACCATTTGAATATCCTGACCCATCCCATAAGCCTACGTGCATTAAAACATGAGGCATTAACCACAACTCCCAGTGTGCATTTCTCTACAACACAAAGCTTAAACTCTGCTGTGTGTGCTTCTAATGACACCCTGAACCTTCAGATTATGCTCCATAAAACCAGCTCTCTCTCGGATGAATTCGGTGTTTTGCTCTCGGTTTCAGTTTGTTGCAGCTTAATTTGATCGGCCTTATTTACAGTCTCAGTTTAGCTAAACGGTGATCATATATTTTATTTAGAGCAGCGCGGCTGTTTTTCAAGTTAAACTAGTCAAGCATGGAAGTTCTGAATCGTGGAAACAGAAGCTTTTCAGCCATATTTCTCCCTCCTCAGCAGCATGGAGGTGCCATAAATTAATTTGGCAATGAAGCAAAGGACGAAATAATTTAAAGTGATGGTTTTAACACAATCCCAAAGTATCATTAAATTCTTCTTGAGGCTTTCTGTGTTGAGAAACGTGAGGATATCATTAAAGAAACCTTTCAAATGGGAATTTATAGTGTGGGAAAGTCCAGCTTCTCCCGCTCTTTACCCATCAGCGGCTCCATCAGAGCGACTTGGCTGACACCTGCTCGCCTCACGCCTCGCCGTGCGCCGGACCGTACCTGCAGCTCGGCCTCTTCCTCCCGCGGCGTGCACTGCGGCGCCGCCCGTGCTCTCAAAACAGACGGATCGGCTTCTGTCCGCTTCCACGGGCGCCCCCCCCCCCCGCGCCAGCGCAGCGCTGCCAGCAGCGATCCAGTCAAACACCTGCTGATGAGCGCGGGGAGAGGACAGGAAGCATTAACAAAAACTGCACAGCACAAACAGGCAGCCTTCAGGAACACGACAAACGTCTGGGCTCCCTGCACTTTCTGGGTGATCAATCAACTTCTCCTCTCCCGCCCCGGCCCTCTGCTCCCGCTCCGCCTCCCTCTTGTCTCTACAACTAACCATTTCTTGGCAAAATATAGAGGGAAAATTTCATGGTTGGTGGCAGCGTTGTGAAAATGTCACTCTGTGGGCTATAAATAAAGAAGTATGGGTTTGACTAGGGGAGCCATTTTTCACTGGGATTTGTTTTGCTGTCCTGCTGCATTTAAGCCTTTTTT
The DNA here is from genome assembly GCA_037975065.1 of Chaetodon trifasciatus. Classification (NCBI taxonomy): domain Eukaryota; kingdom Metazoa; phylum Chordata; class Actinopteri; order Chaetodontiformes; family Chaetodontidae; genus Chaetodon; species Chaetodon trifasciatus. The sequence continues at coordinate 748,010 of JBBMOE010000055.1, read as the reverse complement.
CCTGATATACACATTTTTTGATGCGCGTCCACTTTCATGTACATTATATACTTACATACAGTCAAAAGTTTCTCATCCACAAACACGTCTGAGCACACGAGCGTCACACAGCCGCTCTGCTTCAGTTTGTCTTTTCCTCTCTGGGGCTGTGTACAGTGCTTTCAATCATGCCCTCAATCAATACAGGTTTTGACACACTAATAAAACAAAACAGGCCGCTCTGGCGCCGGCCCGTCCCTCTGAAGTGGGAGTTCAAATGTTTAGGTGGGGATTATATATTGCCCTGTGACAGTGGGAGGGAGAGGCTTGTTAAAAAAAAAGTGAGATCTTTATGTAAACTTATAAATTCTCACTTGGACTTGTGGGATATTTACGCCACGGCTAAGTGGAACAAAGGGACGTGATGATGTCATATCCTGTGGAGAGCCCTCGCACAAAAGACACGTCAGAGTCCACGTTCTCGCCCGGGTGATGGATTTATGAAGACTCCTTCCTGCGTGCACGCCGTGGCAAAGGCATCCAGAGGAATTTGTTAGTGGGCCAAAGGCATGTCGAGGTAGGATTTAGGCTGTTTGAAGAGCTTTGTACGGATGATTACAGTGAAATTACAACATGTTTCAGTGTCAGATGTAAACCTGAAGCAAACAAAGTGAGACACGCAGGGCACGGCTGCAGGACACAGCAGAAATATTCTGACATTTGTAAATCAGTTCCAAGACAAATTAACTTGACAAAAAACAGATATCACTATAAATCAAGCCCTCAGTTAAACACAGGGCGAGAAGAAAAGAGAACACACTAATTAAAATACTTCAAAACATAAATTAGAAACTCAAATGTACGAATAAAAATGTCAAATGGGCTTAGGCTGAAGTGTGCATCCTAAATATCACCCTGTGCTCACAGGCTGAAGGTGACTGAAGTAGAAGAGTCAGAGCTGAAGTCTGGATGGAGAAGATTTGATTAATTTCCGTAACAAACTGCTCGTTAAACAGGTTTTTCAGTCGAGCTCCAGCCATTTCGCAGCAGACGTTGAATATTTTTTCCTGCGTGACAGTAAGAGAGGAGCACCATCAGGTAAAGATGCACTAACAGACTGATAAAACAGTGACTTCAGAGCTGCTGCGATACCACGACGGACAGAAAGATGCATTTTAATCTCAGTCGGACTTGAATTCTGTGTGTGAGCTGCATAAATGCTTCACTCTGAGTGTGTTCCCGTCAACCATTCATTCCACAGTAATCAGTCGTGGCAATAATATCCCACCAGATATAAATCGGAAATTATCAGCAATAGATGAGTTCATACCGCTTTCTCACGGCTGTTATTCATGCCAATATAGAAAAATTGAATCTCTAAATAGCATATCATTATGTTTCATGCGCCAGCCCTGCACTTAGCTACTTTATCTCGGTTATCAGGCCTCTCCCGTCTGCCCCGTTTGATCCCAGCCGGGACCGAGACACTGACGATACCAATTAGCCTTGGTGGCATTTTCCCAGAAGTGCTTTGATCCACCAGCCAGCATTGTTCCGAGGCTGGCCCTCGCTCGTGTCTGTCGGATTGGACGGGCAATTGGCAGATGTCTTGACTGGCTAGTAACAGGCTAACAGGAAGTCTGGGAGGAATAGGGCCCATCACGAGCCAGTTGGTACAGTGTGTGTGTGTGTGTGTGTGTGTGTGTGTGTGTGTGTGTGTGTGTGGCTGAGATATGTTCACATATAGAGGCCTGAATGTGGGATTATGAATTATGCAAATACACAGAAATGAACAGACTCTTGATGTGAATGTAAATATGAGTCTTTTTGTAGCCGTTCGTCGTTTCAGTGTCGTTAATAAGAAGCACAGATCTGCCAGCTATGGGGAAAAATGGCCGCTCAGCAGATCCATCCCGTCTTTTCCCGCGCCTGATGCTACATTTAGTCCACCTCCAGCTAATTAATTCTTCCATCCCTCCTTCTATCTGTCATCAGCTGACGTCCGCTCACCCTTTCCCGAATGCGTTGGGCTTTTACGACGAGTCCACCGTGATCACAATCAAACGTGCGCGGTCCAGCTGGCGGGACGCCCGAGCTCGTAACCTTTACCCATAACCTCCAAATGACGGCCCTTAAACTGGACCGTTAACGCAGCAGCACGGCCTGTTGTTGGTATATCCCTGGCAAAAGCAAACAAATTACATACACATATGCATGCATAAAAAACACTGGTCAGCGGTTGTGCAGGCTCAGGAGAAAATGCACAAACAGGAGTTTCGCCCAGATCTAACTTGCAATTACAAAGCGAGAGGGCCATCTTGACGGGGATGGACTGCGTCAGGCGGCCTGAGAGCTGGTGACATGGTACAAATCCCATGCTCTAAAAACACAGCTCTTTAGTTTCCCGCAGGGAGTATTCATGGACGTATCGCCTTTCATGACACTTCCACAGAGCGGGGATGCAGATGTCTGACCGGCAAAAGAAGAGGAGGGAGTCTGCAGGGACGGCCGTTTGGACGCGGTACCCCTGACCTGTTGTAAGGAATCCAGTTAGTCTTATTGGGACTCCCTGAGGAGTTTGTGTTTGACATCTAATGACACGATTCAGAGAGGTTATTTTCCAGTCCTATCGTCTCCACCCAAACAAACTTTGAAGAGTCTTTGTCTTCCTCAGGACACTGAACTACCAGAAAATGTCACGTTCAGCCGCCACCCAACGCTCACTCACCACCTCTGCTGCATCCGCTGAAGCCTCGCTAAGCTAACATAAAGCTAGCAGGCTAACGGCTCCAGATACAGCGGCGTGCAGTGGCCCAATGTCCACTTTCATTTGCCCTCTCGTGCACTAAGTTAATGGTAATTTTGGCTGCTATCAGTTAGCGTTAGCTCCAGTTTGGTCCTCTCTATCAGCTCCTGTCGTTCAGAAACAGTAATACGCCTCAGTGCGGGCTAAAATGCAGAAGTCGTGAGGCTGTGAGCGTCTCATTTTGATTCTGGATGAGGACACAGGGCTGTTGTCTTTCTGTTAAACTGCATGTGATTCCTGAACGATATCATCTGACGCTGTGTTCTGTTAATTTGCAGGTACAAATGATTCATTCTGGAGCTGTAATTGGTGAATTGTGCACACAAACATCTACAGTTTCATTCCCTCATCACACTTCAGGCTCCATAGAAACGTCACTTACGCGCATGCATATTTCACTTCTCTGCATTACGGAGCTGAAAAATCGGCTAATTTTCCGTCATTCTGAATTAAAGTAAAACCGAGGAGGGAATAAAAAGCGGAATGAGGATGTAAACCGCTGCCAGGAGAGAGGAGGCATGACGAGCAGACTGCAGGAAGAGCCGAAGAAAAGAGGCTATTCATAAATCAAAGTTGATGGGGGTGTGTGAGGAGGGTTCCCCCCCCGCCCCCCCCACGCTGCCTCTCTCCCCTTATATTACTTTAATTGAAGTCGTTTAATAATTCTGAAACTATTTTGCCCTGAGCGTGCACTACCCATAAATCCCCACTTCTGTACACACGCTTAAGCTACACTTAACATTCCTCCATGCTACTTAATCTTTCATCTTCTCATCCATCCCTCTCTGCCTCCCCCCCCACCCCTCCGCCCTGTCTCTGTCTGTCTCTCCCCCCTCTTTTATCCCTCCAGTCGATCCCCTTTCAATCCACCTCCTTCCTCCCCTCTCTCTCTCTCTCTCTCTCTCTCTCTCTCTCTCTGTTTCCCACCCTCTCTGTCTACTCTGTCTTTTTGTCTTTAATTATCAGTCTTGTCAACTTGTCTTCAACCTGTTTGTTTGTCTCCGTCTCCTCAACACATGTAGGAGTCACTGTATTCTTTTCGCAGGGCTCATTAGCTTTAACCCGAGGGGAGGGAAAGGTGCACTTTGCATCCTCACATGCTTATCTGCAGGTATGCATGCGTGTAAGCTGGCGTACCTCTGCCTGCTGTGTGTGTGGGCGTTAAATGTGTGCAAAGGTGGAGGCCAATTATTACCCCGGCCTTTCTCCCTTCTCCCCAAACCGCAAGCAGACGGCGGCCGTGTTGCGGCAAATGGCACGAACTGTAATTTTCCACACGGGCCTGCATGTGCTCAACACAACTCATTTGCATTAATTTCCTTGTAGGAAGCATAATACAGCCCAGTTTCCAGTTTTCATTAACCTGAAGGAACATGTTTTGGTCTCGATCAGCTGTTTAAACGTTGCACTCACAGTGAAAGAGGTGCTGCAGTGCAGAGGCGGGAGGCTGCAGGTCAGCCGGGGAGGCGGTGGAAGGTTAGCTTTGCATTTGCTTTCAGTTTTATTGTTTAAAAGTTTAGGTTTATTCGTATTGATTTGTTTCACCAAGTCGTTTTAGTGGCATTGACAGATTCATTGCACCTGGTCTCTCGGGGGGCGCTGACAGACTGCAGCAGTCGCCCCTTTGAGAACTGCAACCCGACAGTCAGGAGATTATTTTTGAGAAGTCTTTTTCCAGATTTAAGGAGGAGGATTGCACCCTCCTGACATTTGTTGCCCTGCACTGGGCCAGACTCGCAGCTTTTTACAGCCACTTGAAGCCGAAGAGCCAAAAAACCATCTTATTTTTTATATTTGACTACTTCCTGAAGAAAAAAGCTGGGCTGGAAGTGCGAGCCCGCGTTGGATGGGACCTGACCTTTGCATTGCAAACTAAATGTCAAGATATTTTACACAATCTGCCTTTTTTTGCTGTTGAAATGCACCAGCGCGTGGGCTTCGAGGAGGATTATCCACATCGAGCTGAGTGGGAGTTTTGATTCAAGCAAGTCGATTTTGAAGGTTCCCATCGCTCCCAGTCCGGCCAGATGGCGATCAGCTGACAGCCTAACAATGACGCTCGGAGGTTTCTTCATCTTTGTTGATGAATAAACTGTCATCACGTTCTTTCTATGTGATTTATGTGGAAACTCCCTCCAGTCCATTCACCATACTTCTAATTTATGCTTGTTAATGAAGTGGAAACGCTGCAGTCGTACACAGCGGATCAGTCTGCTCAGGGAGTCCTTTCAGGAGGCTTGTTCTCTTTTTCTGTGCATGGTGGAGGACAGCCGCTGTTGACTCGTATACTGCTGCTCCAGCCTCACTGTGCAGAGACCTTTAGCCCACACACTGACCTAACTAACCAAACCTTACTTCCTCCTTGTTCCAAAATAGGCCCTATAAATAGAGACTGTGTCTGCCTTATTTTGGGAGGAAAAGAAAAAAAACTGGGACCACACCTATCTTTTTTCCTCCCTGTAGAAATGCAACAAGGCAAGAAATAGTTGACTCCTTCAGGAGGATTGAACGTCGAGCTGAAGGAGTGTTTTTGCAGTTCTATTCAAATCCAGATGTGCTTTATATGCTGCTGCAAAGCGGCAGCGGCGCTCTGATAATTGCCCACCGCTTTGGTTAGAGAAAAAGAAGAAAGGATAGAGGAAGAAAGAAACCTCCCGTGAAATAAGCCTCGCGGTTACGTCTGTCCATCTCGGCTGTAAGAGCCCGGTGTTGCTGACATTTGTTAAAAAAGCTTCACCTCGCCCCTAACTGTGAGGAAAAGCACCCGGACTTTGAATGCCATTTATCTTAAATGTGTGGTCCGTGCATTAGGCCTCCACCTATGGGGTGAAAGTGTCAGGACTTGATGAATAAGTCACAGCGCTCTCACTTGAAGGCCCTCTCCTGCACCTCCGTGTGGAGCAGTGCATTTAGTTCGCACCTTGAACTAAATACGACGCCACCATTATTCTCTCAAGTCGGACAGATGAAAAGAAAAGAAAAATGGACGCGGGAGCAGGACGGTGCCGTGAACCGTGGCGCTCTCGCTGTGCTGAAGTATTCATCTGTTGGAAGTGACGGTAAAATGGCTCCTCCATTCAACACCGGCGCCCGAGGGGCTTTGTCCTCCAGATTTTTCACACTTTTTGCCTTAACAGAAAGTATTCCATTAAAGTCATCCACTAAGAATTTTGGTCTTTTTCACTCTCCATCCGTTAGCCACCTTTCTCCAGCCCTGTTATTACATAGTTCAGATACTGCTGGCAAAGTGCTGCAGCACTGCTGGATACCAGAGGAAGGGCAGCATGGATGGACTGTAATAATCCAACCGGCAGGCTCAGGGGAGTCTTCACCTCACGCAGAGAGACAGCATCTTCAACCTCCTCAATTAAAGCCCGCTGATCATTTGCTTAATCAACAACAAAGCCTCGAGGATTTGACTGTGAGCTGGAAGGCAGAGAAGACAAAACAACAAATAGAAGAATAGAAGTGAAGGTTGCTGCAGTAATGTAAAGTGAGATATGAGAACATTTGATTTAATAAAAGGCTGCGGCAAACCAAAAGTTTCAAAAGTCCATTTAAAAGCACTGGGAGTTGGAGCAGACTTCAAGTTTTCTGAGAGTTTGTTCCAGATATGTGGAGCCCAGAAACCCAATGCTGCTTCTTCGTGTTTAGTTTGGACTCTGGGGACAGTAAACAGACCGGTCCCAGAGGATGGACAGGCCAGGACGGTTCAGAGCGGAGCAGCACATCAGAAATGTGCTGTGGCCCCGAACCATTCAGTGCTTTAAGAGCCAACCGTGGAGTTTTTTAGAAGAATAAAGATCAGAAAACCGGACTGATGTGATCCACTTTCTTGGTCTTGGTGAGAAGTGCAGCGGTCTCATCGGGACCGCCGGACTTCTGGACCCACTTAAGATTAAAGCGTGAAGGAGTTTATGGAGGTTCATGCAGAGAGACGTCCTTTATTCTCGCTGCAGCACCATCTTTGTTGTCTTTATTATTAAGGATTGAAGATGAACACTGACTGTTAATTATTCTGCTTGGACACCAAAAACAGGACATTTTGTCTCATCCAGGCACTGAGTGGTCCAATGGGATCACAGTCGCTCTGTCGCATCGTTATGTAAAGAAGATTACACGTGAATATTAGCTCATAGTTGCTCAACAGCATCGACGCACAGTGTGAGTGCATGTTGAGATGTATTAACCAACAATCAGACATTAGTCGCAACTCCCAGAACTTTTTATTAAGAGCGACTTCTCTAATAAAATCAGTCACAGCCAGGGAAGAAATAACAAGAAATGTCTCCAAAAACAGACGAGAGACGGGAATGGACGCAGAGACGTGAGCGTCCAAGTGGTCCGTTTGCCTTATCTTGTAATCTATCTGAGCTTTTAAAGTGTTTTCTGTTGTATCTGCTTCTGTCGGCACCTCCCGGCCCGGCTGTCAGTCAGCGGCCAGCGCAGACAGTACGTGTCAGCAAAGCGTTGAGGGCCAGGATCCTGTATTCCCTCCTAACAGATGGAGGGAGCAGATAAAGCATTAGCATGGACACACACACACACACACACACACACACACACACACACACACTGACCTCCCAGCCCTCTGCAGCCTCCCTCCCTTTGCATTAGAAGTCCTGCTTGTGGCTGCATGGGAAAGGCAGGATGTGTGTGTGTGTGTGTGTGTGTGTGTGTGTGTGTGTGTGTGTGTGTGAGCAGGTCTTACTTCATTTGTTCCAGTGGGATTTCACAGTAAATATTAAGGTCTGTGTGCGCAGTACAAGTATTACATGGAGGCAGCTTGTAATTAATGAATTTCCAGAGTTTGGATTCTCAGGGGAAAATGAAATTTGCTGAAAAACACTTGTGCCCCAGAATAAAAAGAGGCAGTCAGGATTTTACAAATCGCAACTTCCTGATTTAGCCAAGAAAAAAAGCTGTTGCCCTGAAAGTTCCCCATTTTCAGTAGAAGCAGGAAATGCATCAGCAGATAAAGAAATATAAAGAAAGGAGAGCTGAACAATCAGCTGTCTCTCGTCGTGCTGTTAGCAGGGATGATATCTGTGATTAGGACAAATAAAAGGACGCTCCTGTGAGAATAGCTGAACTAAAACAGCATGATGTTAAATTTGCACCTTTTTGTTGTTTGCAGCGTTCATCCAACATCCAAATTGATGTCCCTTAACAGCGGAGTGTAATTTCTCAGGGCACAGGTAGACATCAGCCGTCTGGAAACGTCCATGTTAATTATTCAAACTGTAGGTTTGTGTCCCGCTCAGACCGCCCCCGCCTTAAGTATTTACATAAAAAAGGAGGGAAAGGCAGAGTCACATCCACCCCTGCGTTCCTGCTGACAGCGTGGGAGCAAAAGGTCACGAGGCGCTTTGTACAACACTGAGATTAGAGGGTTGGCGGGCAACACGGCGTCTTCAGGCGTGACCGACGCTCAAATGTCACCTGATTGCTGCCCAGCCGAGAACACGTGATCGATTCTGCCGTGCTGGCCCGCCATCGATTTGTATTAGCCGCACACAGGCGGCGGTGTGGTGAAATGTAATGAACGGATCAGGACGTTTGAAGCATCAGAAGGCGACTGAACTCTGGTCATGTTGGTACAATCAGCCATCGTGTCATTACCTCCAGTGGACGTCAGGGAGGACACGCGAAGCCATCCATTTCTCTGATTTCTATGGACAGTCAAACACTACTTGTCTCCTACTCTACCAGCAGTGAGACTAAACACAACACAAGGTAAAACTTTACTTCCAGGAGGCAATCAGGCAACACCCAGTCATTTAGGCCAGAGTGAACACAGTGTGGAAACAGTGCACATCAGGTCGAGTATCTTTAATTACTGCATCCGTGTACTGGAGTGCCCGCGTGTGACAGAGGTAGAATACCCCAAGTGAAGTATAAAGTGGCTCCAGACTGAATCAGATGTGTGAAAACACCAAAATCCAACAGAAAGCTGTCTTTGGTCATCGCCGTCTCTGGTCGCGACAGAACCCACATTAAGTCAAGTGTTGGTTGACCCACAATGTTCATACAAACATCAATCAGTGTGTTTGTTCATGATAAACTCTGACGTAGGGCCTTGCCCCCGTCCCTGCGTGTCAGCGCCTCATCCTGTGCAGAACCAGGTCCAACCTGTTCCCAGATGCTGCATCAGTGTGTCATCAATATTCAAGATGCGCTGTCCCTTATCTGATTGCTCCAGTGAAGCAGTTCATTTCTTAAGCCTGTTACTGAGAGCTTGAAGATGCATGAGATGATACAGGCAATCACAAAACAAGCGCTGCATATGCAACATCACTTCAAGTGCTGATTACTTTCATTACAGGGGAGTAATTAGCACCTTAAGAGGAAAAGGTAGGTTCAGAAATGCAATCCCCAGGTGATTTTAAAGAGTTAGTTTAATCTCACCAGGGTTAGAATAAATTAAGAGTTCCCGCAGGGGAGGAAGCTCTTAACAAAGCTGGCACACACCTAAAAGCACAGAATACGATTCACAAGAAAGCGAGGACTAATTACACAACAGCTGTCTCGCTGCATCTATGCTTCTGCAGTGCTGCAGTGTTCATGCATGTTGCATTTAGAGACAGTCAGAGCTGGCAGACTGTGGGCTGGTGGATGACCGAGGTGTATTCAGACAGCAAGCCACATGTTCAGTTCACATGTACAGATGTGTGACAGGTGGGAAACACGTCAGTCCAACACAAAGTCCTCAAAAGAGAGTATGATGAAGCTCACCGCGCTCCTGGCTGTCAGCTCAGCAGGAGCATCACATTCGTCTTGGTCAGATTGGGCTCAGAAACACTGCATTTGTTAATTAACCCACTGTGTGATGAGGCGTTTGTCTAGTTTCTCTTAGTGCAACATGTCCGTAGTTCAAGATCAAAGTCTTCCTCGGTTACAGCTGGATTTTTTCACTTTATCAGCTCCAAGAGCCAAAGACGAGACATTTGGTGTCACTGCAGGACCTCGATTAAAACATAATGACGGTGTAGTCGTATAGAACTTCACACTGTCTGCAGCACCACATCGAAGAGGTCCACGTTCTGGAACACAGGTCACGGAGATGAAGCAGACTTTCAGCATTAGAACATGGAGGCAGCTCGTAAAGGTCACGGCGCTGCATGTGGCAGATAGCATGTCGCCGTCCGCTTGTCACTCGATCTAGCCTTTCACTTTCCCAGAGCTCAGGTCATAACAGAAAAACACAGTGACCACGGACATAATATACAACACCGCCACTGTTTATCGAGCCTGGAAGGACAAATATTCACTGCAAATGTAAATGTAAATAGAAACAGCGACGCAGTGAGTGATTGTTCGCTTTGTGTACTCTGAGCAGGCAGGAATGGAGCCAGTGTGTGTGTGTGTGTGTGTGTGTGTGTGTGTGTGTGTGTGTGTGTGTGTGTGTGTGTGTGTGTGTGTGTGTGTGTGTGTGTGTGTGTGTGTGTGAAGCCAGTCCAGTTTCCCTTTCAATAAACAGACACACATGCACAGAAACGCTGCGCTGTGCTCACACTGGAAAACACACATCCTGAGCGAGTGTGGGATAACACGTGACCTGCCTCAAGGCATGCTGGGTAGACTGCTTTGACTTTTGCAGTGCACATCCTCAGCAAAGAGATGTGTGAGCAAGTAAGTGAATGTGTTGTGTGCAGGAAAACAGCGCGCACACACACACACGCATGCATGTCAGCTCTGGGAGGGCCAGTGTGACAGATGTGCTTTGTCGTCATTTCTGTCCCAGTCACCTCCAGTGAGGGAGCGCTGGGAATGGGAGGAGGAGGAGGAGGAGGAGGAGGAGGAGGAGGCGTGCATGTTGCTGTATGTTTCACAGCACCACCTGCAGCTTGTTGAGCTCATGTCATGGAGGGTTCCTCAGCAGTGCACCTGAGCCGTTACCTGTGCCCCGTTCACTCAGAAGCTCGTTCAGCTTCCGGCTGAATTTGGAAGCTGAGGAGAAGTTTGGTGAAGTAAACTCCACGCAGAAGTTTCCTCAGCCCTGACCGGCTTTCTGCTTCCTCTTTTCGACTGACGGTGTTGTTGTCACCGCGCTCTCACTCAGTTAGCAGTTCTTTAAGTCCAGATAAGTTAAGATGAAGCAGTTTAAGTCTGAGCTGATTCTTTTCTTCACACCTGCAGTGTCTTTTATCGAAAGTCGCTCAGCCCGTAGATGTAAACAACAGAGCTGATGTTTGACCCATCCATATGGCCAATCATCTGCTGAGCCTTGGACTCTATGCTAATTCTGCTTTTTTTTTTTTTTTTAAACATACGTCAATATCTTAACCATTTGAATATGGAAGTTTATTCTTGACCTTTGGATCAGAGACAAAATAATCTCAGCTCCAGATCCTCTGGAGCTTTAAGCCACATCTCATTGTCTTAATCAGGGAATGGAGCTGACTCAGGTGTCTGATGGCCTGTATGAAACATATGAGAATCAGACTGAACTGAAGTTTCATTGCTTTATTATAAATAGATGTACTATTCAGTTTTTATCTGTTATGAATTAACTGTCAGTTGTTTTGGATAGAAGCTGCAGTCTGTAATCTACATATGAACGAGCCGGCAGCCGGTTAGCTTATCTTAACACAGGGCTGCGAACAGCTGGCCCGGCTCTGTCGCTGCAGAGGCTGAAACAAACCTCCGTGTTTGCCTTTACTCCTCAGGTTTTCAGCGTTCGACACGGAGGCCGATAACCAGCGAGCGTCAGATGCTGATAGGTGGACTTTGTTACCTTCAGGCGGGAGCCGGCTAACTGTTTCCAGTCTTTAAGTTGAAATAACTTCTACCTGATCTTAGCATATTTAGCATTCAGGAGAGCTAGCGTACTTCCCAAAGTGTATTTTGACAGAGGAGAGTGGCATCGATCTCGTCTAAAACGAGCATAATTTTTCAAAATGTTGAACTGTTGCTTTAATAGATATTCACTGCAGATTGAAGAATTGTTAAGACTTGTTGCTGTTTTTGTTAAACAACAATAATTTTGGCCTCTACAGCGAACACGACAGCTGTTCAGGCTTTATTTTTCCTGCATGTCACGAGTTTCAATCACAGTAAAGTTAGACATGACTGTGGGTGTGGCTGCTTTGAGTGACAGCAGAATGAACCAGCCTTCGTTCGGCCCGCCTCAGCTCCACCCACGCTCCACGCCACTGAGCTACGTCCATGTTTCACACAGTCTGTGCACCTGAGCTGTTTAGACATCAGAGGAGTGGCGATAACTCAGAGGTCTGGAGGAAGGCTCATTTCAGCCGACAGCTTTTTTTGTCTTCACGCTTCTGACAAATCCATCTCTGTGGCCTCTAAGTCTTTAGTCCAGCCGATCAACAGCATGATGTAGGAAGGTTTGCTCTGGCGTCATCATCATCATCCTGACGGCCAATCATGTGCTGACCTTTGGACTCTTAACCTGTCCTGTGAAAAGGTGCTCAGGTTGGAATCAGAGAGGTGAGATGATTCAAGTCTTTAGAAGCAGCTTGTGAGACACTTTGTGCAGCGCTCAGATAAAAGAGCTAAAGACTGAATGAAGACGACAGCATTGATCACGACGCGTCCCGTTCTCTCACCATCACTTTCTTCATCTGTCCACCAGCAGCAGCTTCATCACAACTTTCACTCGAGCAGCGTGCGAGCAGCGGCCATGTCTGCCAGCACAGCACACAGCCAGAGTGGGCGGTTTAATGGAATGTGGGTCAAACTGGCCTCCGATTCAGCGGCACGGCCTCCAAGTTTCTCTCTAGCGAGCGCGCACAGATGGATGCACACATTTTCAAAGTCGCTCTCCAGTTCTCTCGCTTTGCCCTCAAACTGTTTGGATGCGTTGCTCGTGCAGTTGCAGCTCCAACAGTCCTGCTCTGCTATTGTGTGCATTTGTGCTGCGTGGCCAAGTCTGATTTCACAGATAGCACGTTGAGGGTTACCGTCCCCTCACCGCGACGCGACTCTAGCATCACACCAAAGAATATGCTGGAAAAAAAAACGTTTCCTTGTTTATGCTGTTACTGGTGGGACAGATGAATTTGGTGTCCCTGTGACATGTTTCTTCACACTGACTGACTACACTAACCCCGCTGACTCCATTGTGGTTTTATTAAAACACCACAGCCTCATCGCCGCCTTCGCTCACGCACCTCGAGCATCAGCGGCGTCGTGAAGCGCCGGGAGAATTCCCCTTCAAATCCTATTTAATCCTCTTCTTCAGTCGTATTGATTGTCGATGCTCCACCAGATGAGAGAGGGGAAAAGATCCCAGGTCTTGTTTGTTTAACATTAAGTACCTTTCCTGCTGCAAGGCTACAGTATGTAAAGTGCATCAGCCGTCAGACCCGCTGAAAGGACTGAGTGTGAATTTTAAGAGAGCTAAGAGCTGGTTATTTTGGATCCTCTGCTGCTTGTAGAATGAATGTCAGGAATGATGAACTAGTCTGAGACCATTAAAGTGCAGTTTAACATGTCAGCACAGGTGCATGTATTAAAGGGATGTACAAGGCTGAAAGGTGGGCAGACTCCTCAGAGCCCAGTGGATACAAGCATCAATTGTTGCTGATGACAGAACATCAGAATATATCCTTTAGAGATAATATTTTAATGAAGATGCTCTTCAGACAGGCTCCGTTCATTCGACAGCTCGCCTTCCACCAACCGACCACGTCAAGGTGGCGGCCGTGTCATCCAGCCTGCAGGCGCCGGAAATTCAGTAATATGTAAAATCAGAAGAGGCCTCTGACGTTCCTGCTCAGCGTAAAGCTTGTTTACCAGCAGAGAAGATGTTGTTTACATGGAAATGCTGGATGTCAAACCAGAGGGAACATCTCGAGGTAAACGTCAGTCACTCAGGATGCAACACCTCCTGCCTCGCCGTCTTATTTATGTGCATTCAAGAAGTCATTTAGCTCTGTATTTTGCTGCGTGCCGAGGTTTAAAATGTCTGCTTTAAAGGAGCGACTTGAGGACTTTTCAGCATTTTAAAACGTTTGTCAGAAAAACAATCAAGAAGTAATCGAATGTAATAAGTTCTATTACTGTGATGAAGTCATTGAACACTTTTATTTACTACATTTCTAACAGAGCAGCTCAAATTTGCAACCTGTCACACTTCAGACGTAACCTTCAATGCTGCTTGACGGCTAACTGACTCAGTGGAAACATGGAGGGGTCAGGATGCAGCTGCTTCACCCACAGACTGCCTCACCCACAGGCTCCTTCACCCACAGGCTGCCTCACCCACAGGCTGCTTCACCCACAGGCTGCCTCACCCGCAGGCTGCTTCACCCACAGGCTGCCTCACCCACAGCCTGCTTCACCCACAGGCTGCTTCACCCACAGGCTGCCTCACCTCACAGCCTGCTTCACCCACAGGCTGCTTCACCCACAGGCTGCTTCACCCACAGGCTGCCTCACCCACAGTGTGTGAAGCAGAGATTCCTTCATGCTGCCGTCAGCCCACACACACCCAAACTGACAAATGTCAGTGTAAACTCAGCTCTGCAGTGTCGACACCTCCTTTTTGCTGATGCTTCGTACTGATGTTGTCCTTTCTGCTGCTGTAACGCTGCAAATTTCACCACTGTGGGATTAATAAAGGATTATCTTATCTTATCTTAAGTTACACTGTAAACCATCCAGAGGAAACAGGGTCGGTGTGGGCTGCAGTGCTTCATGTAAATAGACTTTCAGACTGGCTGCAGGAGGACGCAGTCGACGCTGTTTGGAGCGGTAGAAAACAGACTGGGAGTGTTTGTGAGCGTGGGTATGAAGCAGCGTGGGCGAGTGTGTCTGAAAGTGACAAAGATGACAGAGGGAGAAAACTGATAGACAATTGCAGGGCGCCTGGGCTCCCATTTCCTCCCTGTCCCTGGTGATTACCTCGGCCTACTCTGTTTTTCTCTCCGTTCGTGAGCACGTTGTCAAACAGCATCGTCTAACAATCTCTCCGTCAGCCCTGAAGAAAGATAGAAAGATTTATGTAAACAGCATCTCACACCTTGACGTGCTGGAGAGGGACAGACAATGGCAGGAAGAGTGAAAATGACACGGGCTCGTGAGGAGGAGCAGGACTGAAGCACATAATTCACACAGGCAGCGGCGATAGAGGCGAGATTACAGAACAATGCGCTTTGATTTCATTTGCTGTTCTTCCCCCTCTTCCCCTCTGCATCTCTTATCAATCTGCTGCTGTCTGCACACAAGTGCTCATTGTTCTTTGGTGAAGATCAGGAGCCTGAGCACCGACAGACCACCTACCATCCATCCCACAGCAGACAATAAACAACACAGGGCCCCGTTTGAGCGCTCTGACAGCGTCCTGGCAGCGCTGCGAGCCTTTACGGCCGCTAAAAGTGCTGTGTGAACAATCTGGGCGAGCTAGGCCAGCAGCCAAAGTAGATGACACCGACAGACATTACTGCTTGTGTGCGAGGAATAAAATGTGTCTGCTGTAAAACCGTTTTCTTTCACCGGCAGAAAGTAAAAACTTGATTGGGAACAGAGGTGCCTATTACAGTCAGAAGTAATAATAGGGTGGAGTGACGGCGCAGATCACAGAACAAAAAAAAGTCCTCCTGGCAGGCGGCGGCGTAGCAGGGTGTGTGTGGTGAGAGGGGGAGTTACTCGTGTTGTTTGGGTGCTTATTTACTGCGAGAGATTGTAGCCAGGCATGCAAAAAGATGGAGAGGCGAGCCAGCAGACTAACAGGCAGGCAGGCAGGCAGGCAGGCAGGCAGGCAGGCAGAGCGGGCATCTGATGATCCGTCTATCTGCTGTCACCTCCACAGCAAGCATTCGCTCAGGCTGCACCAAGAGAGAGAAAAACCTCTCCGCAGTGTGAAATCGACGTGTCATGGGAGACAAAATGCTTATTTTTTGATGAATCGGGGCTGGTTGTCGCTGTCCACACAGAATAGAGGACTGAAAGGGACTAGTTTACGGTGTCAAGCTTTCACCGCGAGAGCGAAACGAGACAGGTGTCCTGCAAATGGCGGTGGCAATCTCTGGAAGTCATTTTAAGGAAAATAGACTGTGTGAAGCACTCAGGGTTTGAAACAGGGGAACACTAAGAGGCAGACAGTCGGCTGAAGTGAAGAGGACAAAGTTTTGGTGACAGAAAGCAGTACTTCAGGCAAATACTACTCCAAAGACCAGCAGTCAAATATTTCTGTTTCACCCTTCTTCAACCAAAAGTCTCTTTCTTTCCGTTTGACTCCTCCATTTTTTATTTTGTCACGAAATGCAAATAAAGGTAGAGCCATTTCTGGTGCTGTTCAGATAAGATAAGATGAAACTTATTGATCCTAGGCTGAGGACATGTACTCGTGTTCTTGTGTAAATAGGTGATAAAAAGGATATAAAGACTTCCTCATCAGATCAGCTGACCAATCAGAATAAACGTGACATAACATTTCCCATCGAAGGCGTTGTCGTCTCGTAAAAAACTCCAACAAAGGACACACCTGGAGCTCCTCGCTCCTCACCTCCACCTACTTGTGTTTTAGGGGCTGAAGCCTCCTCCATGATGGTGGACCTGGATAACTCCAGGTCAGGGGCTGGAGGACGAGAGGACAGCAGCCATTATCTCCTTTACAAGAGAGACTTGGCCAGCGTGGAGTGGTTAGCACAGTCACATAAAAACACACAGTTAATTTCCATCATGGACGTGCTGCATACAGTAGGCCGATGAGAGGAGACCCCAGAGGCAGGATTCCACATGAAGTTCATCCTGTGAAGACCACGAGCCCAGCTGGAGGACATGTGGGGACACCGTGACAGAAAGGACTTTCCAGAAGCAGGTTTCAGGATGAAAAGGTCGATATTCATCTTCCTCCATGTTTTTACTGAGGTTCACGTGTTAGTAACAGTGATGGGCTCAGACTAAAACCTGGAGCTGAGTGACGGACAGGGTCAGGTCTCCACAGGAGAGATTAAAGCTTCCTCTTAACGTGGGTCTGACTGAAAGAACGTTTCCACCTGATGTTTGAAGAGCGACGTTATCTGCCTCTGCATGAATGAGCGACACAAGCAGCACCGACGCACCAGTCGTTCCACACAGGTGTGTGTATTTTTAGCACACCTGTCAGTGACTCATCAGTCGCACCTGCACCTGAGAACGATCGGCAGCAGTGACGCCGCGTCATGCTGCCATCATCAAACATCAGAGAGGTCAGAAAACAGACTAATATCCAAACACTCAGTAAAATGAACGTCAGCAGTCACTAATGTGATGTTAATAATGTATGTTTGACCCTTTGAGGATACCTGGACTTAAAGATCATTCACACTCAGGAAAACTGACCAATAATCTTAAAGAATAGTGTTTCATATTAGGCCCCACTTCCACCTGCTGGACACATCATCTGTGGGTCTTTGTGTCTTGAGAGGACAGACTTGCTCCCTCGTGCAGTTTCTGCTGCACAGAGCATTGCCTTTGAGCGTCGACTAATAACACTAACAGCTCTGCATAAATGATATGAAGTTACTCCATCAGGTTAGTGCCTAAAAGCATAATAATCTTTACTTTGCCGTGTGTTGGTCGGAGCTGGCTGCAGCACCACAGGTTTGCGTCACACTGCTGTTTGTGGCATGTGAGCGTTGTTTCATTATGACAGACTTTAAGCCTGCGTGTGATGATCAACCTGCTGATTCAGCCGCTCTGTCAACAGGAACCATGCTCGGTCTGAAATCCGCATGGTGGCGGTGACAGGCAGATAATGCCGCTGTTACACCACATTTTGTGCCTGTTGGAATATTTGATGCAGACACAGACGACGAAACGCTGACAAATACCTTTTGGTTCTGGTCTGAGTCAGGTTCTGTCTGCAGTAACGCCAGGGGCCGCGGGGCCCCCGTGTGAGGAGGGCCCTCAAAGATTAAAGAGTGGATAGCCGTGGATTTGAGGAGGGGCTTGTGCTGAATGCCTACGTGCAGCGTGCAGAGGTTTGAGGAACCAGCAGCACTTATGACTGGCCTGTTTATGTTTTCCTTGGTGCTACCTGAGTGCAGGTGAGACCTGGCATGTTCTCTGTGTTGCGGATGTCCTGTTTGTGTGTATACATCACGTATTCTGCAGCGCTACAACCATGATACAGTATGACGCAGTGCTGTGAAATGTGAGGCTGTGGCAGGCTTCTGTCTCTTAATGCAGGCTGGTATTAGCTCTAAGCGCCTGACTCACGGGCTCTCAGACGGCTGTCAGACATCTCTGACCTCTGATCTGTTCAGGATGTTTTGTAAACCCTGCAGAATCCAGGTATGCACACACGGGCTCCCATCAACCCTGTTAGGCGCCATCATGGAGGACATCGTGGAAGACAAACAAAGCGTGGGAATAATACAATTACACAGTTCTGTCATTAATAATCTCAGTGACAACTCCGATGCTTTGGCGTTGCTTGTACTGCTCGCGCCTTGTCAAAGCACATTAAAGGAGCATTGTACCGCGCCACAATAGACGCCATTGTTCTCTTTTCAGCGCTGTCACACGGGGGCTGTAAACAGTAAGGTTGACTTTCGATTGGGCCGACCGAGGCGCTGCTCAGGTGCGCCCGGGAGCAGGGAAGTACGGGCAGCCCCGTCACCTGGTATTGTTGAAGTCACTGCCAAAGTGTGACTCAAACACAACAAAGAACAATGAGCCAGTCAAGACCTGAATGGAGGGAAGAGAGTCTGCTTAATGTTCAGCAACGCTCAAGATCTGATCTCAACATGCGGTTTTTAAAGCCGTTTAAATGCGAGGAGGAAGCAGGAAGCAGGTTCATCCCCCAGTGATCTGATAGAAATCTAGTTTTCTGTTGTTACATGTTGCAGCTGCAGATGATTATTTCGACCTCCACCTCCTGCTGGTCCTCCAGCTTCTGTAACTCAGTGCAGCCTCTCGTCTTTTTGGGCTTTATCATCACATTGTTAGATAAATGTTGTTAAAGATTTATTAGCTTGCACGAACTAACAGGTCCTATCACGTTTCAGCAGTCTGGGAAATTCATCACTGGGCCTGATTTTCAGCCGCCACGAGCAAAAGTATCAAATAAACAGCAGTTTGCTCATTTTATTTCTGCTCCAAGGGTGAATTATTAGAGCTGTGCATTGTTACAAACTGTGAGTCTGAATGAGGACGTCTCACTCCCGAAACAAAACTCTGACGCAGTGTTTTTGTCAGATAGTGTGCTGATTGGTTATCGTCTCAGCTCGCCATGTCGCTAGTCTTACAGCTCTGAAACAGTTCAGCCAATCACATTGGAGCGTGACAGCAGCGCCTCAGCAGAGGAGACACGTACTGTGTTGAGTTCTGGGATGAATGTGTTTGAAGTGCTGATGGAAAAAAAAAAAATAGGAAGCTGTTGACAAAAATGTCCATTAAGGCTTTAACATGGCATCAGTCCACAGTGGACACAGCTAAGGCTCACGGAAAACACTCGTTTTCCTCCAGTCCAACAACCCGCCGCTCCCTCAGTCTTCCTGTCTCTGTCCACAGCGTCCATTCAACGCAGGCAGAAACATTTGTTGTGAACTTTCAGCAGCAGCCGTGAATCCAGTCCACACACGTGTCGTTCAGTGAAACATGCTGCGTACGTGGGGACGTAACGAGCGGCGGGAAGGAGCTGAAATGTGCTCAGCGTGTCTGATGACTCAAACCCACCGAGCCGTCTGCGTGCGCGGGTCGCCGCCTGACGCAGGCCGTTATCCGCCGCGGCGATCATTATAATCGTTATCAAACCCTGTCGTGATTATGGGCAGACACCCTGCAGACGAGCCATCTGTACTTCAGGGGGAAATCGATGGCACTCCGGCTCCTCCGTCAGCTCTCCATAACGTCTTCAAAGGTCCAAACGGTGTGAGAGTGCAGAGACAGACAGAGATAAACAGCCATGATGAGACGGGAGAGCAGGGAAGAACGAAGAGCAGCCAGCCAGTGTTTAACTCATCTTTTATTTGGCTCCTTTAAAAGAGAAGAATTAGCCAGAGGGAGGCTGAGAAAGTACACGAGGAAGAAACTGACTTAATCACAAGCTATTGAGAGCCATGTAAGTACTATGTAGTTTATTCTGCCGTACATCCAAGGTGAGCAGAGCCTCGGGTCATGTGCTGCACGTTAAGGTGGAGCTGATGTTGGTGTGTGAAGGCGGCTGAAGTTTGGATGTCGAGTCCGTCCTCGGTGTCTCTGACCTCGTGTCAGAGCGCTAACGGTGCACAGCGTCTGACTTCTGTACTTTGAATCAACCGGTCCTGTTTTGTGCTGAGTCATTGCAAGCAAACCAACAGGTGTAAGCGTGACATCACATGGACCGACAGGTAGCTCATTTTCATCGTCCTGTAACATCAGAACACACACGCAGAGCAGACTGACAGCAGTCTACTGACTGGAGCTCATGAAGGAATGACTGACTCCCACAGTCTCTTAGTGTCTGTGTGTGTGTGTGTGTGTGTGTGTGTGTGTGTGTGTGTGTGTGTGTGTGTGTGTGTGTGTGTGTGTGTGTGTCTGCCTGCACACTCTGCAGCACACTGTTTGTGTGCAGGCCTGTAATTGACTCTTTGTTCGTATGATGTTTATTAATGTAGAGTGTTTGTCCGTGAGCTGATTTTAACTGCTAGAGACTGTTTTTCTATCAGTACAACTGCGTTTTGTTCATTTTCATCAGTTCCGTGTTCACACAGCAGCTGTCCACAGAGGAGATGATACAAACGTTAATGAGCAGTTTGTCTCCTCACCAGGTTTGTTCTCTGCGTAAAGATGCTAAATAGAAAATGTTGCTGTTAAAAGATTAACAACTAGATGAAGACTGAATTTTAACAAATGGCCAACATCCACCTGATAAACCGGAAAGCACTGATGGTGAGCGTGACCCTGAAATGGGTCCCCCGCCGAACATAACCTGGAACCCTGTGCGAGCTCGCCAAACGCCGAGCACGGCGCGTTCTTCCTGCCCGAGCGATGGACATAACAATGGCCTCTTTTTCCACTGACAGAAGCGCTGACCGGCCATAATTTCCAGGTTCCCACCACTCCTGCTGTCTCGGAGGCAGGAAGAGAGCCGCACATGTCATAACACAGCAGCGCCGGGCCTCCCTCAGCGGCTCTGTGATGGCGCTGAAGAGGAATCCGTTTGTTTATCCTCATGGAAACAGTGTCAGTCATCCAGCGGCTGTGACAAACGAGCCGCTCACGCCACAGACGCGGCGTTTCCGCCGTGACTGCTGGGAGTTTTCACACCAGCGCAGCGTAAAGTGCAGGTGGATCTTTGACTTCTTAATCACTTTAATTCCAGATGTTTGATTCCAGATATCTGGATCGTGGCTGCAGCGAACTCCTCGCTGCCCGTCGGCCTGCGTCTCTCTGCCCTTTCCCCCGCACACATCAGTCCGACATGGCACTTATCTCAAACTTCAGCCCGTCTCTCCGTCTTTCTTCTCCTCCTCCCCCCGATGGCTTGACATTTGGGTCCGTCTGACAGATAAAATAACTCCTTCCGTTCTCTCCCTCCCTCCCAGAGCTGATATTTTCTGCTCCCTCTCCGCTGTCAGGCGCAGTCTGTGTCATCGCTCCTTGATGTTTTGTGACTGTCCCTCATCCCATCTCCTCTTCCTCTCTCCCCCAGTTTCAGATAATCCCACGCTGCATGCACACACACACACACACACACACACACACACACACACACACACACACACACACAGAGCAGATCCTCTTCGTGCGAGGCCATGACAGTGTTGTTCTTGTAGGTCAGAAGAATAACTTAGCGCGTCCTGCGGCCCTGCGCTCGCTCTCTTCTAACCTTGTTTTCTCTCTCAGGTGAAATATTTTCTCACCCGCTCTGAGCCGGGACAGATAGAGACTCGAGGGCGAGAGGTGACGAGCGTTTCCGGCTCTCGCCGCGGCGCCGCAGATAACAGGCTGCCCCGAGGAAACCAGGTAATCATTTAAATAGATATTCGATGGCGTGTTTGTGAGCGTGTGTGTGTGCAAGCGAAAACATCAAAGGCCTGTGCCGTGCATGTGTACAAGTGTACACAGCGTGTGACACAAACAGGGTTACACAACAATTTGTCCTGCATTAGTTTGCAGTTGGCTGTGAGCTGCCGTTTGCAGAGCGCGTCAGCGTGGAGTGTGTGCACAGGCCACACACACAAACATCCAGCGGTCAGCTCAAGCTCACGTTCACGAGGCGGAAGCTGCTTACAGGAAACTCCTCAGCATCTCTTCTCTGGAGTTTTCTCAGATGTTTGCATCAGTTACGGCCACTCAGAGAAACTTTTCTCTAATAAAATACTGGAGGTGAATCGTCTCCAGGCGTCTAAAAGCTTCTGAAACACAACTGCACAGATTGTACATATACATAAACTGATGAAATTCACTGTTTCTTATGTGCAATACAACACGACATTCACAGTTTTCTCATAAGAATATTGTCAATAGTGACTGTAGGATTTCTATAATCTGTACATGTTCATAGTTGTTTTTCTGCGTCCTGTACACTTTTTTCTTCTTGACCCTTCTGTGCCACTGTTTGTGCTTTTTTTAACACTTGCTGGCTGTAACCACTGTGGTGGTCTGTACCGGTCCAGTCCACGAGGAACACTTCGCTGAGCTGCATTTACAAAAAATAGCTGGTATGTCCGTCAGGAGACCGAACCAGAGTCTGAACTCCACACAAACATCTCCAAATGAAAGCTAACGTGGCTTTATTGGATGTTCACTTCAGCATCTGTATGTGTTCACAGCTCGTTCACTGTCCACAGATGTCCAGAAAATAAGCTGAAAATAAGATTTTTTTTATTTCTAAGTTCACGACCGCGACATGATCCTTCCATTCCAGCAGACCGTTAGCTATGACGCGCTCAAGCTAACGTAAACTAAGCCGGGCTAACACATCTGATGATGAGAGTCCGTCTCTCAGTCATGTGTCTTGTATCATAATCCAAACGTTTCTCCATCTGTCCCTTTTGTCTTCTCACAATAACACTGTCTTCTCATCACAAAGACAGCTTGTTCAGGTGATGACACACAATTCATCACGCAGGTGTATTGTCTACCTGCCGCTCCGCTCTGGCGGCTCACTCCTGCAGGTGCATGATGGTTGTGTCTGGCAGTGCTGACTGTCTGTCTTACTCACCGCCTGTTTATCTTCGAGCAGCATCTTCTAGCTGTGAATGCGCACCGCTGATGGCAGACAGCGATATTGAAAACAGTATTCATCTGACAACAAAGAGCAGACAGACAGATGGGAAGTCCCTCCTTCAGCTCGCCCGCCGATCGCGAGTTTGAGCGCCGAGTTTCGTTTATGTACCTCGGAGGATGCAGAAAACAGCCAAGTAATTACTGTGATTAATTAATTATACTTCCTATAGTCAGGGAAGTAATCATCGGACTCATAATTGTCGAGCTCTGCTCACACTGTGGCTCAAACGCAGATGTTTATCCGCCGCTGTGCTGTTTTTAATTCATTTCCTCTCTGCGTTTTGTTCCTGAGTGTTCTTAATCAAAGCTGCAAACAGTGTGACCTCGTGGCATTTTCACTATAATCACACAAGAAAAAAACAGCTTCTAATAGGTATTATTTTTTCTTATTAGCTGATGTCTTTGCCGTGTTGTTCCAGCGGCGTGTGGGGACGACGGCTCCTTTGTAGGTCATTCTGCTTCTTGTTACTCCCCGATCAGTCTCAATAAATCACCGAGCAGACACTTTGAAATACGGCAGGGCGACGCTGCTCGCCTGACCGGCCCAGATTAAAGGGGAGGAGGGAGGTCCTTTCACACACAGCTCAGTTAGCAAAGAGCAGAAGAGGAGAGCTTGACATCTAAATTACCCTCAAAGCAGAGCAGATTAATCATTCATTCTTGTGCGAGCCCCGACATGTTCCTCTTGACACGCAGACACAGCTCTTAACATGCACACACAGACCAACACACTCCTCACACAGACACTCAGGGCAGGCGTGAAGTCTGCTGTGTGATCACGAATATGTGAACCACTTGTTCTTCTGTTTGACGTCGACTCAGGAATTTACACTGGACAACAGAAAGCGCTGCAGCAAAGAAAGGCAGAGTGAGGCTAATGCAAACCCAGACCATGAAAACAGTTATCTTTGGAAAACCATGAAAACTGAATCATTACTTGCTTTTAGAGTCACTCCCACTCCTGTTTGTTCATCTTGTGACATACAGGAGCAGCCGTCCTTTTTGTTTTTCTCCGTCCGTCCCTCCCCGTCCTCCGCTCTGTCCCTGCTACTGCGATTTAAGACATTTAAGAAGTGTCCCAGCGCGTCACCCCGCAGCTCCCAACAGCCAGAGCCACAGGAGGCCTTTTTAAAGGAGCAGGGACGCGCCGGCCTCACGCAGCATATGGACTGTTTTTATGAAGGAGGAGAATAAAGATGGAAAGACAAGAGGAGAAAAGAAGGCAGCTCTGAAAGGACGCGCCGCAGAAGCAAAGACAACCAGGGAGGAAATTCTTAAAATAAGCAAAATAATCCGCCAACAGAAGAGGAAGGTTTCACTCCTGGAGATTTTTAAGTCAAGTAAAAATATGTCGTCTCCAAAAACCCACAGCCAGACTGAAAACAAGCGTGTTCGTCTGCATACAAACAAACCCCGACCTTCACGAAGCAGTTATTTCCAGAAACTCGTTTCAATTATGGATGAAGTTACTCAGAACAAGTTAGAGTATCTTAAGCTGATAATTAAGGCCTGAAACAAATGAAATGCTGTCACATACAAACAGCCTGGTAAGAAGATTGGTCCTGTCAGGGACGGCAGCGTGCAGCCTGGATTTAAGGTGTTCCATCTCGCTCGGTTCAGCTGGTAAAGGGTTCAGCTGTGACGTCGTGCAGCGGAAAAGACCAACGGGCCCTTTAACTGTAACTCTGCGCCTGCTCTGTTGTGTCAACCTCTGGTTAACCGCCGTCTGTATTATGTCATGTTTTACTCCTTTAGAAAATACATTAAGCATCAAAGAGAGCGTGATCATCGTGGCCTTTCAGCACGCAGTCAGTCACACAAGTCAGGAGTATTAAAACAGCACATTAGTGTGTGCAGTCAGATGCTGGAGAGACGTCCCATCTGTGCATCCATGAACACGTTCAGATGATAATTGAATATAGATCTGTGCTCCGTCACTGTGAGGTGACTGCTGTGTTATTTGTGTCTGGAAAGTTTGATCATTCGAGTTTACTTGAGGCCAGCGGAGGAAGAAGCAACAGCAACTGAACGTGTTTGTTCAGAACATGTGAGGCATCAGTCAGTCGCTCCTGAAGAGGAGGAGCAGATCCTGTCCTCTGGTCGCTTCTGAAGGAGACAAAGACACAGGAGGCGGTTTGTCGGCATGTGTCGACTCCCAGTCTGCCCTGAAGACACCAAACTGTGGACCAAAGACGAGATGGTTCCAGTCAAAAGAAGAGAAAAGAGTTCGTGTCATCGCCTGAACGATGTCTGTCTGTCGAAAGCTTCGATTTAATGTCACAGATCAGCTAAAGGAAGCTTCATTGTCCGCCTGTTTGCTTTGAACTGAGTCATGTTTGTGGAGGACATTTTACTGATGTGATGCTGACATGTGACTGAACTTCCGTCATGTCATTCTTTGACAGTCTGTGTTCAGGACTGTCGTGTGTGAAGGTACGGCTGCTGCAGGCACAGCTGGGTCAGGTGCTGCCAAAGCAGGTGATATTGCAAAGATCAGTCATGTTAACGGCACTGAAGCTGTCACACACGCCCTCCTTTCATCATGTCTTCATGTGCGGTTGTCCTTTTAGCTGCCTTAATGAAAAAGCTGCAGGAGTTAAACTAGAAGAATGAGGTGGTTTGAACATTACAGCCACTCTTAGCATGTTAGCCTGCTGGCGTTAGCATTTAGCTCAAAGCACCGCTGTGCTGCAGCACGGAGCTGCTAGCATGACTGGAGACACAGTAGTTGTTTCTTTTTCTGCTTTTATGATGCAAATATTACAACATGTAAACCTCAGTTTAAGTAAAAGCTCCATTATTTTTATTAAGCATGATTTAACGCTGCTGAATATCAGCATCAAAATACCTCTCAGGCAACCCAGAAGTGGTCAAACGCCGCTGCTCGAGGCTCCTGTTTGTTTAAGTTAAGTAGGTTTTATTAGGTCACGGCTGACTGCGACAGGTAAAGAGGACAGACAGTTTAACCAGGAAGAGACCGGAAATAGCTCGGATACCTGTGGAGACTAGGTGAGTTAATATGCTCCAAATCTGTGGAGATGTATTTTCTATGAATAGGCCCCCACATGTATACACATCAGGCTGCAGCAGGACTAATTAATGAACCGAATGCACGTGGTGGGGAAGGGATGGATGATCACTGGCTTCAATCGAGGTTAATGACGAAGAAGTGTTCTGATAGACGGGTCCATTAAAACAGGAGGAGGGCGGGGAGCGGGGGGGTGGGGAGCCGGGGAGGGTGGAGAGCAGAGGAGGGTGGAGGAGTGACCTGTTCAAGTGTGGAGGAAGAGGAGTGAACGCTGCCAACTGTGAGAAAAACAAAGAAATGAAGAATGCCGCAGTAGACTGTGTGTGTGTGTGTGTGTGTGTGTGTGTGTGAGAAGATAAATGTGCAGAGCTTGTAAAACCTTTTAAAGGTGTAATTTTCCTGACTGACATTATTGGGAAAAAGATGGCAGCTTTGGCTTCCTGCTGCAGAGGCTGATCCCTGAAAGACGGATGTGGGGGTCATTTTTTTTTTTTTTTTGACTCCACCAGTGTCCTCTTTTATCGCCCGTTTAATAAAGCAGCACCCCATTAAATCTGCATCACCCTTTTCATTACACAAAGAACAAGTGTCTTCGCGGCCCTGGAGGTTGTGACATGCCTCAAGCTGTTTAAAAAGCCAAACAGAGGCTGGCGAAGGGCGACGCTTCCCCCTCTTCCTCTGAGACTAAACACCAGCAAAGCGAGACAAACCGAGCCCCGCTGTCTGACTTACTCCCTTAATTCACACAAACACATGCACCCCGCGTGCTCGCCACACTTTGACTTTAATCTCCCAAGACGTTAGCTCGGCCTCAATGGGAGGCATTTTACTTTCATGACTCCCTGCAGCGCCTGAAGTCGGCCCCGCCCAGCCAATTCTGATAACGGCGCCGAAGCCGCAGAGCGTTTTTTATGTGTTTGTGCTGCAGAGGAGCGCCAGCTGCATGCAGGTAGGAGTGTGTGAGGTGTGTACATGTGTCACCAGATGGGGGACAAGCCTGTCACCGTGCACGCTCCCACCCTCATTTTTTACCCAGAAGGAGTTGGAAACTTTACTGACTGCGAAGCCGCACTCACACACACACTGCCTTGTAAAAGTGTGTGTTTATGGTGTTTTGGGGCTGCTGGGAGCTCGGGAACACAGCTGTGATACTGAGTCAAACATCTGTAATGTTCACTGTGGACAGTGGATTCATCCGCAGACTGGACGGATGGAGTTTAGACACTTTTCCATTACGTAACTCCTGTTCCTGGATCAGAGTATTTTGGTCAGTGCTCAGCTTGATGTATGCAAATCAAAGGCGGGCAGTGCAGCTGAGGCCTAATTTCATTATACAGCTTTAAGTAGATTAGTCACAACACAAATATCACAACTTGTAAAACGCCCATGAGTCAACAGCCACAGAAATGTGTGGTGGCGTTGGGACGGAGCCGCCGAGGACATGGAGATTTATTATTGACTGTGGAGACACTTTTCAGAGCCCAGTGAACGGACGGAGGCGGGTAAAGGGAAACTGCACAGTTTCCTGATGACAGGACGTTCTAATGGCCCATCAAAACACTCGTTTAATGTCTTTAAGCATTATGGGAAATGTAGGATCCAGCATTCGTGGAGCTTGAGCTGTATTTGGGAGTAAAAGTCAGGATATTTGGGGCTCTGCCGGCTTCCACGGCTTGATTGTTTCATTTAACAGACAGTTTTCCCCTTTTGTTTCCCGTCAAGTAGATTTAAGTTTGCCAGCACAGCGTCTCGAGGTGTCTCGAGGAGTCTCACAGCGTCTCACAGCGTCTCACAGCGTCTCACAGCGTCTCACAGCGTCTCACAGCTCAGCTCCCTCCAGCTCGTCGTTGAAGCTGTATGAAGGTTTTCGAGTTGACTTGCATCAAAAAAAGGGGGAATCTTACAGTAACTCCTGAGGTGTTAATAAACAGTTTTCAGCTGTCTTAATCTGGTGTCGACGTGCTGATTGGAGACATGTTTGTCTGCTCTGAAAGCAGCTGGCAGCTGTTCAGAACTAAATGAACTCTGATGAGTGTCGCCTTCCGTGAACACTAGCATTTTCACTTTAACACTCGACGACTTAAATTAACACTGATTATTTGGCTGTGCGGCATGAAGAAATGCAGCTTTCACCGCAGATTAAAGCCTCGTTCCTGATTTTCCTTTTCATTTGAGAGGAACCTGCTCTTGTTTACAGTCTCCTGCTTCAAATCAAAGAGTCAAAAGTGTGAATTCTGGACTTTACGGCCTGTTTGTGGCCCTGATGGCTGCGAAGAAGGCCAAAGAGAGGGAGCTAAATTACTGAAAAAGACAATGCTCAACACCCCTGTTGCGGATAATAAGGTGATTTCAATGCAACGGCACATTCACAAATCACTTGCACGCTCAAGCACACACACACACACACACACGCGCGCACACACACAGCATCCACTGATCCATTCACACAATGTATTATTGCTTTTATCATAACAAAGACTCACAGTGCGTTTATTCAAGATTTCAGATATCCGTATGAGTCAATGCAAGACTGCTCTGTTTATCTCACTGTCATTTAAATGCAGTTTTTTTCCTGCAACACAACGGCGTCATTGTTCCTCCTTCATAAGCGAGATTAAAGAACGGTTTAAGTGGCTCCGGAATCACCGGCGGAGCCCATCTTTGGCTAAAATCATTGTTTTCGTGTAATTAATAGAAAATGAGGAAAGCCTTTTCAATAAAGGAGTGAAGGACAGATAACAGGGAGCGGGACACAGGAAGCTATTGTTCCCCGGCTTTTCTTGAGAGGTGCACGAGCGTCACGCATGGAGGATGGGACGGGGGTGTAGGCTAACACAGCTGTGCAGATAACATTCAGCGACGCTGGAGTGGAAAGAGTGGAGCTGTCAGGTGGAGGAGGCGGACCGGCCAGCCGACCGGTGAGCCGCATAGCAGCGCCGCCGGCTCCGACGCCACGCTCATGACCACGAATGGCTGAAGAAATGAAAGACAAGAAGAGGAAAAAGCCTGAGATATGTTTGCATTTTTATGCGTGGGGGGTTGGAAATGGAGGGCTGGAGCTGTTTTGAGTTCTTTCCACGGCCGTTGCGATGGAGGATAACGGGGTGACTCGGGGACTCACCTGTGCTGGGATCAGCCCTCGTCTCTCGTGTCACTCAGCCTTAATGACGCCGTGTTGAAGAATTGTGTTATTGCGAGCCGGGGGACTTTCCACGCGATCTGCATAACACACACAGAGCAAGCAGAGGGAGAAGAATGCACTCACGTCAGCACACGCCTTGATCTTCACAGACACATTTGACTGCAAGTGTAAAATGATTGCTCCTCAGTTTGAACCAATTATGGTGTGCATGATTGAAGCCATAAGAATCCCGGCGCTAACCTCAGGGGCTTTTTTTCTTTCTTTCTCATGACTTCAGTGTGAGAGCGCAGCCTTCCTGTCTTTGTCTGAAATGAACTGGTAGGAACATAAAAGTAATCCACACTCTCCCATGCAAACAGCGGGCCGTTTGGCACGTCGAGGAGCTGCAGCGCGTCAAAAGAAGCGCGCTTCGTTTCCAAACATGTTTTTTTTCTGGCTAACAAGATGATTCTGCCTACGTGAAGCCTCTGAAGAAAAAAGTGCCTTTTCATACTTCATTCTCATTATCTCTCATTTGACTTGCATTCAAACAAGGTGAGCAAACGAAGCTTAGTTCAACACAGGGTCAGAGAGGAAACGCAGTGCTGCAGGGGCTAACGGGGAAATTAGCCTAGCTTGAGAATCATTAGCCTGAAGTGTGAGGGCACAATGTGCTTTCCTGAACCTCACAATGACTTCAGAGTACAGAAGCACAAAGAGGTTTTCTTCACTCAGAGCTGAACTGATAATGGATGGTTTGAAAATGAGCACGATAGAGAGAAACACAGCGAGCACAATGAAAGGGTTTCTCTGCAGGAGAGAGTCAACAGTGGCTTAACTCCCATTGTAGTTCTTCTGTTTGCAAATGCTTCACCGCAGAGGAAGAAACCCAGTGTGGGAACGTGAGGTGGTAAACATCGTAGGTGTGTAAAGATTGGTCAGCTGTGCAGAGGGTTTAAAAATACATGGTTTAGGACAATAAGTGCAGTTTCTGTTGTGTGTTTCTGTGCGTTGTGTAAACTGAAATACGTCGACGTCGTCACACCGGACAGAGCGGCGGCCTCCTGGGTGAAAGTCCTGCGTTGGTTCGACCCATCGACCCACCCCACTGTCCTCCACGTGCAAATTTTCCCCACATAATCATTAGAAAATGAAAATGTAGTGCGTGTTAAGAGCGTGTAATATGTGCAGCTGCTGCTAATGCATGAAGATAGTTATGACTTTTGGTCTAATTGCATATTAGAGATGGAGGAAAGCGGTGCAGGTCAGACCGAAGGCGTTGTTACGAAATGTGATTTTTGCAAAGCAGCTAATGCTGTTTTGATTAGCTGTCAGTTGGCTGTCACATTAGAGTTCATGTGAGGTGAAGTGTGCAGTGGAATGACAGACTGCAGATGGAGGCGGCGGCTGGATGGATGCGAGTTTCCCTTTGTCTGATAAATCAGGCCGATGAAGACTTCCATCGGAAAACAAGACATCACCGCCTGAAACAAACAAACAAACAAACAGAAACTGTCACAGCTGTTACAATTAGTGCTGAAATCAAACATCTGGGTGGTTTTTTGTACAACAGATGAGCACATCTCTCCACCAGAACTTCTGTCAATCACTAAAAAAACCACCTCAGCCCGCCTCGAGTCCGTCCAGGTGACTGACAAACACACCTGACGCCATGCGAATCCTCCACCCCTGCGGTATTCCAAACATGTGGAAAAGAAACGCTCTGAATCGTGCAGCTACTGTTTCTCTCAGGTCTAACCTGCGTGAATGCGTACGTGTGTGCGCACGGCGAATTTAAAGCTCCTCAGCTGTGAATTCATGAGGGTGGGATAGATTACAGATAATAGCCCACATCCAGCAAGAAAAACACAACGTCAATAACAAAAATCTGACTTCACGTTGCCAAGACCACTTCAGCATGGTTCCAATTTCCCTCTTAAAAGGTTTCTCATCTATTCAGGTGCCAAAGAAATTAGCAGGACATTCCTCGGCAGTGCGATGTGCGTGAAGGTTGGGAGGGGGGGGGTTCTGGTGTATCTCACGTGGCGTGTTCTCTCATTTCCGCAGCTTTGAGTCTGATTTGTTGCGTTTCGTCCCCTCTCTCTCTCCTTTTCCTGCCTCGGTCCAGACTAATAAAGCAGCAGCGCCTTCGATACCTTTCTTATCCTCAGCGTTTCAGCTCTTTCCACTCGCCAGGTTTGATTTGCCGCAGGCCGCCGGGCAGCGCCGACGTCTCACCTTTGTACTTTTCGAGCGTGCGTCTGCTGTCTGGAAGCTGCAGGGCCGAGAGACGGTCCAGGGCTGCCGTGCACATGTCAGCTCGAGTCCAGTGCCCACATGTAAACAATGAAGCCTGGCCTCTTTCATCTCCCCGGCCCCCCCCGCCCTCGTGGCCCCCTCCCGATCCGTCCGCCGGCAGACTGGCAGGGGCTGAGGAAAGAGAAGAGAGGGAGAGAAGATAGAGGGGAGTGAAGGGACGGCCAAACCTCACCTGAAGCCAGGAACCTTGCCAGAACTTAACCTGAAGCATTTTAGACCACAGAAAATGTGGAGGGGAAATTGGGCAAACTGAAAAAGGCCTTCCCCGTAACTGAGGCCAATTTCTACAACTTCAAAGCTGAGGAAGCGATGGAAGGAGGGCACGGACTGGGGGAGGGAGCAGCTTGCAGTGGTGGATAACAGGAGTAGTAAGGACGCTTACTGAAGTATTTGACTTCAGTACAGATTTGAGGTACTTGTACTGTCCTTCAGAGGGAAAAACTGTGCCTCTCATTCTGTTGCATGTATCTGACAGTTGTAGTTACTTCTTAGATGAAGTAAACCAGTGATTCCCAACGTTTTTCCCTCTTGACCTCCTACATAAATGCAGTTTCCACTTCAGGCCTTCTGTCACGCTCCAGATGTCTGAGTCCACCAAAGAGAGATCTCCCTCTAAACCTTCTAGTGGTTCAAACTATCCACTATTTCACAAAACGTTTTTTCTTTTGCCTCCCGTCAATCATCAGATCTATTTGGAAGGACCTGATCTAACCGCTTGATTGTTCTACCTGTGAATGTTACGAAGGCTGCAGGGCTTGATGAGACTCCAGTGCTCAGAATCTGCTCCCATCAGCTTGCTAAGGTGTTTACTGACACCTTCAACCTATCCCAGGCTTCCGTACCTGCGGGTCTGCAATCAGCCATAATCCTCCCAGTGCCCGAACAGACCAGCACCATCTGTCTGAGTGACTGTCGGCCAGTGGCCCTCACACCCAGACCAGCACCAGTGTGCCAGAACAAATAGATCTACAAAGACGGCCCTCAGCCCTTCAGCAGAAGAGGATGCTTTTCATAGACTTCAGCTCTGCGTCCAACATGGTCACCAAACTGCTCGGCCTGAGTCTCATGGATGGAGGACTTCCTCTAACCACCTGCGACCATCAGGCCCCGCCTCTCCTCAAGCCGCACACAGTCATTAAATGTACAGATGACACTGCAGCGGTGAGACTGAGACAAACTGGCAGGATGGTGCACAGGAAACAACCAGTCACTGAACATCAAACCACACCTCACGTGGACAGTCAGTGCTTTGGTAAAAAAGACTGAACAGTGGTTCCACTGTCTGAGGACGCTCAGAAAACCTGCTCGTGCCCTTCAAGCACAGCTCTACAGAGAGTGCTCTGACATACTGTATTACAGTATGGTGTGCCAACTGTTCAGCAGCAGACAGAGGAGCTCCCCAGAGAGTCATAAACACAGCCCAGAAATAATTGGACTTCCCCTGCCCTTCCTGGAAGACATCTTGAGATCACGCTGCCTCCGCAGAGCCAGCAGCGTTCTGAGGGATGCAGCTCACCCCCATCATCATCTCCTCTCTCCTCTGCCATCTGGAAGGCGCTACAGGGCCTCAAAGACCCGCACAGAGGCTGAAAAACAGCTTTTACCTCAGAGCCATCACTGATCTGAACTCAACAAAACCCTGTCCCCTCCAACATCGTCGAGACGCTCCACAATACAACTGAACACAAACAAGTCAAGACCAGCTCCACCTGGACCTGCTACAACACACTGATTCATCTGTGTTAGCAGTCACAGGGAGAACAAGCGTGTGTACTTTGATCTAATACTGATGTACTTTTACTTCAGTGGGATTCCTCTTTAACTACTCACAGTTTGGGAGTTGGGCGCAGGGGAGGAGGGGAGAGCAGTCATGCATTTCTGAGTTTTAATTAATGGAAATGATTGCCAAGCTCTCTGCTCCGTCTGTCTCTTTATCAATCAATCACGATAAGCCTTTAACGGTGCTTTGTGTGACTCACCGCGTCCCTCCTCAGAAAAACATTTAAGAGAATGCGGGGAAGAGATAGAGCACGTCACCCAACAGGTTTGGCAATGGAGGAAGAGCAGCGTTTCGTCCTCGTCCTCCATACCAAGCAGGGAATTAACATTATCAGATTAATTAAGTTTCCATGCCGGAGTTTTCGAGAGAATGGCGTTGAGATAAAAGTACATGTGTGTGTGTGTGCTGCGAGGTGGACGACATGGAAATCCAGCCATAGTATAGCTGGGAACGTGCACATGCACCGTAGCCCCGGGAGTGTTCCTCCTCCCTCTGATTTCATTTGAGAAAAGCCGCTGATATTATTCCTGGCTGCGTCTATATTGGGAAATAAGGCTTGCGGCACGTCATTAGTTACGGGCACGGCACACCACAAAAATCAGCCCGCCGTCCTCATGAGGTTCCACTGCAACACAAACGGACAACCCCTGTCCTGTTCACACACGCATCTCACCGCTTGAGATGAAGCTGAGCGCAGAGTTTCAACTTTGGAGCCTCGCTTTGATGACAACAACACATCGGCGGCCTCTTAGCGAGGGCTGAGGGGCTGACCTTTGACCTCACAGTTTAAAGCGCGGCCTGGGGGTCGCACCTCGACCCCCTCGAGGGTCAGGGATGAATGAGGTGTGACGACGAGCCAAAGCAGGAGGACAGGAAGGCGCCGCAACAGCAGCCGGGACATGGTTTGTGTCCTCCGAGTGTGACGGACAAGGACGTACTATGGATGTATGCGTGTGTGTGTGTGTACATACATATGTATATTTATATATATGTATGTATGTACTGTAGGAGGATAGACCTTATAGAAGTGTACTGTAGATGCTGTTTTAAGGCAAAACCTGAAATACCAGTTTGACAAAACAATCCCACTCAAGCTCAACTTACTTGCTTTTTCCGGAGCTTTCAGCAGCACACACACTCTTGAACAGACTGCCGGTCATCCGTTGCACCCTCGCGGCCTCTGCGTCTCACTTCACCTTTAAACTCTGAGGCAGATGACTTCAGATGGTTTTGATAGCGGACTCTTTGCGGACTTTGCTGAGTCATGGTCACAAACGCTTGACGGTGCAATAAACAAGAGGAAACAGAAGCTGAGAGTGAAACTCCTCTAAACATCAGTGTTTACAGATCAGCTCTGCGGTTTATCTTCGACCTGCTGTTCTTCCACATGTGCTCTCTCTTGCTTCTCCTTTGCACTGAGGGATTAGTAGAAAAACTGCTCACTTATGGCTTCACCTCCAGATAATCTGATGGCTTGTTGGCTTGTTTACAACCTACCTGCTTATTTATTGCCCTGTTGACATTCAGTGTGTCGGCGTCTCCTCGCTCCAACAAATATATATCCATAATTATGCTTTGGGGCATTTTATATGTGAAATAGCTGACAGTGGAGCGACGGAGGGCTCCAGCCAGACGCTCGTGGTCGGCCTCTTAACTCCTCGGCTGCAGCGTGTTGTGATGAAGACAAAGGTTGGCCAGTGTTTTGTTATCAGATATCTTAAACTCTTGTGTCAGCCATAATAATCGAGTACATCCAGGCTGTGATTTCATCATTCTGAATACCTGCAGAATGCTCCGTGCTGTTCAGTATCAGGAGTTTGTTCTTCATAAGAGCATCAGCCACGGCTTTACATTTTAATTCAGAGCAGCTGCCTTTGTGGGATATAACACTTCGTATGGACTGAAAGGTCCCTGATTATAGAAGAAGTGACCTTTTTTTGTACTGTAACAGCTGGTTTGGTCCGGGTGAAAGTCTAAAATCACACCTCAAGGGTCCTTTTGAGCTTTCTTGTTGAAGATTTAAAGACAACTGGTGCCGAGTGTCGTTTAACAAACAGACCGGAGCGTGTGCTGTTGCAGACCGTATATGTCAACCGCAGCTATTTAACCAGCCTTTGCTGGAGTTTTGACAGCCTCTCTCCCATCTTTAGTCATCTGCCAATTAGAATTAACTCTGTGTGATCATGAAGTTTGAGGCCCTCATGCAGCGTGAGTCAGCCCGAGTTCACAAACAGCCGCTCTGACTGACGGCTGCACAAATGCAGAGAGTCAGCGCCTCACCTGACAAGGTATTAATCCCACAGTAGACGCTTAAATTACCTGAGGCATTTTAATTATGCTGTGCTGTTATTTTAGCTACTGTGTTCCAAGTATGACTGCGAGAGGGGAATTTCTGAGACTCTCCGACTGCAGCAGCACAAAGCGGAGAAACATTTATCACCACTGGCTGGCAGACACTGTGAGAGTGTGTGAAGACTGAATTTGCCGTGATAAAATGATTTGTTGAAATAGATCAGCCTGGAGTAAAGATGTTGAGATCTAAAGCATCTAAAGCGATTGATGTGTGAAAGATGAAGGGAGCCGCGCGGGAGACAGACATGCGAGCCGCTCGGCGTAGCAGCATACATATGATGAAACACATGTACGTATGTATGCGCGTATACGTGTGTGTACGCCAAAATGACATAATGTTTTGATAGTGTGCAATGTCCCGAACAATCAGGCATCACCCCAGCGGTTGGTGTTGGCAGGGGGAGATTACTGTCAGTGCAGGAGGAAACCATTTTCTAATCATGTGGTGCGCACCAAAGTCGTGTTTACACACACGTTCCCATATGTCCAATCCCAGCGATGAGGGAATCTTTCGCCAGACATAACATTCCACCATACAGCATAACAAGAGCCACACGGACAGCCTGGAAAACCATTAGATGGAATTATGCTGCTGACGGACTGATGAATGGCCTGGTGCAGCGGCAGATAACGAAGGGCCGCCGCTGGGAGGACGGGGTGCCGGAGTGCCATAGACCCGGCAGCACAGAGCGTAATGGAAACATCAACCTGCAGCAGCACGCAACCCCAAATCACTTTGAACTGTTTGACTTTTGTCCCAAATTCATGGTGTTTACCTGTTGAACGGGCACTTTAGAGCCCAAGAGGTCTGCATGTGATTTAACTGAAGGAGTGCTGAGGCCGCAGGACCACCGGTTTGAGTGATTCTAACTTTCTGGTCATTTGCCATCAACCACGTTTGGACCCAGAAGAGACATGAGGAATCAAAATACGCAGACCTCCACCGACTTTCACACCTAACGGGCATTTTCTCAGAGAGTATGCAAGTGTCAAGGCCTGCCCAAATCCACCTTTCCTCTAGTCCACGGGGGGCCTGGAGAGCACTCTGCAGACCTTCAGAGAGGCCACTCGGGGTGCAGACTTCACGCAGAAGATTACCCATAATAGCAACATGGTTTTGATGATGTAACAAAAAAAATACAGCCGTCCTGATCTTTGAGGGGACGAAGAGCGAGTCCAAAGTGCTAAACTGTCGAAGCCCATTAGCTGTGCTGTACTATTACACAGCAGTACAGCACCAGATGTTTTAACTCTTTTCAGATACCAGTTCATCATATAAAGGGGTTTCAGTGAAAACAGCTGAGTTTCAGGCACTCATATCTCAGAATCTCAAGAAACGAATCCAAAGTGTGTTTGTTTTTTCTGGAATTTGGCTGAACTGACCCTTTAACACAGGCCAAAGCGTTGAAACTGCTGCTGCTGGCCTGTTGTTGGCCCATAGTACCACGACACAAGACGCTATTTCAACAAACTCACGAGCTGCCGTGAGTGCCAGCGGCTGCACATGATGGAACGGCAGTGTCGCATCATTCAGTGGCTACAGGTTGAGGAAATCTGGAGCAAACAACACAACCTCTGTGATGCAGCAGGTAGCTGCGAGCTCGAGCTGACAGCAGCAGAGCATTTTGATCAGCGCAGTAATACAGCAACAATATCCACCGTTCAGCACATGAAAGCACGCAAGCAAGAACAGGAAGCCCAGGACTGCTGATTGTAGCTGTTTTAATCCATGCAGGCATGCAGAGCAGCGATGATATAAATAAAATCCAACCAGCATACGTTAGCGAAAGGTCATACCAC
Organism: Chaetodon trifasciatus; assembly: GCA_037975065.1. Taxonomy (NCBI): domain Eukaryota; kingdom Metazoa; phylum Chordata; class Actinopteri; order Chaetodontiformes; family Chaetodontidae; genus Chaetodon; species Chaetodon trifasciatus. The sequence goes on along the minus strand of JBBMOE010000055.1, from coordinate 710,659 downwards.
GTACCAAACATACAAGTCGCATCCTGCTTTATAAATATTAGAACATGGTGCATCTGACATTGTTGATCTTCAGGCAAACAACCTAACCAAACACAACTTACATAACCATAACCAAACCCCGCTGGGAAAGACATTATGAGCTTCAAGCTGCCTCTTTTTTCAGTGGCTGACCTAAAAAACAGATTTGAAAGTCCTTTAACACAGCAAATCAGTGTTCTGAGATGGGTTCTTCACAGAGAAGCCTCACTTATTTATTCCTCCTGAGTCTCCACAACACTTTTGAGATGTTTCACTGCTTAAGAATCTTGCAAACTGCATTTTTAATTGGAAGGAAATACGTATTTTTACTCCTGATCTTATCATTAGCATTTAATGTGTTCCATGCATCGCTTCTTCCAATTAATGTAAAGACCTCATTTGAGTATTTGAGCATTTCAGTAAGTGGAAATCAGTATTGATTGCATCTCGTTTAGTTAATCATTTAAATCTGCTAATCACAACATTGTGAAATTATGCATGAGCTTGTGGATTTGATCAAGAATATTAAGATAGAAGTCTGTGAATTATAGCTAATCACTTATTTAACTGCGTGCTGCTGATGGTAATTCTGCACACGACAAGTTAATACAACAACTGTATGGAAAATAATAAAGAAGTGCTATTAAAATGTAAACAGAACGACTGTTTATTCAACCAATGGCCCTAAAATTCAGAGATCTTAAAAGAAATCAGGTAAAGTCAGGGTTAGGTTCAGCTGAAAGGGTCTGTTGACCTGAGAGGAAGCTGTCGTAATGGACAGATTAGCGCGATCAGCTCGTGTTTGCACAGTATTAAAATCTCGTGTCTGGTTGTCGGCTGCAGCTTCAGCCTTCGTGCTTTCGGTCTGCAGATAATCTTTGACCGTGTGTTGTCTCATCGTCCTTCTCTGTGGTGCTGTTTTGTGGGAGGTTTTATTGTATTTTCAGTATATTTTCAGGCATTTGAATGCAGCTGCTGACGGTTTTACACGTGGGAGGAAACGATCGCGTCGACAGCTCACATATGTTGAAAATGGCTGTTTTTGTCAGTATTGTGGCTCCTGGTGTTCTTCTCGTTTGCACGCCGTGCTGTATGAGTGCATGCGGCGTCGCCCAGCCTCATTAAAACCTCCTGTTCACGGAGTCTCTCCTGTGGGGGTCAGCCTTCATCGGGGTCCGGGCCCAGGCTCCTCGTTGAAGATCCGCTGAGGTGATTATTTGGGTAGAGGGCTGCAGACGGCTCCAGGATGTGGAAATCATGACGCTGCAGAAAGACCAGCAGCGTAATGGCGGCCTGCCCGCTGCAGAAAACGTGGACTCGTTCTAATTTGTCAAGTCCCAAGAAGCTCATAATAAATGTGAGCCGCCCGAGTCGAACGCTCCCAACGACTCTCGTCTAATATCAACAAGCAGCGTTCCAGGTCTGAGAGTGAAAACGGAAAAGCTCAGCCGCCTGGCATTCTTCACCGAGTGCCCCGCCACACACACACACACACACACACACACACACACACACACACACACACACCATGCATTCTTTGCTAACGAGGAGAAAAGGAAAACCAGTCTGTAAAACAAAGAGGAGGGGGGGGTCCCTATTTTTCAGTTTCCTCATCAGAAACACTAACAAACACTGTCTCAACCCATTTACAGTGAAGCGTGTGTGTGTGTGTGTGTGTGTGTGTGTGTGTGTGTGTGTGTGTGTGGCTGCCTACATACATTACGTGCTGCTGTACGACAGTGCATATGATACTGTATGTGTGCATGTGCCTTCACGCCTGTGTGCACACACCTGTGAGTGCACGTGCTTTGTCTGTGTGTGTGTGTGCGCGTGTGTGTGTGTCTGTGTGTCTGTGTGTCTGTGTGTGTGTGTGTGCGTGTGTGCGTGTGTGCGTGTGTGTGTGTGTGTGTGTGTGTGTGTAAGGGGAACAGTATACCAGCAAGGCCCAGAGGCCCTTTGGCCCCCACATTATCCATCTCTCACTTACAGGGTCGCAGAGGCCAATTGGCCCTTTCCACCGCTCTGCTCGGTCCCTCAGGACGTCCATTTGTGTACAGGACAGCAAACGAGGGGCCGACGGGCTCGTTTCAGGGTTTTGCCCCTCTGCTCTGCTCTGCTCTGCTCTCTTTACTGTCTCTGGTTTCCTGCACTTTTCTTAATGCTTGTCTTATTGTAAGCTGTTTTCTTCAGTGTCACTCGGTGCCCTGTTCCCAGCACACACACACACACACACACACACACACACACACACACACACACACAGGCGCATAACTGTGAAGCCCAAATGTTTGTGTAAAACATTTTCCGTTCTCTGTGGTCACGTTTGGACAAATCAACCTTTAAAACTGCACCTGCTTGGACGCGTCCACAGGCCGAGGGTCGGCCGGTGTCCTCAGCAAGCCCGAGCTCCCAGATAACAAGGACGGATGAAACAGGAAGGAGATAATCACAAAAAGTGGAAATAAATATGTGCATAGAGAATATTAGAGGGACGACGCTTTTCTCCTCCCTGAATTTAGTCTCGAAGGAGCCCTGAGCACTTACCACGCGTGTACCGCTGCCAACAGACTCCTTGACCCAAATATTTGTAGGCATTACAGCAGAAATGCTTCAGTTTTGATAACTTTCAAAACGGTGGGATCAATAATCTTTTCGGGCAAACATTGACTGAAGAGACGAGCTGCAGGGAATCAGAGACTCACTGCCGTCTGCTTGGAAAAGACCGGTTAGAGGAGGTTAACGTTGGTTCATTAAAGTCTTTTTTTATTATACACACATAATATTCACAGACACGACGCTTAAAGAACATATAGTGACCCACGACAAGAGGCAATGGCGCGCACACGCTTCCACACACGCTGTCGTCACACAGAAAAGTCCAACGTCCACTGTCCACTGTCCTTCAGCGGCGTCTCTCACAGAGCCGTCAGCCTGTTGTTGTAACTAATCCCTCACTTCCACTCCCCTCAGTCAGGGTAAATGTAACTCGCCCAGCCTGTCTGTCTGGCTGGCCCTGGGCCCGCCCTGCCCTGCTGTGCATGCACACACACACACACACACACACACACACACACACACACAATGGGACTTCTCCTTTACATTACGGGGGGGCTGTAAGTGAGATGGCATGAGCAAAGGTTGAGCTACTTTAGAAGTATTTGTGTGTGAGAGGATGTGTGTTCGGCTGTGTGTGTGTGTGTGTGTGTGTGTGTGTGTGTGTGTGTGTGTGTGAGTGGACTGTGTACAGCTGGCTTGTGTGTGTGGCTGTACAGTGGGTGCGTATGTGTGTGAATGTTGTGTGTGCAGGTCTGCTTGTACAGTAAACAGTGCTTTGTGTGCACATAATGAGACTTTACAAGTGTATCTGTGTGTGAGATCTTGTTGCGTGTGTTTATGCGCCCGTGCAGCCGCCTGAGGGAAAAACCTACCTAATAATTCTCAGCCTTTACTCTGACTTGTGTGCCGCAGCGGGTTGGTTAAGGTTTGCCCACACAAAGTCGGGATAATGAGCACCTGCGAGATAAATAATGGTAATAATGCGATACTTAATTAACTCCCTGGGGGGAAATTATCTTTTGTGTTGCCCCCTCTGCACAGGGAGGTCAGGAGTCAGCGTGGATCCAGTGTCGAGCCCGAGGAAACCACAGCTGGGCGCTTACTAAACGTTACAGGAGCAGGAAGCCAGACTGGGGCTTATTTTGAATCTTGTCACGTGTGTTTTAGACGTATGATGCATGCACGTGTTGCACATTATTCTCACATAACTGTATATGTAACCAAGGTCTGACATCACGAGCAGCACAGAGCTGCAGCCATGACACAGACTCTCCTCGATGGACTCGAACGCGTCAATCAGCCGTATTAACAGGTGACGAGCGTCCGACTGCTGCACGGCTGAGGCTGGACGTCAGGCCTTCCACCAGCAGTCTGTCCCTCGTCTTCACCGTCTCTTCTGTGTCTCTAATCTGCAACAAACAACTCCAGTGATTCAGTATTTCACTAGCGTGAAGCTGTGCAGCTCATGAGAAACAGATTCAAACCATCGACATCAGGCAGCAGCGGCTCAGATATCCTGAAGCAGAAGGGGTCAGATTTCAAAACCGCTGCATCGTCGACTCCACATGAAACAAACCTGACAGTGTTTTTGTTCGGCTGGCTCTGACTGCTAAATGCCCACATCTCTCGAACTCAACACCCACAGCTGGCAGCAGAGGCTGTTTGTGATATCTGAGCCCGAGCTGAAACGACCCCAGATGTCATCATCAGATGTAGTTTGTAGTCAGTTTTTTCTGTAGTTTAGTCAGATTTACAGCACCAGGATTTTTATCAGAGCAGATCTCACTTCTGCAAACTTCTGTAAATCATGATTGTATATGACTGAATCTTAGTGCTGATAAATGTGATAACTGCCTGGATTTTGATCAGAGGGAGCGTTTTTGGGTCAGTGATGGTGGTCATCGGTGGCTGGTGGTTTTGATTAAAGCCAGTCAGACCTTTTCATACCGTGTTGTATTGTTTGATCAGATGTTTTCAGTGAAAGTCACTGAAAACATCTCTGCTGGTCAGATTAGTTGTTTGTGAATGTCATTTCCACAACATTGAACATCTCCTTGAGCGTTCCTTATTGAAATAATGCTGTGAACACCTGAAGTCTGGAGCTGGATTATCAAAAAGCACTGAAACCCTCTGAAGCCCAGAGGAGGCAGACGTGTGAGGAAAGTTTTAAGAGCGGTGAAATGGTTGTTCTGGAAGGTGCTGATGAACCCGTGTTTCTGTACAGACTCGAGGTGTGAGGCTCTGAGAGGACGGTGGCCGTCCTCACAAGCTGCTTCCCAGCTCCAGCTCTCCGTCTTCTTAACAAACCCCCCACAACCTTCTCTCACCCTTCAACTCCACACTTCCCCCTGAGGAGCCTGATCAATAATTCCACTAGACTGGAGCCCAGAAAAGTCAGCTGAGGGGAGGAACGCGCTTGGTGAGAGCCTTCAAAGTGCTTCTTATGGTGGTGCCGGTAATGAAGGCGCTGCAGCTCGCCTCTGCTGCAGGAAAAGCTTGTATCTTCCATCAAGTTCCAAGAAAAACAAGAGTTGATGCACGTATGTGAGGCGGCGCGGCGGGGCGGGTTTTCCGCGGGCGTCCACGAGGCCGTCGCACTCCCCGGACAGACAGGCCGCGCTTCCGCTTCGACCCTGACGGGGGGGGTGTCCGAAAGCGAGCAAGCTAAGGGGTTTTAATGCGACGGCAGTGATGTGTGTTCTTGTATTTGGCATACTGATCAGGGGCTTGAACTGCTGTGTGGGAGAACTCCCAAGCCCCATTCATTATTCAGGGCAGTGTGAGAGATATCTGCTTCCCAGATTACTCTTCCTCTGAGGTGGAAGAGAAACGAGGAGGAGGAGGAGGAGGAGGAGGAGGAGGAGAGAACGGAGAAGAGTGAGAAATATAAAGAGAGAGAGAGAGTTTCTTCTCTCTGTGTTTGGGTTAAAAAAGCACGTAGAGCTGCTGCCGTCGAACATGTCGTACTGTCATGTGACGATTTGTGAGGCTTCACCACTGAAACCAGTTTGTGCTTAAAGTCAGTCGGAGTGTGTCTACAGGTGATTACTGCTGCATGTGTGGAAAAGTTGAATCAAGCCTTCAGTGTGTCCACAGGGAGCTGCGTGAGGTCTGAGGAGGAGGAGGAGGAGGAGGAGGAGGAGGAGGACTTCGATTGATGCAGCTCTGACTGCACAGAGAGGACTCAGCTCTGAGTCCAGTCCAGTCTGTGGTTTCTGGACCTTCACGGGGTGATGAGTCTTTGTTCTCTCTGTTTGCTCTTCGTTCAGGTTCCGCCACGCTGTGAAACGCTGGGCGCCGTCGATGAAGAGGAGCGCAGACGCTGCAGACGTGCCGAATCTGGGAAAAAGAAGACGTCGCTCAGGTAGCGTCCTTGTTTGTTCTGGAAACTGAGGTGAACTTCAGCTGATCAGAGATCAGAGAGTGCTGCGTGCAGCTGATGAGGGCGGCCTGTTGTCCGCTGCACCAGGAGAGTTTGTGCTTTGGTGAAACGTAGCATGAATCCTCAGCTGAGACCCTGAAGGAGACGATCACAGAGTTCAGGAAACAGACCTTTATTTTTGTGACGTTCTGCATGCTTCCTGTATGGACGGTACGAGCTGCAGAGGTCACACTCAGATGTAAATGAGCAGCATGAGGTCAGAAAGTTTGAAACAGTGTCATGTAATTCCCTGAAAATGAAACGTTCATACACTCTGGTACATCGGTGACCCACATGCCCTCACTGAGCATGGAGGTGCACGGTCTGATGAACTACACACACTTCAGCAGTTCATGACCTGAGATCTGTTTATTCAAGGAAAACTGAAAAAACTGTGTTTAATAAAACACGAGCTTCTGGTACAACAGAGTAACACGGAGGTAGACTCAACACCAGTGGACGCAGCTCTATGTTAGATCTCAAGTGACTGTCGACTCTTTGATTTCTGAAACAAACAACACAACTTACACCTGATGGATAAAAACCTGCATAAACTGAACGTAGCATCAGAAATGCCTTAAATGCATTAGCCTGAAATGGCTAACATGACGCTAGCTCGGGTGACTCATTCACACAAACCAATAGCTGTTAGACGTTCAGAGCTGCAGTAAATGCAGATGTTATTTGTCTCTTTGGTAGCTAAGCTGTGATTACTAAAAGCGCTCTCAGTAAAGATTTGAAGAGGCCACCAAACACGTAAGTGTGTGTTAACTGGCGTGATCGTGGCGTCCTGGCGTCGTCCCCCACAGCTGAACTCGATGTGCGTTCAGTGGTTTAATCCAGAGCTTATTTAGGGGGTTTGCATTTTTCCTGTGGTTCAGTGTGGACCCGCCACCAGCCTGGAGTTCATTCTGTCCTTCAGCAGCACGAGAGAGAAACTCTGCTAGTTTGCTTTAACAATTGGATGTCAGTAAATTGGATGGAAAAAGCAGTTTCTCCTGAGAGACGGATAAAAGAGCCGAAAGATCTGAGGTTGCGCTCCGGCTCATGAGAAAAAGAAATATGCAGTAGCTTGGTATCTGCAGCAGCTGTAGCTGTGGCCCAGGGACGCCTGGCTGTGCTTTAATAGAGAGATATTAAAAGAGACGATGTCTGGGCTTTATGCTCGGCACCGGCCGACGTCTGAGTCTAAGAAAGACCAACACACAAAGAACAAACAGGACGAGGACGTGCAGGCGTGTAATGGACCTCACCCCGCCGCCGTAATCTGAACGTGTTCCTGAAAGTTCATCCCCTCAGCACCGCTGCTACAGTACACACACACACACACACACACACACACACACACACTCTTCCATCCTTAAGTCTTAACCTTCAAACAGTCCGTTGGTCTGTCTCAAACTGTCCCCACTTTCTCAAACTGTCCTCACTCCCAACGCCTGAAACTCAGCTTTGTCTCTCACAAAGATAGCTGTAATAGTGCACACACACACACACACACACACACACACACACACACACGCGCGCACACACTCATTTTGATGGCAGATGAAAGACTCTGATGTGAGTCCCTGATGACAGGTGCTGCCATGCTTCTGTCGGCCGGCGTACAACAGAGCCGAGACTTTTCACGAGCTTCAGACTGTACTGTTGATGTGTGTGTGTGTGCGTGTGTGTGTGTGTGTGTGTGCATGTGCGTGTGTGTGTGTGTGTTCTGTATCAGAGGCCACTGAGGAGCTAATCAGAAATATTTCACCTTGTGTTACACGCCCCTCGTTGGACGTGAGCTCAGCTTTGGCGTCACGCCGCTCCACCCGGTCCACGTCGTTTATAGAAGAAGAAAACAGTCAGAGGTTTTTAATCAGGTTACAGAACAAACGTTTAGCCGAGCTCGGCGCACACAGCAGCTCAGCAGAGCCTCCTCATCCTCGTCTGCAGGCTCAGTCGCACAGAGACTCACACTTCACACACAGGTGTCATAAACTACGAGGCCTGTTAGTTCGTCCTGTGCCGTGTGCGGCCTCTGTGACCACTCTCAGGTTTTGCGTTTGCTTTCTCAAAGCTTGCAGAGCAAAGAGCAACTTATTTTAATGGCTGCATTCCATTTAGCTGCTTCAGCTTCATGGTCCGGGTATTGCTGTCATGGTGGCTCACGAGTCAAGAAAGGTGACTTTTGGGCTCGAGTGCATGAAGATCAGCAGCTGGAGGAGCTGATTGTTAAGTGTCATCAATCTTTTGAGATCAGCAGACGACGTGATTAAAAGGTGTCAAAACACTGGAAACCATTCAGAAATGTTACTGGAAATATGTAAAGTGGACATTTAGAAGTATTTCCTGAGTTATTTGAGGAAGCTCACGGTCGTCACTTCAGCCCGGCATAAAAACTTTCTGTAATACTTCAACTTTTTATTCCATCAGCGTTTCCACTCAGGGTGTGTTTGAAGATGTGCACACGTCACCTCGTCGTAGTAGAATGGAGCCTTTGTTGATGTTAACATCCGTGCTTTTCCTACAATGACAAGCCAAAATGTCTGCCGGCCTGCTGAGAAAGAGTGAAAGACGGTTCAGAGACGCAGTCGACAGTGAATAAGAACATAAAGAACACGTGTACCAGCATCGTTCAGGAACCTTAGACGCCACAAGTGTGATCAATGAGGCTGTTTGGCGGCATTTTACAGCACAAAGCTTCAGAGAAGAAGCAGAAAATCAACAGAAATGTAAAAGCAGAGACAACACGATGAGATGAAGTGAGGAAGAAGAGAGCAGGTTTGTTCTAATGTTAGCACGTGTGTGCTCGAGGTGGAGCTGAGCTTATCCTCCGTTATTTGACAGACTGAAGACGAGCCTGAGCTCCTTTTAACTCTGGTCATCTGAGCCGTCGCACACAGTTACTGCTGCTACCGCAGCCGACATCAGCGGAGCCCCGCTGAGTCTGAAGACTGACGGAAAGTCCGTCCAAAGGAGTCCAGACGCCGAGGCTCTGACTTTGAATCTGTGCTGCTCATCAATATTTCAGCTCCACCATGCAAACGTTCATGTTTTTGACTCGTTTAGCCTCCACATCGTTTCCAGACACGATGCAGACTGAAACACTCTGTGGTCTGTCCATCTTTGTGTGTCCCTCTCAATAATTAGCTTGTGTTAGCGTGCTTAGCTAAACTAAGCTACAGGTGACCAAACTGAGCACGTTAGCACCGTCATCGTGAGCATGTTTGCGTTTGCTGAACAGAGACCACCAAGTGTCCAGTTAAAGTGTCCTGTAGCAATGCTTAGCAGGTGTGTGTGTGTGTGTGTGTGTGTGTGTGTGTGTGTGTGGTAAGGGTAAAGTATTATTGTCATGAGTTCTAAAAAAGTGTATGTACAGGTGTTTGGATGAGTTTCTTAATCTGGCAGAGCAGTGCTGGGTGTTTATTTAAGTGTGTGTCGGCATTCAAGTTATCCTGTGTGTGTGTGTGTGTGTGTGTGTGTGTGTGTACATTGGACTGCAGCAGGTGTGTTTTAAGCCTACCTTACAGCAATGTTTGTACTATTCAGGGTGTCCAAATTGCTTTGTTTGCTGCCTTGTGTTTGCTTAGTTGATTCTGTGTGTGTGTGTGTGTGTGTGTGTGTGTGTGTGTGTGTGTGTGTGT
>JBBMOE010000055.1:683740-700635 GCA_037975065.1 Chaetodon trifasciatus | reverse complement strand
GCGTCACGTCTCTTGTCTAACAGGAACGTTGAGCATCAGGCATCCTTACACATGAGACAGCGAGGAGCCGAACACGGCTCGTGTGCTCTCATTTCGTTGACGTCTAATCGTGTCTGCTGCGGTTTTATTGCTCACACTTCCTCCGTCGTCAGCGCCGCCATGACCCCGGGCTGTTTGGACGCCTGCAGTCGATGCTTTTTAAATTTCCAGACTGTCATTGGCTACTTTCCTAATCTGGTTCCAGACCCCTGAATTGCTGCAAGCATCATTTTTGCAAACAGGTCTGTTTGCGTCCCCAGTTGGGAAACAACCTGTAATAGCATCGCTCAAATAGCAACATCCGTGAAGAAACGATGGGCACAAATATGAAGTGAGGATGAGAGGCTGCTTCATCACAGAAAGTTAGCAACTGTTGGACCCTCGTCCACTTCTTCCAGGAACCAGTGTCCAACAATTTCTGCAGCTGTCCAATGCAACAGTCCAACAGTCACACCTGCATCACTCGGGGAAAGCGTGCAGAGTTTTAGCCTCAGATGTGGCTGGATGACACTCAGAAAGGAGCAGTTTGTTCCCTTTTTATTCCCCTCACAAGCATTTCTGTGAGGATTTGGTGCTGAGTTCCAGTCCTGGTTTTTGGCTGGATGTGACAGACGAGACGGTCTCATCAGACACGATGAGTTCAAAGGCATATCTGTGTCTGCATGTCATGCTTTAAGAGTAGAACGGCGGCGATTGTCGGCTAAAACGGTCTTCAAAATGTCTGTTATTAAAAAAAGACTCCAGAGGCAAAGAAATGCCCTCAAGCTAACTGGCTGCAGACCACAAACTGGGATCGGGACCTCCGGGATAAAGTGTCCTCTGAACAAACACTGGGCCCAGACAGATAAAGCCACAGAGCAGCTTTCTTACTGCACACAGGGTTTGCTTCCAGAAAAGGCTTTTAAAGCGATGCAAAGGAAGCTGGGAGTTCAAAAGAGGACCAGACAGAAATCCAACAATGGAAGAAAAGAAGAGGAGGAAAAGGAAAGGCCAGGCCGACGCCGTAAACAGCAGCAGGTTCATTAGACGGATGCTGATTGGCTGGAGGGAGACAGCTCGAGAGGAAGCATCTCAAACTGGAACCTTGTAAAAAAAAAACCTTCCTTCCTTCTTAAGTTAACGACAACACCAGTCAAAGCCCGTCCTTCCTCGTCCCCCCACCCCCCACTGGGTTCCCACAGTCTACCCGAATGATCCCTGAGGTCAAGGGTCAAAGCTAAATGCTGCCAGACTATCTGGGAATCCAGTGGGCAGTTTTGTGGCTGTTTGTAGCTTCTGCTCGTCAAAATAGTTGAGGGTGGCGGCTGCTGAGAGCGCGGCTCGGCAAACAAAGCTGGAGAAAGCCTCGCAGAGTCCAGCACGCACACTCGTATTCACGCCGTATTGACATAACTGGAGCCATTAGCTGGAGAAATAATCAAAGAGGCTCGGACAAAGGCTCCATTTTCCCTGTCAAGATGTTTGATTCAGAGCGTCGATGCTTCTTTTTCCCCGTGCGCTCTGTGAATCACCTCACAGCACAACAACTGCCTGCTTCTCTTTTATTTATTTCTGCTTTTTTGTCCAGAGGCGTCTGAACAAACGTCCCATTTAGAAACCATTTCAATAACTCAGTTTGTGCAGCTTGTTTGCAAAAAGTCAACCAACAGTATCAAACTGAGGGACATTCTGCAGAGAGCCCCCCCCCCCCAGGAAAGAAAGAGAAGCCACGGGGAAAACAAGCATTAGCAAAAAATAACGCTCGGCCATTCATGGCACATCTTCCAAGCAGTGAGTATTCTTTTCATAAGCGCCCTTCATTGACCCGGCCGGTCGGCGGCGGCGCGCTGCGTTTCCGCCTCCGCCTCTCTCACTGTGTCTCCTATCCCAAAAGCAGCTACAAGTCAACAACTCTGACTGCGTTTTTAAGTGCTGCTCAAAAAAGAAAGGTGTGTGTGTGTGTGTGTGAGTTTGCCCCAGTGGCGCGCATTCCTTAGCCTCTGTTAGCATTCAGCCCACATAGGTCACGGCCAGCAGGCCTTTGTGTCCAAACAGCCTTGGTGTCAGTGCGGAGCGGCGGGTGAGTGTGTGTACGAATGGGAGAGAAAGTCAATGTGAGGCGTGCGCGCGCGCACACACACACACACACACACACACACACACACACACACACACACACACACACACACACACACACACACACACACACGTGCGCGCACACACGGGCTGTGTTGGTGAGCAGCACTCGGGGACAATCAGGGGGCTGCAGAGGCTTTCAAAGAAAAAAGTGTTAAAAGAGTCACATGGTCTCACACATCCGCTTAAATGTCAACAAGAAGGAAGTGGCTGGGGAGGGGGGGTCGCCCCCCGCCCACGCTCCTCTGTGTGCCCCCCCCCCCGTTCCTTTAAAACACAGTATTTTAGACAAGCATGTGTTTGGTGAGACCAGTTTTAAAGAAGTAAACCGGCCTGTAGGATCCCAGACCTCGACCCTGCGCAGCCCCTCCAGGGTGAACCGGAACACCCACTGTGAGCCAGACCTGCCCCCCCCCCCCCCACGTCAGTGTATGATATTTGGGTCTCCACATGCATTTTTAAGGCGTCGTCATGTTTTTGTTGTTTCATTTGTGGTACATGTATCATCCAGAAACCGACAACAAAGGCTTTGGTAGAACATTTATTCAAGATGGGAAAATCCCATCTGCGCGAGCTCTGAGTCACTCTGTCCTCACCGCTTAAGGACGGACACCGACTCGTCTCGCAGGGCAGAGACACAACATGGCAGTCTGATAAGAAGACATCGCTCCGTCACTGCTGCCTGGTGTCGCCTTCTGACTGCTGAATGCCTCACTGAGCTCCATCAGCCATGAAAACTCGCTGTATTTGCTTTCTGTCGCAGCGTGAAGCTTTAATGTGCTCAGTCAAACATGTGGCTAACATCTGTTTGCAGGTCAGATTTGAGAGTCAGTTGGGTAAAGGGAGATTATAATCTGGTTTATAATCACAAACCAGAGGAGGACAGCTGATCTGATGAGGTTAGCTATTGTTAGCTAAATATTAAAGTGTGTTAGATCAGGTGCTTTGAATAATATATGAGAACCAACCAAACTATGTATTAAAAAACATTATTTCACATTTTATTTATTCATTTTAATGCTAATTATATTTCCCTTTAATTCTGGAGGGTCTTGTCTTTTTAAAACCAGCGTGTGTTGAAGTATTCAGCCTCTTCCGTCCTCTGAGCACTGTTGGACAGTTGAGGAGGGGGCTGAGGCTCGCTCAGATGTCCAGAACAGTCCTTTACCTGGAGGGTCTGGGTTCAGATCCCCATGGCAGCACGTGCCTGAAGCTGCTGTCACATGTGAAGAGCAGGACTGCGGTCAGACAGCGTGATCATCAGGCGCCGTCTCCCCTCAGCAGCTTAACGCGTCACCTGAACGAGCCGTTGTAACAACCCATCCTGACGTTTCGTCACCTCGGGATCGTCATGCATTTGTTTTTGCCAAGTGTTCTTTAGGTGTGTCTGCAGCCAACGATATTCAATTAAAACGCCGTGCTCGAAGCGCTGATGGTGAAATCCTCAGATCTGAATCACTCTCTGCAGCCCTGCAGCCGCTCTCAACCACAGCTGGAGCTAAAGTCAGCCGAGCCGTGAGCACCGCCCGGGTCTCCTCAGCGGTGAGCTGAGTAGCCACCTTGTAACAGACGTGCTGGGTCATGGTTTGTTGGCAAGAGGGGGTGACTAAGTCCTGGAGCTGCTCTTAACCTGAATTCCTAAATGTTACACATACAGAGACTTCACCCTCAGATTGAACTTAAAGTGACACATATGATTTTCACAGAAACACATCAAACAGTCAGGACATCATGTACGTCACATTAACCCTCTGGATGCAGAGCTCAGTTAGCGTCTGGAGTCTGGATCAGCAGCAGGACAGACCGTGTGTTAAACATGGAGGCACTCTGAACTGCCTGGTGGGGGGCAGACGTTGGTCCAGGCAGACCTGCTTCTGCTCGAGGTTTCTGCCTGTTGAAAGGAAGTTTTCCCTCACCACTGTCGCCCTGTGCGCTCTCTCATGAGGAACTTTTTGGGTCTTGAAACATCCTCTGTGCCGTATAAATAAAACTGAATTGAAGTTTTCCATTTAAAACACAGCTGAGGATCTGGTCTTCCAAGACGAGCAGGCGGACAGTGCTGTGGAGCAGGAGGTGTCAGAGCAGGAGCACCTCTCTGATTACAGATGAAGGTGACTGCGAGGGAGACGAGCGAGCAGCAAGGGAGACATTTATGTCCAGGAATAACAGTTAGTCCTCGCTTCCATATCGGGTTGCAGGCAGGACAGCAGCGGAAAATGTCAGTCGAATGACTCGAGGGCTAACGAGAGTGGCTTCTTCTCATGCACCTGACATTTGGTTAACTTTGCAGCTCTTCCTCCCTCCAGCCTCTGGAAGAATTGACCCAGACCACATGTGAAGGTGGAGACTGTGAGGAGCGTGTGAGGATGAAGAGCAGCTCTGAGCCTTGAACACGTGCGTCCTGACATGCTTCACATGCTGCGGCTCACGCTTCGTCTGCTTCACTCCCTCCATTATTTTGTCGACTCCCTCGTTCGGCTGTTTTGCTGCTCCATCAACAGCGAGTTGAGGCTGTTTTTTTTGTCCCCGACTCATTTCTAATATCCGTTCATATATCAGCCATTAAACACAGCACATCACTGCACAGCACATTTCCTCTGCAGCCGCGATGCGCTCGGCTTTGTGGGAGATGCGACATTGTCCCTCCTGACGGCCACATTGTCTCACGCCATTACACACAAATTCACACGCGCACACACGAAGTAAACGCAACCAACAATCCCTAAGAGATGCACACATGCATTTCTGATCGCATTACTCCAATGTGTGATAAATGCTTTGCTTTTCCTCTTCTTCTGCCTCCCCTTGCTGATTTCCCTCTTTCATTTCCAACTCATTTGCCTCCAAAGGCGCAGAATGGCTTCAGTTTCTGCGGCGTCTGTGGGTAATTGGGTTCAAAAATGACATTCCGCTTTCAGGAGTGACAGACTTGGAGCAATTTGTTCTGTCTTTGCCGAGGGTGGCACAGTGGATGTGCTCAGGACAGATGAGGAAACTGGAAGCGGGGCTTAAAACACAGCCGACAGCAGAACCCCCCGTATGAACTAATGAGAAGAGCCGTTTCTGAATCACAGAAAGTGTCAGGGAAGAAAGTTCACACGGGAAACAAGAAGACGCACGTGTGGGAATAAGGGCTGCACAGTTTTTCACTGTTTGTTCAAGTTACGGCAGCAGAGTCTTTCAGTTTACAGGAGCAGCTGAAGAGAAAGACAGGCTTTATGTGTCGAGCTCAGAAGTATAAATACACAGACAGAGGAGGAATTTGAAGTACTCTTTATACGTGAACTCTTTACACTGATGTGAACTAAAGCTTCACTTGAACAGCAACCCTTTCCCCCGCATAGCTTAGCACCTTAGCTAACCAGAGAGAGTGAGCTGAACCCTGAGTCACGGTCAGAGAGGCTGTTTGATGGCTGAGGTTGAGAAATCTACTTTAAACCAACATTTTCTCTACAGCAGCTACAGTTTACATGTTGAAAAAGCACGTAATCTGCTCTTTATTTCAAGCTAAATGAGGGTTCAGGAACATCGTTTCAGCGGTGTGTTGGACACATTTACACTTTTAAAAGACGCTTGGTTTGGTTCAGATGGCCGCGAGCGCTATTCTGTGTTTCTGAATGGTCTTTCACGCTTTTAGATTGAAGGAAGTCGTCTCTGAAAAGGCAGAGAGGACAGAGATCCTCTGAGCGTCGCCAGTCAGAAGCTAAGCTCAATGCTTAGCATCAACATCTGTTCAGTCGAGTCAAGTGCACTTAAGCCTTTAACGAGCCGGACTTAACAGGTGAGTTGCTTCATCGACGCTGTCATTAAAACCTCAGAGTAGAAACAGAAGGTTAGTCGAGGTTTAGGCGCCACTGGATCCCAGAACATCGGCTGATCATCACAGATTAAACCTGTTCAAGCCGACCCCAGAGGGCCCGAAGACAAGAGGGCTCCCAAAATATTTAGAGCTCAAATGCGCCGCTGTGGAGATGTACTGATCTCAGCTCGCTGGCGCTTTTCTGGGCTGGAAATTCAAAATCAAAGGATGTTTGTTTTACAGCAGAATTCTCGCCTGTCATCCAGCTCCACAGAGACGCCTCGGGGGCTAAATGGAGGTTTTAATCACTTAATTATTCTTCTTTAGGGCCCCAAACTGGTTTTTGCCAATGTTAAAATAGCCGTTATTGAAGGACAGCGTGCAGTAGTGCATTCAGAATAAAGAACCTCTTCAGTTGACAAATGGAACTTGTTTGGTTTTAGATGACAAAATAAATTAATAAATAATTCACATGTGATGAGGAAAACATCCCGTTGTTGTTGCTGGGGGGCAGACGGGGGCGGAGTCTGGATGAAATGCTGCGTGCAGGTGTTTCACAGGTGTGAGGTGTAACACGCTAACATGTCAGTGGATTCAGTGTTTTGGGGTTTAGCTGAGTTAAACCAGAGAGCATCCAGCTCTGACAGCTGCTGTTTTGTCCTCGCTGTGCTCTGTGAAGGTGCTGGAGGTGATGCAATGTGGCCCCTGTGTGTGTCAGTGGAGTGAGAGCTGCACCAGACTCCATTTAAAAAAATGGCCTTTTAAACGCTGCGCGGCCTGTGAGTAACCGGTCATGTGGTAACTTAGGAGGCAATTTGGCCTCGTGCACTCTGATTAATTTGGCATGCAGTTAACACATCAGTCCTAATTTTGTTTTAATGAAAGCTCAACTCAACATGTGCCCCCGGTGTTCTGCAGCTCTGTCTGGAAGAAGGAAATAACAGTCGACGGCGAAGCAGCTTTAAAGGTGACGCGCGTTCCCTTTAAATGGAGTGCTGTCGGATCAGATTGATGCCAGTGTGAAGAGGTGTTCATGTGCATTTCAAGAAGTGACAGGTAAATATCTTTCAGTGAGCCAACATCTGCAGAGAAAGCCCCTCCGCCCCCCCTCCCCGTGGCCCATCCACCACCCCGAAGCAGTCAAATGAGGGAAACACTGCAGTGTATAATTTAGCCTGTGTTGCTAATAGAAGGAAGAAGAGTGTGTGCGTTTCCTTCCTCCTGTGACTCCCAGCAACCTCGTTCAGCTCACCTCATTTTCTATGAAAGCACCAACCAGTGAGTACACGCCGCGATGAGAGCGCGTCCCCCAAGGCCTCCGACAAACACACACTCTTTGTACTTCTACATGAGGAGTGTGTGTTTGTGACAAAGCAAGAAAGGTGAGGAGAGACGAAGGAAGAGGGCATTGAAAGACGTGTGTTCGGCTGTGTGTGTGTGTGTGTGTGTGATCAGGAGTCTTTGAAGAAGAAAGGCTCTTTTCAGTGTATTAGTCTCTGCTGCCTCACGTCATTCCCACAAACACACTTCCAGCCCCGGAGCCATTCCTGTGATATCACACCAATCTGGCTCACCTGCTCGTCCTTGCTCTCTCTCCCTGGAAACGCTCTTCATGTGTCCTAGTTAAGCTGCGCTTCGCTCCCGCTCGACTCCATAAACCGACACCCGGCTGCAAACCGATAAAAAGGCGCCCCTGTCAGAGCGCCTCCCGGGAGCTGGGAGCTTCGCCCGCTGCTTCGTCTTTCACGCCGAACTCATCACAATTGAGTTTGTGTAAATGTGTGTGATTTATGAAAACGGAGCAGAGTACTAGCAGCAGTGCAGGTGGTGTTGACAGATGAGCTCCGTCAGATTGTGAGTTTGCTGTCGGAGCGGGCTTACTGTCACTCGCTGACAGCTGAAGGCGGCGGCGCCGGCAGAGTTTGCGCTACGACTTCATCATCGCTGCCTGGAATCAATATGGCTTCCTGGCTGCGAGCGGTACAGACTGTGGGAGAGATTCCTGTTTTAAAGACGCTCTAATCAATATTTTCATATTAGCAGGCGTTCAGATGAGTGTGTGATGTGACAGGCGTTGTTCACAGCGACAAGCCGATGAAAAGTCAGCGCGCACTTCCTCTCAGCTCGACAAAGCGGTTCAGGGGTTTGTTTTTCCAGTTGGCAATCTGCTCTCATCAGTCTGGTTTCCAGCAACAGCAGACAGTCGTGACAGTCCGGCGAATCCACCGAGGACCACCTACTCACAGCCGAACAGCCGGCAGACGAAGTTAGCAAGAGGAGAGATGCGACCACGGGGTTAGACTGGAAAATAAAGTTTGGCTTAAAGTCGCTGCTTCCATCAAAGATGACTGCTGGTTTCACATTGGTGTCAAACCGTCACGGCGTCCTTCAGGAGTGACCTTTGTGCACATGTGCATGAATGTAATAGATTACATTTCACAAACCGACCTGAAACTGAATCCAGACAGCTTAAATGAGCTCAAATACTGGACTTACAGAAACATGACTGGTTTCCAACATGTTCAAGTTATTGAAGTTAGTATGTGGAAATGTTTCAGTTTGCTTTACTGGCCCCAAGAGACCAAACAAACAAACAAACAAACAAACAAACAAACACCCCCACAGCCTGAATTTATCCCCTCCACACACGTTAGGCCACACAAAAACTTGTCTGAGGTATGTCTGACATGTTTTTTATAGAAAAAGTAGAATCAAAACATGAAAATCCTTAAACTGTTTTGTGTTTTTTCAGACTCTCCATGAGAAAATGTTCAGTTTCAGGGTGAAACTCTGCACAGTGGAGCTCAGGCATTCACCTGCAGCATCAGGAGGAAACACGTTTGACTGCAGGCGGCTCTGATGGTTTCGTCAATAACACTTTCAAAGATGGTTGTCTGAGCAGCAGCCTCCACATTACTTACATATTAAAGCAGTTTAGTGCAGAACATGTAGTAAATGTGGACTGTTAGATTTGTGAAAGCTGATGATGATGATGATGATGATGATCTGAATCGGCTTCCCTTCATGGTGTTTGTGCTCATGTTTTTTTTCTTTGAGTCACCGTTGAACCAGGTCTCCTCAGGCGTCTCGCATTCCTGCTGTCCCGTTTAACTGCTCGTATTTTTATTGCCTTTCTATTAGTTCTACTTTGAATCCACTCCCACGCCCTCTCAATGGCAGTAAATCATGTCTGAGTAATTATCCGCTGAAGAAATGATTTGAATGTTTTCTGCGGCGCGCCAGGAATTCCCACTACGAGCTCGAAGGTCTTTATCAGAACTCTCTCATGCTGCCAAACAGTCTTTGAAGACTGCCGTCACAGAGAGGACAAACAGGCCGGTGGACGTGCAAACGGAGCGGCAGATCGCGGGTTCGTTCGAAGGCAGGTCGAGCCAACGTGCGCACACACGGGGGAACAAAGCTGTGCTCCTCCGACGAGCCGTCGCGGTAAAAAAGGGGTCGTGTGTGTTCTTTATTTCCTCCTCCGGCCTGTTTGAGTTCAACCCCTGCTGCTCCCCAGGGAGGGATGAGCAGCCGTGGGAGCGCTGTGTTCAGCCTTCCTGTGTGTGTAGAGATGACAGGAAAGGCAGCCAGTGACCTTTGACCTTTACAGCAGTGAAAAATGCCACGGCTGATCATGCAGTATGAGCAGTGCGATGTGTTTTTCTGCTGCGTCCCACAGCGCGACTGTCTCTGACTTTCTGTCCTCACACTTTGTTTACGTCTCCTGACTGGTGGCGCTGTTTCCTTTCACGACCTCACGGCTGACAGCGTGCCAGAGGCGGTTAAAGGCATGTTTTAAAGCATGGCGTCACAGGAAAAACAACTGTTTCATGCTGAGACTGTGTCAAACTGGCTGTGTGCCACTGGCTGCAGCACACTGCATGCTCCTACGTGAAGCTACATGCTAAGCTGAGTTTAGGTTGAAGTTACTACATTATGCTTAAAGAATTTCATGTTGAGGTCACTGTAAAGGCGCCAGAGCTGCCAGAGCTCATATCACAGAGATGTATTATGTAATGTAATAAATAATAAGTGAACTCACGCTCAGGATTTTGCTGATTGACACTGATTGAAAAATCATCTTCAGCTGCTTCCATGACTGAGAAATAGATCATGTGAACTCATGTCAACACAGACAGCAGCCTGTTTCCACATCCAGCACTTACGGAGCAACGTTAGCTTTGATTTGAAGCCGTGTTTGTGTCCACCTTGAGAATGAGTCCAGCGTTCACCTTTTCGCTCTGCTTTGGCCTCCACCAGCTCCAAAGAGACACATGGCTCATCTGTGTTGGTGCTGAGCAGGTGGAGCACCGCCGGTTCATCTGAGCTCCTCCCTGAGAAAACGCTGCTGCTGCTGGAAATCAAGTTGATGAAAGCGAGAAACAGTGAGGTCAAACCAAAATAATGAGCTGAAAGAAGTGACCCCTTTCACATCACACAGTCATGTGATCCATTAAAAATATCGGAGAAGCTTTAAATTAAGCTCCGCTGAACTGCTGAGGGGCTCATGATATCAGTAGCTCCACGACAGCCTGTGCAGCTAATTAGTATTAATTAGCTCTACCTTTTCAGTCCTATTATTGCCAGCTCTGCACATACTGCATCACTGCTGCACCGCACCGTTGAAAGTGGAGGCCTTTGTGTGGGAACAGGGTTCAGCGGGTTCTGAAGTGATCATTAGCTCATGTGTGTAGCATCATGACACAGTTCTGTGAATGAACCCTGGCCTGATTGGCCACTTTGGAAACCTCTGGGACACTGATAGCTTTGGATGCTCGTGTCCACATATGTGAGCTCACGGCATTGATTGTCCTGGCCTGTTTTTGTATTTCTGACCGACATCAATTGTGTTGTTGTCCTGGTGTGTCGATCTGGACCGGTTCAGGGGTGGATGCATCTATACGTCCAATGACTGTGCCATGCCACGGATCAGCTGCAGTGAATCCGAACCATTCGCTCTGGAAGCAGGTTAAAAGACATGTCAGGAATGTGGTGACAGCTGTTTGACACAGGTCTGCTGTTGTGATCCCAGAGAGAGGCTCCTCTGTGCCTGAATAATGGCCAGCTCGGACGCTTTTCACAGCTATGAACTCATGCGGTGTTAGCTAAGGGCTTTGGACTGTGTGAAACTTGCAGAATGTGCGTCTGTGAACGGCCGGGAATGTGTGAACAGCATTTTGTTTTCACTTAATGATGCCATTGTTTAGCTTTCTGGTGTTGTTCGCGGCAGCCGTGGGTTACGTAGTGTTTGCAAATACCTCATTTTCTGCATGTTTTAACCAAATTGGAAACAAGATGGTGGAGGGAGGTCACATTACAGCACATTGGCAGTTAGAAAAGATCCCACAGGTCCCACAACTTCAAGAATTATGTGAAAGTTGTGTTGCAGAGAGTGAGAGAGGGGGAATTTGATCAATTATCTCAGGAAGAAAGGAAATGTAAGGGGAATTTTCTAAGCGCGTCACCCAGTACAGACATGCCAGACTGTAGTTTCTAAGTTGTTCTACACGTTTATTGCCTGAGACTGTGGTTTTCATCTGTGCTTCTCCAAAACAACCTCAACTGGAGTGGAAACCAGACTGTTTACCCCCGTTAGAACCACTAAAGGCTTCACTAAAGCTCAAAAACAACATAAACAAATCAGGGAAAAGTTACGTTTTTAGGTCATGGAAGCAGTCCAACTTCATCCGAAGTTTTGGTAATGTCAACAGATTTCACATCAAGGCCACATTAGAACCTCGGCCTCAGAAAGAATAATTTAAATAATTTAAAACACTATTCATTAAACATTATAGTGCTCCGTGAAGCAACCTCCGGCCATCGGACGCTCAGGCGCTTCCTCTGGCGGGAAATGCAGTGTGAGCAGCAGTCCCTTGGGTCCTAGACTGGGTTTTGGTAGGACCTGAATGGACCTGTGAAGACCTCCAAACTGGATGAACAAAGGTGCAGGACAGCGTTTTGGCTCTGCGGTCCATCTGCTCTCTGTAACACACACTCTTCCACACTGAAACTAATTCACCTGATGACAGACGTGCTGACAGACGTTTCACAGTCAGCACACACACTCTGTCCGTCTGTCCGTCCCTCCGTCCCTCCGTCCAACTCAACAAATTGTGCACGGCATCCCAGGAGTCCAGGCCATCAGCCGTTTGTGTTGTGTGCTACCAGATTTACTGTCTTATCTGTTCTCTATTAACTTATTTCATTGAGAAATGCCAGTCAGCCTCTCCTGTCTTCACTCACACACACACACACACACACACACAGACACAGCTCAGGGTTAATGTCCCCCCGAGGGCCCACAGCAGCCTGACCCTTGACCTTTCCCAGGATCCTGCTCTGCTACCAGCCTCT
The DNA here is from genome assembly GCA_037975065.1 of Chaetodon trifasciatus. NCBI lineage: Eukaryota > Metazoa > Chordata > Actinopteri > Chaetodontiformes > Chaetodontidae > Chaetodon > Chaetodon trifasciatus. Next base: position 688,325 of record JBBMOE010000055.1, on the reverse strand, counting down.
GGACTACATTTTACGCTCCATAACCGTCCTCAGCCGTCTTTCATCTCACACACGTCAGCAAACACGTGCGTTTTGAAAGCGCCGATCGGGCTGATTTACAGAGATCTTATGTCCTCGCGTTTGATCGGCAGCGTTGGGCGTCGTGGTTGAGCCTGGGAGGAGGAGGATCAGACAGTCTTTGGCATGCAGATGGACAGTGTGACAGCGCGCTGGACGCCTGCTGGGGGACACATGTGCTGAGGACTGTGCTGTGTGTCTCATGGATTTGATGCACGTTTGTAATCTGCAGCGCAGCCAGTCGAAACACGTTCTTCATGTTGAAGCTGCGAGCGTGCAGATGACCGTGCACCCAGCGGCCTTTTTATTAGGTACACCCACATGATGCAGTCTAATGCAGCAGCCTGCAGTGAGTCCCTCATGANTCTCTCTGGAAACACAGAAACACGAGCTCATCAGCCCAACATGGCTGCATGTTGCAGGCTGTTTAGGCCTGCTGACTGTAAACATTCAGGTCCACTGTTGAACATGTCTGCTTCCACTATAATCCTAAAAACACTGTATTCCAGCAGCAGTTACACTACAGATTTCCTCATTAGCGAGTTTCGAGTTGCAGCACGGTTTCACAAGACATACAGTTTCATTTAACTTACAAACTCCGTTATAAATCTCATATGTGTGTTAATGATAGTCTGTTACTCTCACACATGCATTATACATCGACGTACTGTGAGTACATTTTGCAGGATGTTTAGGTCTACTGAATAACACATGCACCCTCTGGCATCTTACCCAAAGACCCCTAAGCTGCCCCAAAGTGGCTGTGTTAGCTTTTCTCTTTGTAACCGTTAATTAACCCACCAGGAGTTTACACTTTCCTCTGAAATTGAACACATAAAGATGCAAACACCTATTGTCTCTCAGACGCACACGAAGCTTATTTACTTTCCTTCAGGGAGCCTGATGCCACCTCGTGCCTCACAGTTAGCCTAGCTTAGCATACTGGAAGGAACAAGCAGCCTGGCTCCAAAATACAAAATACTTCTACAAAACCTCTGATGCTCACCGGTTCACCCAAAGCAATAAATCAAAACATGACAATGTTGCTCATATACACCGAGCTGCGTGTGTGGCCGTGTGTGTGTTTTTGTTAATTCCATCACTAAAGTGTCCCAAATTTAGAACAGAAAAAGCACTTCCTGTTCTGCTGACGCAGCTGACTGGAGATCCATTTTTAACGGGTATAAAGTGAGTGTGTTGGAGTATAATTGTGTGGTCATGTGTGTCACTGTGTGTGTGCGCCTGCCAGCGTCTCAGCCGAGCTGCTAATGATCCACAAGTCATGAGGCCTTTAAGGCAAATCCAGGAGGCCGACCAGGAGGCCGACCAGGAGGCCGACCAGGAGGCCGACCAGGAGGCCCACCGAGCAGAAAATCCGACCACAGCGCCCAATGAAAACAGCACTCCTCTAAGAAGGTAACTCTTGAGAAAGAACTTGGGGAATTATCCATTTCCAATAGGTTTCTGGACATGTGTTGGGGTCATGAGAAGGTAAAGGACAATGCAAACTTTCAGCTGGGCCGTTATGTAAAACCATACTGGAGTAAGTGAAGCAAATGAGAGAAAGAAAAGCAGCAAAAGTGACCTTTTTAAAGGCCTCAGAGTCATACAGAGACACAGACGTTAAGAAGAGAAGAAGGAGGTTCTGCTTTACAGCAAACAGAATTAGTCCAGTCATCACCGTCAGGACGACTTTTTCTCTGAATCATGAACGAGTGCAGTTTTATTGACTCACAACAGCAGCCATTTTAATTACGACTCACATAATTAACTTCTGTTGCCAAGCTGTAGGAGGTGAAAGGTTGAGTTTAAGGGTGGGCGGCGTCTTTGTTTCCGCTCACAAACGGCAGCACTGTGTCTTAAATAAATGATTGAGGATTCACGTCATTAGCAGTTAGCTGGTAGCATTGAGTTGAGGCGACAGACAGCTGGCAGACACCTTTAAACTCCTATTAGCATTATATCATCTTTCTGGGCCGTGAAGCAGTCTGTGAAGCTAATGCTAACGTTAGCTTAAGCAGTTAAAGTGCAGATCTACCAACCGCATCGTTAGGCCAATACACTCATCCAAAACCAGCTGTTAGTCATCGTTATAACAGGCTAACCAGTTAGCTGCTGTCAGTACATGTGAAGCTGCGTGATTAGGCCCCTCACACACACACGCACACACACGCACACACACACCTCCCTCCTCTGCTATGGCTGAGGACGCCATAAGAATGAGTTCTGGGACATTGAACCTCTTTGTTTTGATGAAATGTTCTTTAACTGCATGAAATATTAATGTGAACTAAAGCGAAGTGTTTTTGAAATGGAGTGATTTTCTTAAAAGAAAAGTTTTCTTTTGTCCTGAATTTTGGCTGAAAATGAGATCAAAGCCACATTTGATTGGCCTGGTTATCACTTTTCTCATGAGGTTATCTTCATTTATTGTGTCGTGTTGGTCACGCAGCGGCTCAGAGTTATTAATGACAAACTTAACTGTGTGTCTGGCGTCCAGTTGCGATGATTGTTGTACCTTCAGGCCTTACGTTATGTTAAGTCTTTCACAGGCGTCTCTATCCACCTTCCCTCTCTGTGTTGTCGTCTACACTCTTGTGGCATTTCACTCGGTACCTTTATGGCTAATTCCTGGAAAGAGCGCCTCAGCAAACACATCGATTCCCGTTAAGAAGACACATACATTTGAGTAAGTGACCTTTCTGGGAAGAAAGAACAGAAAGGCTGCACCTTCACTAATAATACTTTATGAAGCTTTTCTGCATTGCGGCTCAATTTACCGGCGACTCGTGTCCCCTGTGATGGATGGACCCTTCTATAACGTCCACAGCTGGAGCTCAACACGACGTGGCTCCAAGTGGTTTTAGATTAAGGTTTCCTACCTCTGCTTACCTGGAGGCAGAGGCTGTTGTCTCCACCATCGAGGTCCCTGCATGATGAAAACCACGAGGACCGCTGAACTGTGGCAAAGGAGAGGAGGACTTTAAAGTGACAGAGAGAGGGAAGAGAAGAAGGACAACAACAATGTGTGGAGCATCCAAAGAGGAGTCTGTCAAGAAAAACAGAGACAAAAAGGGCTGGAAGGTGGGTAGAGAGGAGGAGATGTCAAGAAACACAAAGCAGAGGGAAGGAAATGACAGTGTGAGAGGCAGTAAAAGAAAAAAGTCTCTTTCTCACAAACCCATTTTGGTCTGCACTGAGTGGCTGTCCGGCTGTGCACTCCACACGCCTCCTCCGGCTAACTACCTGACAAAACAAGAGGAGCGCCGCAGAGCCCAGGCGGCCTGTTAGCACCCAGACATCAAACAGCCAACCCGGTGAATCAGCTCTCGTTTGAGCGATCCTGAAAGCGCCGCCTTTCCTCTGAGCCCCGGCATGTCAAGTGGCACTGCCAAAGAGAGAGGAAGGAGGACGGCGGCGAGGAGCCGCGAGGAATCAACAGTGCGTGAACCTGCAGGGAGCCACTGAAGGCCTACAAACAAACCTACAGCTGGAATGATTGGTGACTGTATCTGGCACCGCGGCGAACCGCCGTCCACGTTAAACCGCCACAATCAGCCATCCTCATGTTTTCTAACGTTCGCCGTCTGCTGCTGATGGCGTCGCTGCAGAACGCCGTCATGCACTGTGATGAAGACGATGAACACCTTTCCATGCAAACAGTCGGCGTCAGAAGACAGTTCGTCCTCGAATAAGTAGTTGTGCAAAGAGTGCGTTTAGTCCCTCGGGCAGCAAAAACAGACGCCACAGAGGAATATTAAAATCCTGGCAGGTGGTTTGAGCTGATGATCTTCTCTTCTTCTTTGAACTCTTACGTGAGCTGAATTCCTGCTGCAGGCTTTGAACTGCTGTTTGTTTCAGGAAGGAAATGACCTGAACTGAACACCTATTGGATTGATTTTATTTCTTTATTTATTGTTTTCTGCATCTTTCAAACATGGTGATGTTTTGTGCTTTTCATGGCCCGAGATGCGAACTCTGTGAACTCTCAATCACACGCCCACACACACAAAAGCACATTCCTGTCAAGCTTTGTTTAAAAGCAGCACCTCTGTCTTTATGATAATACAGTTCCTTTCTAATCCCGGAAAGGCAACGCTCTGTGATGTTGCTTTGTCTATTTTAAGGTTGCATGAGCGATTTGATATATGTATGAAAGGCAAACATCCTTTGAGTTGGCCGACTTTTGAGCTTTTGGCAGCATTTCTCGTGGTTGGCGCCCCAGAACACAAGAACAAAATAACAGTCAGACTCAACAGCCGTCACAACCTGCTGCCTCTCACCTCCACTCGGAACAGTTCCCTGAGCGACAAAATCCACCAAACCTAAAACACAAATGTAGTTTGGTAATAATTCCAGTTTTATGAGTATCTCGTGCACAGACTCTGCTTACTGTTAATCACCTGACGCCTACAGAAGCTGGAAGCTGCACACTAACTGGCTGAGGTGGAAAGTACTGCACATATACTGTAACTAAGGTGTAAAGTACTGCATCTATACTATAACTAAGGTGTAAAGTACTGCACAA
>JBBMOE010000055.1:634806-669158 GCA_037975065.1 Chaetodon trifasciatus | reverse complement strand
AAAAAAAGCAAAAACAGAGGCACAGAAGGGTCAAGATAAAAAGTAGAAAACATACAGAATAAAAAATCTTCTGTGTAAAAGAACATTATGTTCAGATTATAAAAATACTAATTGCTTATGAGAAAACTGCCAACGCCATATGTTTAATTTGCATAAAAAGGACACTGAATGGCACAGTTGAAAAAAATATACAAAAAATTTCTAAAATATTGCACACGATGTGATGGATGATGAGAGCTCATATATATATATATATATATATATATATATATATATATAATCATGCAGTATCAAATGAGCAGCGTACCTCCTGATCTATATTCCACGTCTGCTCTGTCACACCAGCTGTTTGAGGACACAAAGTGTCTCATTAGGTGGTGTCACACACGCCGTCTTCATCGTTCATTTGGAGCTTTTAAAGGGTCACGTGAAGAAGGTGGAGGCGTCTCATTGGTCCTGAGAGAGTCGCAGAGACACGATTCCACAGTTGTTTTTGGTTTTCTGACATGTTGGAGATCCATCATTCACAGCTGGTGGAGTATTCTTGACTACAAACAGGAAGTCACGGGTCGAGGTTGAACTTGTGGTTCCTCTCAGACTTTATAGTAAATCCAGTTCAACCAGATGAACCTCGTCCAGTTTGGGATGTTCGGGACGCTTTTCTTTTCAGTTTAGTGTCATCATTTCATCATCTAACAGTTCAAAAGGGATTTGACTTAACAGATCTGCATCCATCCCGTCGTTCACTCCCCCCCACCTAACCCCGTCGCCTCCTCCACCTTTCCTTTGCATTCCACCCCTCTCCCAGACACACACACATCACACACGTGCGGCTGGTTTCTCTGGTAGGACGGCTTGAAATAGCTCTCCCTGTGGGTGATTTGTTCCAGTTCGGTGACTGATGGTAACCAGGGACGTTTCTCCTTTGCTTCAACTTCAAACCTGTAATTAAACGAAGCAATGCATCTTATAATTTGACCTCGAGGGCGCAGGATGACAATTAACCCCCGTCCAACCCCTAAAGCCAATTATTGATATTCATTAGTATTTCAAAATGAAATACAAGCATTATTATAAATGAAAGCCTCATTACTCGTAAAAGAGGCATATTTTCTAAGCAGCTATTTAAAACATTTCATAACTTAATTTACACCATTTTCTGTTTGAGGAGACCTCTAACAAAGCCGCGGCAGCGTTTCAGCGCAGCAGTCGATGACCTGCGCTCCGACTCAGAGGGAAGCAGCAAAGTGAGAGAGCAGTGTGTCGTGTAAACGCACTTCATCAGATGAAGACTGTGATCCAGCACAGCTCCGCTCCGGTTTTACAGGAGAACTTTTAATTGTGCTCTCACGCCCACTCCAGATTTCTCTGGTCTACCCTCAGACCTCTTTCATCCCACTTGTGCACAAACTTTCAGTCTTGGCTGGAAAACTAAATGCCCTTTATCTCTTCTCTGCATGGCGGCCATCTTTAGAAACCTCGTGTAGCTCGTCCTTGAACTTTAACAAGACAAAGAGTCAGCGGTGACGCTAGCAGCGCGATGGCTGTACTTTGAGTTAAATGCTAACTTCAGCATGCTAACATGCTTACAATACTGTTTTCAACAGTTACTGTCTCAGTCTCGCTTATTAGCATGCTAACATTTGTGAATTAGCAGCAAATACGAAGCTGAGGCTGATGTGTTTTGCAGGAAAAGTCACCAGAGCGCTATGATTCATCCTCTGGGACTCACGAATATTTCAACAAAACTTTACGACTGTAGTTTTTGAAATATTTCAGTCTGGCCCAAATTTGCCTGACTGACTGTGGCGTCCATGGAGTCGCACCATTAGCATGGCTAAAGAGCCCCGACCTGGCTTTGTCCTTCGCCCTGCAACTGTAAGGACCCAAAGTCCTTCCACCCGTTTTCCCGTCCAGCCCCGTCCCCCAGTGTACGGAAGTGGCTCCTGGCTCTTGTTAGCGGGTCTGGAGCCACTTTGTTTCGCTCGGTTTGGGACACGGCAGGCTTTTCATGCTCCTGGGGGCTGCAGCAGATCGTCTTGCAGCGGCTGAGAGCAGTCCTGGCTCACAAAGGACGTCTTTGTCTGAGCGGAGCCTTATCTGTCCACCAGCATCAACTTACTCCTACGACACAGAACCGCTCGTATAAACCCCCACTTTACACTTCAACCGCACACACACATAAACACAGCTAATGTATACAGATGGTGCACATACTCAGGCGGTAAGACCGGGCACCAGCACACACATCCTTTTTATACACACACACACATACATACACATGAATGTGTCCTGGGAATTCCTCTATGTTATTTGCAGGTGTCTGTTGCATGTGTGTGTATATATCTCTGTGGGTGTGTCTCCATGCACACATAAGGTGTGTATTATTTGTAGAGATGTATAAATAAAGCCGCTGCAGCTACACAGAAAAACCCATTAAAAGTGGGAAAACATATGGTCATACTGTGCAAACAATAACTCGTCTCTGAGGTTCATCTGCCTGCACAGATTTACATACACCCACACACCCTTACCTCTTCAGACGCACACATATCATCTCCCAGCAATTAACATCTATACTGATGGCTGTGCATAGACATTATTTGCCTCCTGATTGTTATTCCTTGGCTTTGTTTGTTTGTTCGAGTCAGCGTTGCACCAGCACAGCCTGCGGAAAGTTATCTGGGAGTTTAAGTATCAATCTGCTGTTTTCACAGGAATAAATGCCATTTTGATCGCCGTTATTGACACGATGGAGATTCAGACTCCACCCAGTTGATGAAGGCTTTTATCTCTGCGAGGTTTGGAGTCACTGAGGGGGAAAAGGAAATGCACCGGAAGTAATGTGCTCTGTTTCTGTGCTGCATTTTAACCAAGTCGACGGCTCATTACCTTTTAATTTATCCTTACTCCAGTAACCTGACGAGTAAGTCGTGGCAGAAGAACTAGTTAGCGTGAGCAGCAATGGTCGCCACGGCCGAGCGACATAAAACTCCAAGGACTGAAGTTCATATTCGGCAAATCCACGCCTCAGGAGGTAATGTGTCATTTTCTGTCTGTTGCTGCAACCGCAGTCATTCCATAACCTTAAGCAGTGTTTTAGTTTCCTAACCACAGCCACACCTTTCCTCTTCTCACATTAAACGTTCAATTTGTCCTTAATGTCCGTTTGGCAACAGCTGAAACTGATTATGAACAAGAGACATATCACCACCTCTGAAGTGAGCATAGTGAACGTTCAGTCACGGCTCTGATGACCTCATCCAGTATTCACTCTGTTTGCTCCGTTTTTGGTCTCCACCAACTCTCCTGCAGCTGCACTGTGTTCACCAGCTGTGTGTCTTGCAGGTAGTTGTAGAGTTTTTGGAGCTTAAACAGCTGCTGGAGACGACGCTTTGAGAGCCTGAAGAGTGAACTAAACAGCTCAGATGGACGGTTGTCTGACGAATTGGCTTGTTAGGATGAGAATCAGAGGTCAGCACGTCTGAAAGGAAAGTAGACGTCCTCACACACGAGGTTTATATGAGCCCCAGTTAAATCCTGATGCATGTGTGAGCACCCCACGCTGCCACCTCAGCTCACTGTCCCCTGTGAGACAGTGCTTGATGGACAGAGCGTGGGGACATTCCTCTTTAGTGGACCTCCTCTCAGCTTAAAGTTAATTACAAGGATTATTCCTCTCCTTATTGTCCCTGGGAGCCCCGCGGGGCCAGGTGAGATTACAGACAGTGTATCAGGGTTAACGCTGTGGCCAAAAGGGATCAGCAGTGTCTTTGTAGGAGACAATGTGCCGATGCCTCCGTCAGGTGGAGCCCAGCTCGGTCCATACATATAAAAACAGGGTTTTCAAGGCTTGGCTGCAGGAATTTTGGAGCCAAATCCAAATTAGTTGGTAAATGATTTGGTATTTTCTTGAGCTTTATGTGAGTCTCAACATATTTCATCTGCCAGTTTAAGAGGAATTCCTGCCAAGTGTGGTTGAAGCGGCAGAAAGAGGACGGCGGCAGATGGATCTACGGGATTCCCCGAAACAGAGATTATTGAATACGTTCCCATTATGAGCGGAGACAGGAAATGGCCGTCATCTGCCGTGGAGTATTCAAGCTAATTGTCCAGCGCGTGTGCGTGTGCATACGTTGATGTTTGTGTGTGCATTATCTGTGGGTGTGCATGGTTGGAGCAGTTGAGTAAATGGGCATTTAATTGGTTTTGCAGAGAGCTCACATTTTGACGGGATAAACAGACTTCTTTGTCTGCCTGCGTCAAAGATGACAGAGCAGAGACGGAGCTCCGTTTGTTGGCAGCGCAGTGACTCATCCCGAGGCAGAACGACTACGATGCGACGGCTGATTCCTGCTTCAGGAAGGACCGGTGTGTCTTCAGGAGGAGAGAGGTGTGGAGATTTCAGCTCGCACACCGGCGTGGGACCATTTTTTAACCGTCCTCATCACTCCTCCCTGAACACCTCTCACCAAGAGAAAGGGTTCACTCTCTGAATTTGTGGTCATCCAAACAGATTTCTCAACATCTACACAGGACGTACAGCGTCAGTTCAGAGAGGATAAAGAACAATGGAGTCAAATAAATGGAATCGATAGGTAACAGTGAGCAGTTATTCTTTTCTTCTTTCTTTCTTTGTCTGGCAGAACAATCCTGTCAAACTAGAGGGAAGTGAAGCCGAGAGAAAGGGATCAATACGCCTCTGAATTACAATTTGATTTTGTCTCAGCTCACAATCAGTTCTGTAAGTCATCACGATCTGCATTGTTTCACTGAAAGCAGATTTTGTTTTCAGGTTCTGTAAAAGCTCCAGTGAAAAAGTCCCAAACAACATGTTAATAACAAATAGCGCCTGAGCCGGGCCGACAGAGGCCGATACGTGGAGGTGGAGTTCAGATATCCAAAACATTTCGTGTGTAATTGCTGATGAATTGACTTCAATCATATCCTGTTTCAGCAGTGAACGGCGTGCTTTAATGTTTTAAAGCTGCTCTGGAATCTGATTAAGCTGATTCATTCTGGATGTTGAATTAAAAGCTGCACTGGTCAGTTTGTTTGTATTAACACTGAATGAAACGACTGCGATGTGAAAGAAGTTGGTCATGGTGATGAACCCGCAGCGAATCTGCAGCTCTGCAGAGATTTTTCTATCTTCCAGCTCATTGTTTTGGTTTTACGGCTCACAAACTGCAGGCAGCTGTTTCCACTGAAAAAGCTCTGAGAAACACATTGTACGCAGGCTGCCCAGCACCAAACAGCGGGCTGACACAGTTAGAGACTCGCTGGTGAACAAAGTGGAGCGTTTAGCAGATTAAGAGCCAGATGTTTCCCTCGGGAGCTGGTGGAGACAAATAGTCAACAAATCAAATGAAAGGAAAAAACCAACAATGTGTTCAGTAGTCGTTCTGACTGCCCCACCCGCCCTGCAGCACCCAGCCGCAGGTCCACCGCTTCCACTGAAGGCCTAAACCTCAAAAAACAGCTCACAAACATACGGTTCATTTTTAAAAAAGGCCCTAAAACAGCTGGATTTGGTAGTTTTTAGCTAACGTGACTCAAACAGGAGGACATGCATTCGTTTGGGACTATTTTTAGCAGCGGATTAATACACATTCGGTGCTCTAGTGACTGTTTCTGGCTGCAGGATGGTGTATGAGGGAGTTATTTCAGTAAAGAAGTATTTTTGCATTAACTATTGATTCTTAGGCCGAATGCACCATCAGCTGTTTGCTAACGTTAGCTCGTAAGCTAAGCCGCTGCTGTGTTCTCCGCACAGAGATGAAGACGGCTCGTCAAACAGATGAGCTCACACTCAAACCAAATGATAATTAATGAGGTCTACATGTCATCACCGCGCTGCGCAGAATGTGGACTCACTCTGTCTCATCTCTCTGTCCTCTTTCGTCCATCTCTCTCTCTCTCTATCTGCCTGTCTCCCTCATTGGCCGGGCTTCTGAGAGCTCAGGCGGACAGACCGGGTCTTTGACTGCGGCGGTGATGCTATCATCGCTAGCTGCACAGGCCTGGCTTTGTTTCCGTCCTCCAGCTCTCTCCTCTGTTTTCGCTGCGCTCACTCTCCAGGTTTCCCGTTGCTCATGGAATTTCTGAAACACGGAGTAATGAGAGGTGTAAATCAAGACAGTAGATCGGCAGTTTTCAGAAATCCTCGGTGAACATACAGGAGGTTTACACAGAGGCCTTTTTTGAGAGCGTGGAGCTTACCTCACCTGCTAAGCACTTGGACTTACTTATGGGAAGTTATGGAGAGGTGAGGGAAGCTTGTATCAGGGCCACAGTGGGAAACCTCCATGAACCTTTGCCCTCTATTTATGCTGTCACTTCTTCCAAAACACACCACATCCCCCTCACAGGAGACTGCTCAGTTATTTCTGCTGTTTGAAGCCTCTCAGACTCAAATGTCTTTGTCTCCACGGGCCAAACAAGCTGCACTAAAAGAGTAAACGCTCCAGAGTCCAAGCAAACTGCCCCAAACATGGCTGATGAGCGCACATCCTGAGCTGTTAGAAAAATAACTTCAGTGTTCAGCAATGGGAGATGAAAAAGCACATGAAAAGCACAGAAAGGCAGCCACGGCGTCCTCTGATGATTCGTCTCAGCGGGTAGAGAAAGACAAAGATAGAGACACGCTTAGCGAGAAAAAAGGGAAAATTAGGAGCAACTTTCACCGTCAAGTGTTCAGTCAGCGCTCGCTAACAGCTGGAGGAAACGAGCTGCGTTCACCACAGCGGCGTCTCAAACCTGCTCACAAATGTCTTCATCCCGTCCTGTACAGAGTTTTTACAGATTTCGCTGCATGTTGAAACATCAGAGGCTGCTGAAACAGCGACTTTATGTGATCATTTTATTACCAAGTTTAGCCCTCAGCTTTTTATCTGCACCTTCCACCAAAACCACTCCAGCAACAAGCATCGACTGAGGCAGAGGTCACACAGCCTCACGCCCAAACGTGGACAAGATGCAGCACAATACGTTCAATTCACAGCAAAGAAATCCTCCTGCTCCACGAAAACATGTTTCTCTGTATGTTTTCTGACCTGAGAAGAAAAAATATTCTCTTTTAAAGTGTTTAAAAACATTATTAAAGGAGTTAGTCTAAAAAAAAAATCCAGCTATAGATAGACGCTTGTACTAATCATAAGATAATCAATTATAAATTCATTCGTCATTCAAACACAAGGCTGGTGTTATTCTATCTGCTTCATACAGCCTGTGTCTTCTTCTTTATCTTTAAAAACAACACATGAATATACAGTTTCATCATTGAAAGAAGGTTCAATAACGTCCTAAAACAGCTGGACTTTGTAGTTTTTGGCAAACGTTACTCACACAGGAGGAAATAGGGCATTTATGTGGGACTATTTTTAGCAGCGGAAGGAAATCCAGTGCAACAGTGCGGCTCGTTTATGTGCTTCTGTTAGTTTTTGTGGAGCTCTTTGGCTCAGAGGAAGAAGATCCATCAGGCTGTGATATGCAGACAGGACGAGATCTGTCGTCAATGAGGAAACGGATGAACATCCACATTCACAGCATCCAAAAAACTACATTTCCCACGATGCAACCATCATTCAGAAGCCAGACCTTTGCTCAGACATGAAGAAGCTCCTCACACGTTTCTCCAGCGGCCGGGAGCAGCGTCCTCCTGATGAGCCGGCGTTTGTGTTGTGAGAGCTCGACACATAAATCAGCCGCTGCGTTAGTCTTCCTCTCACAGCCGCATGCATTACTATCAAAACGAGATTTTTTGGCTTATAAGTAGCTGTCGTGATTTGAGTTATGAGCCTGGTAACGTGAAGACCTCCCCTCTCTCCCACCTCCTCTTTGATGCATATTATCTGTATGTATGAGCGTACACAACCGGGTCACGCTGCACCTCCCAGAGAGCCCATTCAAATTCATGTTTAAACTGGGTTATACTGGGCTAATATCTCCGCAAACTGTCACAATGAGGAATGATCTTACTTATTAGACCTCACGTGCATCTATTAAAAGAATAAAAGGCGAAAAAAGAAACGGGAGCACTTTGTTCTGGGTTTGCATGTTTCCGCCAGCTCGTTCCACTCGTGTATATCAAACTGAGTCCAGGAGTGTTTCATTCGACATTAACATAATGCAGATGTTAATGCTGGACTGCGTTACGGCTCACAGGATGATCAATACCCTCCCCGCTGGAACAAGATCTGAATGGGAATTAAAAACTCTGAGTGTTTAATGCCAAGATCAGCAACAGATACCACTGTAATCCTTTAAATCACTTAAAACACACATTCACAGACGCACTCTAATGATGCAGATTGTTTAACCTGCTTCAGTCTCTTTCCATGAGCTTGGTTCATTTGTCCTGTAACTCTGGTTTAATTCATGTGTGTGTTTCATTGTGTGTAAACGGAGCAGATCCAGGTGAGGGGGGTGAAGGAGTCGTGTCCTTGAGCAAAGTGCTTCAGTGTCAGAGATGTTGATGCAGGCTGTACGTTCACAACACCACAAACTTCTGATCATGGCACAATATTGATAATAAATGTTCAATTTAGTGTCACATTAGCCGTCAGAACCTCTGCACCGACAGCAGCTCGGCTGATCCAGCATCAGCATCCAGGACACCTCAGTTCAAACAGGTTTGACATCCCAGAACACCAGAGACACAAACCAACACGTGACCACGCTAAAAAAGACGATTTGTTATCGTCTCTGCTCAGAGACATCTGTTCAACATCACTGTCTCTTCATATCAGCAGCATCTTCACGTTCCAGCCTTAATAAAAAGACAATGATCCAGAACCAAAGGCTGAGCTTCAGCGAGTTTAATGGACCTTTTCCACAGCAGGAACCTTTCCAGGAACCCAGAAACCTCTTCAGGAAGTCTACCTGCGTTCAGACCAGAGGCCTCCGGGTCTGAATTTAAAACGCTGTGTCTGAAATCCCTCCACTCCTTCACTGTTTCACAAACAAAGCCGCAGTTTGATTGGACAATTTGGCGTTTTCTTCCCCGTTGGCGGTTTTGGTCGAGCAGGATGACCTTTGACCTGTGGTCCACACATTCTTCAGTGTTTCTCACCGGTGCACACGTCGACCGCTGTGCACGTGAGACAAAGGCAATATCTGGGGGAATTTGGCGTCAGGTGACCGTACCTGAAGACATGTGACACCCTGTCTCAGGGCGTGGCCGTGAACAAGCCGACATTACCATGCGTGGGTGGGCTTTAACGCCTGCAGGATGATTGGCAGGTGAGTGATCCAGTTCCGCTGGAGGAAAGTCAAAGTGGAGTCATTAGAGGCGAGGAGGTCCTGTAATCGTGCTGGGCTGTCTGAGAGCCCAGACAGCCGGCCCGCTCTCCAGCTCTTTGTCTCTCACACGCACACGGAAAACACACTCACACACATCAATTACATGTCCGTCCCAGTCCGCGCTCTCAGTTGGACAGAGTGTGTGTGTCCAGCATAGATTAGAATGTGCCAGAGCTGGTCGGAGTAGAGAGACGTTCAGCGGTGGAGCTCAGTCAGCCATGGCCGCCGCCTGTCAGACACCGACCTCTCAGACACTCGATGGATAGACTGGTGTGTCAGGAGGTGGGCAAGGCTGCAGCACACACACACACACACACACACACACACACACACACACACACACACAGCTTCTTCTGCAGCCATTTCCAGGTTCACAGCTTTTTCAGAAGCCGCCATGGCCAAAAGGTTTTTTTGGAGCTTTAATTTGAGAGCATAAATAAGAAGCCTTTCCTTTCTCGCGTCTGCATTTGTTCTTAATTTTAATATTTGTTCTTGTGTTGTTGTGCGGTTTGTTTTTTGGAAGCGTCTTCATCATCCCCTGGTGTATTTTAATCTCACCTGAGCCAGTTTGTTATTTTCCTGCCTTCTCTCTCTCTCTGCGGTGTATTTTTATCCTTATTTTGTTGTCATTTCGCTAACATTTTTTTTTTTTCCACCGTGCAAATACACCTAAAAGTAGGCTAAACTCAAACTGACATTGTGCTGCTGCAAGACACAGATTACGGCAAGATGTGCTTTCAACAGAAAAAGGAACAGATGTACAATTAACAGCAGCGCCTCAGGTGGATGCAGAACCAAAGTCTGTGGGCCTGAACGCTAAGTGCACATCATTTTATGAACATTATAGGAGTCCATGTAGAGTGGAGGTTGTATAATCCAATTTTTCTGCTGATCTGCCCACAGTATCCACACAGGGAGGTAAATTTATCACCGCTTCCACTGAAGCACACTGAAAACATGATAAAAACAAGACACATTCTGTGAGGAACCACTCAATCATGGAATAAGTCTGTTTATTGGTGTAAATATGTACCAATATTAACAATATGTTGTCTGTAGAATTGCAGCAAAGGGGCAATTTGGGCTTGTTTTGTCTCTCAGAGCGACTGATCAGGAGATTAAAGGTGCACCAATCAATATTTTTATTCTAACAATGGATCAAATGAGAATGAGAGACAGATATTTCCCTCAGGAGCTGGTGGAGACAAAAACAGAGCTAAAAGAGAGACAATATGAAGCAAACAGACAGAAACACACCTCAAACCAATGAATGTTGCTCTGTTTCTGCTGGTTGATCTTATGAGGCCTTCAGTGTTTAGACTTTGCTGAATTTAAACTCATTTGCTGCCTCGTCTGATCTGTTTCGATCTGTTCCTGAACAAAGCCCAGCTGTGATAAGCCGTAGTTTGCCTTTACGTGTTCGTGGCGGGATGAATCCTCAGCCCTCGCGGCCGCTGCGGCGTCGCCCAGATGAATTCTACTTTTAATGACCGGAATCTGTTAGGTGCAACCTCATTTGAGGCAACACAAACTTTTTGTTTTTCATTTGTTAGATCCACCGTGGAAAAGCGCCCAGATTCAAGAGCCGGAGCTTAAAAACACAATTCGCATTGTGAGTCACACAGTTTGTTTATTCCAGAGAGTTTTGGTAACCTGTCATCCCACCATCATCTGCCTCCTTTTACCCATCAGCTCTCATTGGTCTGGCATTGGTTTCCTCTTTGGCTGGGATAAAAGTCTCACAGTTTTCCTGGAAGATGACTGAAACCCACACTCGCAGCCATTTGGGTGTGGTTATTTGGAGGAGCCGAGGAGTCTCATTAAGCCTCGACATCCTTGATGTGAACGCACCATAACTCTCCAGTCTGCCTCCGGATGATTCTCCGGGGATCAGCTCCACGTTTCGTCTCGCGGGTCACATCACAAATGAACTTTGGGGCCTGTGGACTGCAGCTTGAGTGAGGCAGACTTGTTTATGTGCTTAATAAAACAGACCGAGCGCAGCAGGGTAATGTATGCAAACCCAGTTTTAGCCTGGATTATTTTCACTTTAATGCCGCGCAGTCAGGGAAGTGATTCTCATTGCATAGACTCCAGGGATTCTGACACATTACTCCATAGGATTACATTCACTAAGATAGGCAACACAACACTGGGTGATATTTATAGTTATCTACATATGCGACCATATAATTTCATGGCTGTACCTTTAAAGCTCACACTGAAGAAGATGCAGCCTCCGGCGCTGGGGACTGAGCTGTATGTAAAGTTATTCATACATAATGAATGCATGCGATGAGATAAAGACATGAAGCCCCTTCCCCCCCCCTCCTCCTTTGTCCTTTGCAGTCTTTTATTTCTCTTCTCTTGTATCCTTTGTCTGTTACGCTTGTTGAATTTCTTTATTTCTGCTTTTCTTCCTGTCTGTCAAGGCTGGATTACCAGGCATGGGAAGGGAAATGCAGAGATCACAAAGCCTCCGCGCTGCTCAGCGCAGTCTGGCTGTAAGTCGTTTGATTAATTGCAAATTTGTTTGGTCATTTAAGTTAAAGCACAGTATTGATCGAGGTGGTCCTGCATTATTAACTTATTGTTTGTTTTATAGAAGGCCGTCTGTCAAAATCTAGTTATTGTTGTGCTCATACACAGCAAACAACCTCCACACCAACAAAAACCATTCAGCTGAAAATCAACTGTTTGAGCTCCTGAACAGAGATCAGTTCAACTTGTAGCTGAAGTAAAGTCTGTAATCTTGACTATCAGAATCTCTGCTATCTGAAAAGTGACGCTTGTTTATCACTTTCTTTTCATTTTTCAACGATGCCTGCAGTTTCATACAGTGTGACTGCTTAAGAGCTAGCAAATTAGCCGTAGCCTAACCCAATCGTATTGATTAAGTTAGCATGTTGGCCCAATTAATGGCCCAGTCACACCAGCACTTAGACAGACAACTTTACTGTTGTGAATCTTTCCTCTCAACTTTGGTGAACTTTGATCCCCAAATTTGCACCAACTAGCCACTAACGACTAAGTGAGTTAGCACGCTAGCTAGCTTGAGTTACAGTCATGATTGTGGCTCACTGGTGTCAGCATGATCATTCGTTCGTTAGCATTTTCCTTCCGAGCTGGCATTTTTTCTGCTGTACTGGGCCACGCCGTCCAAACTACAGGTCGAGTCAGTCGGTGAAGAAGAGCCATGAAGAGCCGCTCATTCCCTCCTCTGCAGACTTAGTTTGACTGTTTCCAGTGGGAGGAAGGAGCCCAACAAGAATCCTTTGCCCTGAACTAAAGCTGTGTTCCCCCCAACCCACATGTTCCAAACTTTAGACCTGTGCTGTGTTTCCATCGCAGACAGTACTCTTAAGGGTTGTTTCCAGGCCTCTCACCGCCTTCGCTCTTCCAGCAGTTGGGAAAAACAGACGAGACTTTTCTCGGTCTTGAGAAGCTGCGACCTTCACTGGATGTTTAACTTCCCTCTGCTCTGCTGCTTCTCACCGTCACTCGCTGAACCTCACACTCTCTCTGAGCAACGCTACGAAAACAAGAACGCGACGGAGGACATGATTGTTCTGTGTTCTTTGCTCTCAGTATGCGTTTGTTTGAGAAAAGGCTGCAGGCAGCGTCACCAAAGCCTGCTGATAAAAACAAGAGAGTTGGGAAATCCTGCATCAGACGTCGAGACGACTCTGGTTGCCCCGATTCTCTCGGACCAATCAACGGGCTGCAGTGCTCTAGCTCCACCTTTAAAGACCAGATCGATGTGGAGGTTCTTCAGCAGAGGGGTAACAAACTATCAGGGAAATGGAGTCGCTCTATTTGTACCATCCACAACTTTTGACAATGGAATCATGAAAATAACCTTTTCACTGTGAAACGAACTGAACCCGACTGCATGCTGGAAATGTGGCCTAATAGGTTGATCCAGCCATGATATCTTTTTTTTTTTTTTTTTTAACACTACAAGACATCCATCCTTCATCTCATCTCTCTCTCGTCTCCCATCTTCACCGTCCTCCATGAGTCCTCTCATTATTCCACCATAATATCCAATCGTCTGTCACCCTGCTTGCGATTAGCACTGCATCCCAGCTCGTGGTGTATGTGTGTGTGTGTGAGACACCTCATCATCAGCCAATCATACGGATCAGTGCCGATGATCCGGCTGAAGCGTGAGGAAAGAAAAGCAAGCCATTGTTTCTGGACTCACTCCTTTTTCTGTCTCAACCACAATGGACCAAACCTGCCGCCGACGCTTTCACTCGCTAAGCCAAAAGAGCTAATTCATCCATTTATATTTATGTATGCAAAACCCCTTTCACTCTGCCATTAAAACAATGCAAATGAAATTGAGTTGCTTTGTTAATTTGTCTCTTTTATCCATCCCCAAAACCCTCAGATAGATGTGGATCTGAACCTTTGTGCTGTAGTCATGCGCCACCGAACATTAGGAAATAATAAAACCAACGTGAGCCGATAAGACCGACAAAAGAGGTCCGTGATCTGAGCAGCGAGGGCAGAAATATGTGGACCGAGAGGAAACAGGCACAAGGAGACTGAACCTGGATTTAAATAAATCTGAAACATGGACGTCACAGAGTGACGCTGAGGTCTGTGATGAGGGTAGAAGTTAATTCATGACTTCAGTTCTCTGTATCAACACAGACAATTCAGTGACTTTCACAATAGAATGAAATTAATGAGCTAATTAGAACAGAGCAAAAATCAGGGTATATGTCGCCATGCAAGAGGTGGAAATAATGATTTTATTCATCTGTTTTTTTGCCTTAAGAACAACTACATTAACCCCGCTCCCAAATAAACGTTGTCATCACTTTGAACGGCTTTAAAAGTACAAAAGAAATCTGTTTTTAATTTCCAGGAGCCCAAAGGTCAAACTGATCGTTCATTTAGATTCTTAATTTTGTCCAACTTCTTTGCTAAAGTTTGTGTCGATACAGGAAGTTATCAGCAATGATTTACTTTCATCAGTTTACTCAACAGTCTGAGAGTTTAACTGCGCTACACGTTTGTATCGCGGCTAACCGGAGAGTCCTGAGAAGTGCTACGCTAAAAGTCACCGCTGTTTAGTCACGTTTCTGTTAGCCAGATTCAGCACTCGTCTGCCCCCTAGTGGATGTTTTCTGACTCTACCGGCACGAACGAAGTGCAGACAAGTTTGGGAACAATGCAGCTCATCGAAGAGAAGTAAGATACGAGAACTAAAGATGTTTGATTGATGGAATTTGATTGTGGATCTAAACATGAAGCTCGTTATTTGTTATTTGTTTCACTCTTTCAGTCAAGCCAATCACGTCTCGCCTTGACCACTGTGAGCCAATCATCTCCCTGCTCCTTTAAAAGTCTACCTATTGCTGTCATCACATTTTGCACATGGTTTTCCATCATTTGAGGTCTGATTGGCGCTCTTTTAATCACGTCATCTGCTCACTTCTTCTTCTTCTGCAGCTGTTTTATGGCGCTCACCTCCAGGATTATTGTCGTTTATGTAAAAGAGGCCAGCTCATGATATTTGCTCAGTCGTGGATGGAAACGTGCAGTAATTTTCATTTTCTTTTGCAGAGTTTCTGGAAGCTGGAAGACCAACTTTATCTCAGTGCACTCAGGTATTATTGATTCATCTAAATTGATCTAACCGTCCAAATTTGGTCAGTTTTGCTCCGACAACAGCAGAATAGAAAGACTTTGTGTATTAATATTGCAGTTAAACCAAATATCCTGTAGTTCTCACCCCATGTTCATGTCATTGTTTATCAAATGTTCTGTTTTAAAGCCACCTCCTCGACAGTCTGAATATCAGACATTTAAGCTTTAAACTTTACCCTCTGAGTTACGAAAATGATTATCTGAGAGAAGACAGCATCATGGTAAGATTCAGGCTTTCTGAGTAATAAACTGTCACCGTCAAGCGCTGATTTCAGGGAGCGGTGATGAGAAAAGAATTGGAAAAAGTAGGCAGTAAGAAGAAAAGGAGTAATGACGAGGTGAGAGGGATTTTTTTCTTTTGTCTGATCACATCAGAAGTAGCAGACGAGGTGAAGGGATATGATTATGTGCAGACAGGGTAGCATGAGGTACTTCTTGAAGAGATGAGTTTTCAGCCTTGGATGAAAGACGACTCTGTGGTGCCGACTGGAGTAAGAAGGTCAATCCACTTTTGGAAATGTCGGGAAGAAGGAACCGGGAAAAGCAGGTAAGTGAAAGCAGAATAGCCCGGCCGCGGCTCGGATAGCATTCCCCCGTTCTCCATGCTGTGAGATGATCCTCTCCGAGGTGACGGGGATTAGTGTTTGGAATGGTGATGGGGTGAGGAAGTATTTCAGACACATTACGCCGCAATCCAATTTTTTTCCTTTCCAAAACCGCAATGCAGTGGTCACATTCAATTTGAAAAACACTGGTGGCCGAGCAGCAGCTTACAGAAAGTCTTTCAATAATGCCTCCACACATACACGGCCGGAACATTTCCCATTCCCCTGAAACGCTCACATGGACGCTGCGATGCTTCTATTAAAGCTTAAACGCGGCCTTTTCTCTCAGCTCAACTGTTCTGGCCTATTGACTGAGAGTCCTTCCTTTCAGCAGCTGTTGGTTTTCATTCATGGAAAGCCAGAGCTGAATTGCTCAGGACCCAGACCCCCAGGGACCCCCCTAAACTGGCTGTATGTCATTTGATTAATTGCATCACTAATCAGTCAGCATTTTGGCCAATATGCCAATAGTTTGTCCACCTTCAGATGAGATGATTGACAGGTAATGTTAGCTTAGCATTAAGGCTGGAGATGGCTAGCCTGGCTCCTCCAAAAGTTAAAGACATATCTGCCCACAAACGTCTCTAAAGATCAGAAATTAACATGTTAGATCTTGTTAGTTTAATCTGAAGAGTAAAAACAACCAGCTGTGGCTTTACTGGGAGTGACTCACTGGAACTGTCTGTGACTGAGAGGCAAACAGTGAACTGAGCTACAAGAAACGGTCAGATTAGAAAACGAGGAGCAGAACGACATCAGCCAGACTTGATCTGGAGATGTGTCCTGGTCTCTGTCTGCTGTCAGCGAGGAAAAACCTAAAATATCAACTTTCCAGGAAGTCAGAATAGAGTCACTGGACTTTTAGCTCATTTCCTGAAATTCAGAATATTCAAGAGTCTTCTCAACATCACGAAATCTCCCTCCTGCAACCCAGAAATCTCCCAAACAGCGACAGCAGTGAGTGTGTGTTTGTGCTGCACCGCTGGGACGGCAGCAGAGCACACTGAACTTCAAACAGCGCCGGGGCTCCTCGGGGGTCCATTAAGGTGGGACTGATGCGCTTCTAATGATGCTGATGTGACTCCGGCAGCAGAGGCAGACGAGCAGTTGAAGGCAGCGAGAGTCCCATGACAACAGGATGAGTGACGGCTCCCGGGTCGTCGTGGACAGCGGGGGGGAGGGACTCCTGCACCGATGCACCCCGTCATTTGCTGTCGGTGAGCTTGATTGACATGTGACTGTGACATGGCCGCAGCTCAGCTCGTCTCAGCGTCCCACCATCAGCTGGTCAAACTGTCTTTGGTGGTTACGGGCTGTGTTCCAGTAAAAGGCCGCTTCAAAAACTCAACAGCCGTGTGCATTTCCAGAAACAACAAGGTGGTCTGCAGACCTGGACGCTGCTGGTTTTAATTGGACCTTCTTTCTGCTGAAGGAATAGTTCAGTTTGAGGCTGATCGGACCACAAAAATGACTGCGCTGCTCACGAAGGAAGGCGTTCGCGTTCACCTGACGAGGACCTGCTGTGGTGGACGGTTGGCTCGACAAAGCATGTGACTTGGACCATCGTCTCCACTGTCATAAAATAAACCATGACCACATCTTCCCTTAATCCAACCCCAGTATTTTTCTAACAGCTACATTTTATTGAAAACATATAATAATACAGGAATCATACAAATCAACATACAACCTTGTGTCGCACAACCTTTTCCCAACTTTAACCAAATAGTTCTAGATGAAAGAGCGCTATGAGTCAGTACACGGTGCAGATTTATCAGTAACGGGATCACAGGTTCATGTTTGCACATACAGACTTTGTCACATCACAATCAAACCAGGAAGTCTGGGAGTGCTCCTTCTTGGAGAGTTTCTCCACGTCAAACTGATGATGTCCAAACTGCAAGACTGAACCTGAGAACAGACGACAGATGGTGATTTTGGGCTGTGACGTGGTCGAAATGACAGAACCAGGAGAGAACGAAGGTGCATGCTGGGAGGAGGTAAAGCTCGCTGAAGAGGCAAGCTGAAGGGATTAAGTGATCGCTAAGCTTTTTCTTTTGTTCGTTTTTCTACCGGTAGCGCCGTGAGCCAGAGATGCAAACACCTTCCATTCATCCACACAAAGCGAGGGGTGGAGCTGGCTTTCTCTGCGATACCCACAGCAGCTGAGGGAAGCACATTTCTGACAGGTGTGTGTACGTGAGTGGCTGGGCTGCTCTCCCATTAGCTGAAGGTGGTGGCTGTATTTAC
The DNA here is from genome assembly GCA_037975065.1 of Chaetodon trifasciatus. Classification (NCBI taxonomy): domain Eukaryota; kingdom Metazoa; phylum Chordata; class Actinopteri; order Chaetodontiformes; family Chaetodontidae; genus Chaetodon; species Chaetodon trifasciatus. The sequence goes on along the minus strand of JBBMOE010000055.1, from coordinate 651,336 downwards.
ATACCTCTGTGGCATGTCACCAAGGTCGCCACCCAAACGTCCCTGAGTCAGACCGCTGGGTTTGTTATGATCCAGCACCGTTCGCTGAAACTGGACCTCACTGCTTAGTGAGCATGGATTAAAGTATTTCACATACATCACCTTTAGAAGTACAAAGTGTTCTGCTGTAATGATTGAACGCTGAGCTAAATCGTATCTTTAATTCAAAAAGTAAGTTTTAATAAGCCTGTTGATATTCAGCATGTTTTTATTGTCAATAAAGCCAATAAAACACCAAACAAACATTGAATGTGTCTGCTAAGAAGTAAGCTTATTTTGTGTGTGTGTGTGTGTGTGTGTGTGTATCAATCAGCACCAAGCATTTAGCATCTGAGGAGGCGGATATTTCCCGCAGGAGTAGCAGGAGATCGACGGCGTTAAAAGCAAAATGAATATCGGACTTACATTCATCAGGATGACACAAACAGTGCGCCAAAAGAATGCTGATGCTGCTCTGCGTCTGCTGGACGTGTGAGGTGTGAATTTATCTCAACACCTTGATATGGTGATAATTTATCAATGCTGCTTTCAGATGACCTCAAGTTTCCAAAAATCAATAAACGCAGCCTTAAATTTCTTCTCCTGGCGCTGTTTAAAGGTGCCGAGTGTAAGATATGGAAAGAATTTTAGTTTGAAACGAACAAGAAATGAACTGTTATTATCAACAGTTCAGATGTTTCTGTATCTTGTTGCAGAGATATCTACTGAAAGTAGCATGCTAACCAGCTAGCTCCAGCCCGTCCTGTCTCGTGATGCCACCTTTTACCCCAGAGGCTGATGGTCAGACCGTACATCTCACCCTAGTTTCAGCTGCGAGAACTTTGCTATGTTTCACGAGCGCTTTTAGCTTTTTTAGTCTCCTAAATAAACAAAATAAACTCACAAAATGTCAAGAAACGAAATGCCCTTGAGCCCATTTTCCTCAAACAGAAAAGCTGTAGGACCGTACACCTTCTGAATTCACGTTTCTCTCTTTAAGACGAGCTTAATTACCAGGTTTACTCATAAAAGACACGTCACTCAAACTCGACAGGACACAAACATTTGGCATGCACGGATCTGTGACAATGCAAATGGTCTAGCTCCACCCACCCTCACCTGCAGCTCCACTGTACCTGCTCACCTTCAAACTGCTTTCTGGCAGAAGGCCCTGAAGGAAAACTCCCATGTGACCTTGTTGCTAACGCTGCAGTAGCAGCTTATGAGGCCGACCTTCACCTCACATGATGCCCTTTCTTCCTGAACAGCCCCAAAGTTTTGTAGCTGAATTATCAGGATGAACAAAACTGTCATCTGTGTCATCAGTCTTGCTGTCTGACAAACTGTTTTGAGTAACATTTGCTGTAACTTTCTTCATCAACACGCCCAAGCCACATAAACTGTCCAGTCAGCATTGGACATGAATCACCATGGAACCTGCCAGGCTAACGTTAGCTGGCATTAGCAGAAAAAGTAAAGTAAATAAACAGAAAAATAAACGTACCACCATGTTGTTTGTACTCGCTGTGTCCACAGCACAATGTGAGTTTTCTCACTCTCACATTTTCTGCAAACACACGAAGGCTCACCAGTTCTCCTTTTTAGCGACTTTGCAACTGAGAGCACGTCTCTGCTCGTTTGAAAATATTAAAACTTAGCTACACCCGGCTTCTCCTCATACCCCTCATTTCACGGTAGCCTCACCTGCAAGTTCACGCAACTGGTTCCTTAGTTACGTATGAAACCATGACTGAATGAATCCATGTTTTTGGTTGGTCCATTGCAGTTCCAAGGCAGAAGTGCTGGCCTTGATTACTTATTCACTCTTAAAAACTTGATCTTCTTATGAGAGCCTTCAAAGACTCGAAATATTTCCCTCTGCGCTCTAAAAGCTGCTTCCTGTTTCCTCTCTTGTCGGACTCAGTTTTCTCTTTTGTGCGAGCTCTAATGTTGCCTGGTTAGACTAACTAACATGCACAGACACATGTTAAATCCCCGGTGACATGACGAGTATCTCCCATGTGAGCACACCCCTGAGTGGAATCCATTTTCCTGCATGAGTCACGCAGCAGGAATCAAGAGTTTCTGTCTGGATTATCTTCTTAATGTAACATGCTGATGCATCCTTGTTTGTTTACTACCTCCAAATATCAAGAACAAAGAAGAAATGCCACAGTCACCTGACAAAACCATACGCGTGACTGAGTAATCAGCCAATCTGTGCACGTGTCTCAGCACACGGATTCTGCAGAGGAGCGTGAAATGCAGCGTGCATCCCGGCTCCTCTGTACTTAGTATTTTTCAGTTGTTGTGCAGCATTCTCAACTTTTAAACCCAGCAAAACAAGATGTACAGTGTGTCAACGCACACAGGTCTGCATTCGAAGCAGCTTCCAGAGAGATTTTATGTTGCTCCCAGCGGTCGTCTTCCCACCGAAGACATAATCAACGTTGACACGGGAGCCTCCCGGGCATTGAAGACACCGGCCCTCTGGCTCAGAACAATGTTAAATTACAGACATGTGGAGCGAGGTTAAGGGCCTAAAAACATGCCTTCTCCCCAATGATAAACTCTTCAGCCTCCTCAAAACGAAAAACCCATTAAACACCCGCAACGCCTCGTCGCCTCTCAACAGCACTCCGCGGTCCAAGGCATGAAAGCGAGGGAGATAAAACGGAAACGTTAAATAGGAAAAACATCAGAAAGTTTTCTCCCTGCCTCTCCTCTTCCTCATCAAAGTGTGAGAGCGAGATGCGAGGAGATGACGGACCACCATGAGCGAGGCAGCGATGGGAGGTTCACAATTTGTTTTCTCTTTTTGTTTCCCGCTTTTCTTTTTCATCTCGGCTTCTCGGGCGCTTTTTTTTCCTGATAAACAGTCGAGAGCTGAGCTCCAGCGCCGTGCAGATATTTTCATTTTCAGCTGCAGCCTCATAAACAGAGGGCTGTGAAGACAATGTGGTTAGAAGTGATGAATATATAGCCAGTGGCTTTAATATCTTTAATGCTCGCCACGGATTTGGCGCAGAATAGAACAGTGTTAGATAATGATGAAAAAGAAGAGGAGAGATTGTGAGTACCCTCAGCTCTGAGGTTTTGCACTCCATTAGGAATTTTTAACTGAAGGTTTTAGCCATAATTCTTTTCTTAGGACTAACGAGGCAGCTTTTTATAGATGTGGCTTCAAAGTGCTGAATGTCAAATACTGGGGTCGCCAAAATAACAGGAAGACCTGCAATGTAGTGCTTCACCAGTGCAACCCAGGTGTTGAGCAAAGGTTTAGGCTGCAGGAACATTCAACATTTTGGGAAATGCACTCGTTTGCTTTCTGATCAAGAGTGAAACAGCAAGTTGATCCATAGGAGGAGTGTATGAATGAAACAAGATATAACGTGGTCATGTTGTGTTGACTAGACTACTTTTGTTGTCTTGGACAGAGTGAGGCTAGCTGTTTCCCCCTGCTTCCAGTCTTTGCGCTAAGCTAAGCTAAGCTAACCGGCTTCTTATTGTACAGTCATGAAAGTCTGTTCAGTCACCACATCAGTCATGACTGATCCCTCCTCAGAAACTGTTTAGTTTGACTTTAAATTGATCCACCTTGAGTTCTGCGTAATGATGAGGATTTACATGTGGGCACCTTTAATTCCCGTTGGACGCTCGACGTGCTGCTGAGCCTGGTACATCGTGCAGGATTACTTTATGCTGTCAGGTGTTTCTCTTACACTGTTGGGTCCTTGTGGCTGTTTTTGGATGGCACAAGGTGCAAAGTATTCTTCCAGAAAGTCATAGAAATTGCTGCAGTGACCTAATAACAGTTAAAACTGAAGAAAACTTATTATGAATACACTTATTCTGACCTTGTCACAAGGTTTTATTATCAAATCCAGAGATTCAGTCTTTTTCAGAAAGCCAATGCAGACCGAGTGACCTTGTGTTGATGCTAAAATAAAGCCAAGGCTCTGACCGCCCTAATCGAGACTTGGCCAAGAATGCTGGCCGGCTGGACGCTTGGCTGTCACAGCTATAATCTTGCCTGTTGCTCGATATCCTGGCTTGTAGACTCTTTGGCTGAACAGAGAGTTACGGTGGCGAGCTGATGGGCTATAAGAGCTGATTTGATGGCTGGCTGACTGGCACGATGGTGGAAGGGATGTCTGGCCTGCGACGGCTGAGTCTCTGCCTGGCTGTATTCTGGCAGCGTCTCCTCCTGACTCACTGGCAGAATGGCTGGTTATACAGGCTAGTTGCCTGGAGATATTGGCCGACAAAACAACAAGACTGACTCACCGGCTTAGTGACAGTTTGGCCCTGCGCTGGTTCTGTTTCAGGGAGCGACCATCATCCCACTGATAGGAAACAGGATCCCTTAATCACTGGCTCCATATTACATCAACAAAGAGTGGGCTGCAGCACACGCAGACACACCTTCACTGCTCCGTGTTGTAAGACTACGTTAATCCCTCGTGTTGGACAATTCATGGTCAAAACTGTGTGGACACCCCCGTCCACCTCCTAACCTGTGAAATCATAATGTTTTGATGATGAGGTCATCATTAGGTGAATTAGTGCTCTGCATGGACCTAAAGCCCCGACAGTTTTGTGTCATTTCTGTCTGACTTGATGGGAAAGTCCCACAGGTGGACTCAAACTGGGGACATGGTGGTTAATCATCCACATGTTAATCTCTCAGGTGATCAGGACACGTCACACCTGCATCTCTGACTTTTTGGTGCTGCCAAGTTTAAGAGCCGAGTCTGACCTGAATCGATCTCCGGCTTCATTTCGTGTCTGACTGACTTTACTGACCTACTTTTGTGCACAAACGTCAACACACGATTCATATACACACACGAGCAGAGAGAGAAAGAGACTAATTTATAAATTACATTTAAAGCTAATAGAATCCAGCCTCAACCTGACCTGAGGTCAGTCTTTTATGGGATCCATCAGGTTTGAGTTTTAAAGATGTGGGTTATTATTAGACGGGGTGAAATCTAAGTGTAAGACATCAAGTTTGACCTTTGAAACCTGCATCGCAGCAGGTTCCCTTCAATTCTACAGTATACAACAACCAATTAGACAGCAGTGTGTTTCCAGAGCTATGAGGAGGGTCCTCGCCTGTTTCAACAAGTCTTTGGCCAAAAACAGAACCATAAATAAGTGTTTTATATCCCAGTTTGCTGTGGATGAACTTGACTGGCTGCTTAGAGCCCTTTCAGCAGCTTTAGGACAGAACTGGGAGCTCTCACAGTGAGAAAGACCAGTACCCAGAGTCGTGCTGGACCCCATCGATGCTGCTGCGGCTGAACGGGACCAGATCCCTGCAGCGGGTTCAGCTTCTGGACGTCTGCTTACAGCGACATGTTAATATCACACATGGTGTCTGCGCTGTGTTTATTTTGGAAATGGAAGATTTGGATTTTTGGTTTCTTATTTCAGTTCTTATAAAAGTAAAGAGTCCAGTGTGCAAATGTGATTTTAAAAACACACTAAGCATCATGAAAATGACAATCAAAATGTGAATCTGTCGTCTGGATTGATTCCACACTGAGATGAACAACCTCTGAAACCCTGTCATGTTGAGTGAAACAGTGGAAACAGACATTATTCATCGATGCGGTGTGAAGGCGAAGCATCACAGGCAGACAGAGCGTCCATAGGAAAAACATTTTATTGAAAAACATTTTCAGTTTGTAACAGACTGGTGGAATGTGTGTCATTTATCCTCACTTTGAACTTTGTTTTAGATTTTTGAATGTTAAAACCATTTTTCACAGCCTGGCCATCTCATACTGCAGGGGAGGGGGGAGGAGGGCGACAGGCGCCCGGGAACCATGACGTGACTGACTAAAGAAAACGGGGGGAGACGAACAAACAATGCAAATATAATACTGTGTTACTTACAAACTGGACTGAAATTAAATCAAAAACAGAACGAAAAAGAAACTAATTCAATAAATATTTATGGTACACACTTATGGCACAAATATGCAGCAGTCGGTTTGGCAACTTTTCTCTCATTTTTTTTAAACCAAATTACCATGAAAACAGTGCAAAAGGGGAGGGAGTGGGGAGGACACGGGCTTTCCATCGAGCGCTAGCTAAAATACATAGCAAAAAATTCAAATTTTATACAAAACATCTTACTTTAAGAGTTTATAAAAAATGTTTTATTGGGTTCTGGTCAATATTTACATAAGCTATTTACCAAAAAAGTAGTATGCTCTGTTTTACTGAAGTGTATTCCATTTTTTCTGTACTTTTTTTTCCATTTACTTTCCTAAAAAGGTGAATAAGGCTATTGTAACAACCCAGGATCCATATACAATACAAACATTAATGTATTTACAGTTTCTTACCTACAGAAGTACGGTGCAAAATTACTGAGTCAAGTGACCAAGGGCTGACCATACGAGCAAGGCATTTTACAGTAGCCTGAGGTGCTTCTCCTAGCCCGTGTGCTAAGACTCTCACAGCATCGCTACGACATTTCATAACAGGTTGAGCCAAACCTGGTCAATGTTGGGAGAGAGTTAGTCGAGTGGCAGCTACGAAAAGGACGTCAGATTCAAAGAAACTAATAAGATTGTCATATTCTGCCGCAGACAGACAGCAACTAAACAGCCAGTTCTTTGTTGTATGTGTGTGTCTTTTCATCTTTTCTTAAATACCTGTTCAGGTGTGATTATATGCTTTTTAATGGTTTCGTTTTTCACAGTTTACCTTTGTACTACGGCACATAGTTCAGACAGAAAAGGTTAAAAGAACACGAGAAATAATGCAGGAAAAACAAACTAACAGCAGGCTTGTGTGACGAACTTTGCTAGTTTTGTGTCATTTGTTTGTTGTTACATCTTTCAGTGGTTAAGAACACTTTCCATAGGTGTTTTTTTTCTCAGAATTGATTAAAAAAATAAATAAAAATTGCATATTTGCAGATTTTGTAGCCTCTTAGAGGCACAAACCTCAGATCATACAAGGCTTGGCTTTTCGGTGAAATTTGATGTTCTTCATGAACAAATGACAATGTTAATGATGGGCTGATTCATGCTCGGGGGGCAGCTTAAGTCACGATTTTGATCCTAAGCCAAAGATTTTAATGGATGTGAAGTCACTGAAATCTAGACTTGCTCAACACACGCACGCACGCACGCACACACACATGCACAGAGAACATGAAGGGTGTGTATGAGGAGAATCGGGGGCACTGGGTGTTCATGGGAATTTTCCTTTGGGAGATGCTACACTGAGTGAGTGTGGGAGACACAGCTACTCTGCCCTTGTGTACACCAATGTGAGCTATTTTTGGGTCAGTTAACCCTGCTGCCCTCGGGGCCGGGGCCAGGGCCCAGGCCGCCCTCCCCTGGCCCTCCTTCCCGGGGCCGAGCCCTGCGTCTGCGGGCGACGGGCCGTCAACGTACGGGACTCAGCGGGTCGAGAGATATCAAATAATCAAAAACCTAGATTGCATAATGTGCACTTATACCATAATATATTAACATTACTTCTTCTTCTTCTTCTTCTTCTTCTTCTTCTTCTTCTTCTCCATACCGCCTGACAACACCTGTGCTCTATGTGTCTATCATAAATAAATTCTGCTTTTTATTTATTTTTTTTACTTTTTCATCTTTGTAATGTCCTTTTTTAAATGTACATCTATTTGTAAAAAAAAAAAAAAAGAAGTAAATGAAAAACTCACAATATGGAAATGCTAATGGAGGCTGAGAAACGTGACGATGTAAAGAGATGTCCCTGTGCTTTTTTCGAACAAGAATAGGAGAGCACCGGTCACGGTGATTTTGGGCCCTTCGGGCACCCTTAATCATCACTGGACCCCTAGGGGTAAACATTACAGTACCTAGAGCTGTTTCAGCCAGCTACGCTAACCTCAACTAGATCTTCGGCCTCGTCTTCACCTGACGCAAAAATCGGCAGTAAGGCGAACTGGATTTTTATTGCCCCGACGCCTGCCTGTGAAAAGCCCAGGTTCTCCAGAAGCTGAGGCGAGCCCTCGTGACTAAATCTGACGGGATACAGCTGCTCTCCCATCTCTAGCTGTCACTGTGTCTCTCTCTGACCGCTGTGAAGAGTGGAGGTACCAGAAAGGGGTTAAAAGTGCTGCTCTATGAATATGAAAGTCCTCCACTCTTCCCAGGAGCCGCCTGGGCAGGCCTGACGTGCACCCTGTCCCCTAACGAGAGGGCGCAAAACTGAGAAGACCCTCACGCCTTCCTTTCACGCCCTCGCCACTCCGAGACACCGTTGGGTCACTTGTGTTTGAACGTCACGTACGTTATGACATGTCACTAAAGGAAAAGAAAACTTCTACCTGCATTCGAACTACACCAGGATATGAAAACCAGATCCGACCAAAAACAAGATCAGTACAAAAAAAAAAGTCTTTCCTTAAAACCTTCAAGTAACACGTGAAAGAAACGGTTGCTGAAAGCGTGTCTGGGAATGAGGAGAAATGGTGCAGTCCACACTTAAACCCAAACAGTTCACATTGACCGGCGAGACAGTGTGTCTGTGCGAGTGGGTGAATGTGTGTATATGTGATGGTGAGGATGTGGGTGGCGGGTGAATGGGTGATCTCCGTGAGTCAGTCAGGAAAGTCCCAGAGAGGATCGGTGTGAGAATCTCTCTCCTTTTTCCTCGTCCAGCTGGTAAATCCACAGAGTCTCTCTGGCCAGTGAGCATCGAGGGAGGGCGGCCGTTCACTGAGTTCACAGTCAGCCCATGTTCTGCGTTACCTCTCCTCCTCACTCGTTCCTTTGTCTCTTTCCCTCTCTTTTTCCGAGCAGTAGTCTCTCTTAAGGTGAGGCCAAAAATTCATTCCCCCTCCTCTCGTGCCAGGAAACCGTCACGTCCATACATCCGTCCGTCCGTCCGTCCAAACAGCGGCTGACTTTACCATCGCACACGCTCAGTTCCCCTCAAACGCCGGCCGCGGTGCACAAAACAAAACAGGGGGCGACATCGGGGAAGGAAGAGATCGTCTCTCTATTTCCCAACAGCCCCGGAGAGCAGCAGCGGTGGCGGCGGCGGCGGCGGTGGCGGCCTCCCCTCCGGCCCTCCGCCCGCCCCGTCTGCGCCAACTGCGACCAAACCAGAGCGACAAGGTATCAGCAAAACTTCGAGAAAGAAAACGATAGTGACAAAACATCAGAGGAGAGGAGGAGGAGTCGACAGAGTGAGAGAGACAGAGAGAGAAAGAGCAAGAGTGTCCACGGGCATGTCGGCGGCGTCAGGCGAAACACAAATCCCGCTCTGCCCAGGGGATTGTTCCACTTCCTCTCTTGCTGTAAAAAGTTCCACCTCAGACTTTGTAATAGATGTTGGCCGGGCTCTGAGGCGGCATCTCCTGCACTATGTAGACCGGGTGGCCGTAGTCGCCGCTGACCTTCTCGTAGTGCGGGCAGAAGACGCTGTCAGCAGTCCTGAGCGGGATGATGATGTCGCTGGGCTCCGAGCCGTTATTGTTCCCGCCGCCGCCGCTCCGTTTGGGCGTGGCCAGGGTGCTTAGAGACAGCGTGGCGGCGTGCTGCGGCGAGTGCTTGCGGTGCCGCCGCCTGTACTTGAGCAGCAGCAGGACCAGCATGATGATGATGATGATGAAAATGACGCTGCCCGAAGCGATGCCGACGAAGATGGCCACCTCGGAGCCGATGACGCTGGAGGACTTTCCGTTATTGCCATTTTCGCTTTCTCTTGGTGCTACACCTGAGAGACGGAGGGAAGCACAGGTGAGTATGAAGGCAAGTCTGCTCTGTGTGTGCAGGCTTATTACATATATGAAAACCTGAAGCTCCATCACAAACAACACAGACTGAACACAGCCGAGGATTGATTAAAACAAACTACTGGAGCTTTTATAAAACGCCAGCCGACCACGACTGCGTTCAAGGTTTTACACACAAAAAAGAAGCTCAGATGAGGACCAATCGCTGCGTGAAGTGGGAGGATTTTGGAAATAGCAATTTGGAAAGTCACGAAAATGTGATTCTGACAGTGCTGCAATTCAGACATCAGGAAGGTGTGTGTGAGAGGCATAATGACGCCTGTAGAGGAAAGACAAGGAGGAGGCAGCGTTGTCGTTAGCAGCGTCTCTTTCCCTGCCCCCCCCCCCCCCGCTGTCGTTTCATCATGCCACACTGGAGTTGTGAGGACCGAGCCGGCAGCACAGTGGCTGAGAGTGAAGCCTGCCTATAGAAGGCTTTTGTGTAAAGGTCACGTTCGATCGGTGGCTATTCAAATTCAGAAGGTGAAGACTGCAACCTTGAAACGAGGGCGAGCGCAGCCTGATAGGAGATACAATGGCTGCGGCAGATACAGGTAAATGGCACTTAGATAAATTGCATTTTGAAAGACATAAAAAGTAACTTAATTTTCTAACTAACAGCCCCAGAGGGAAGAAAATAAGAAAGAAATATTTGATGTCATCATGAGACATGAATTATGAAAGCCAAGCTGTGCTCTGACTCCCAGCGATGCACATTCTGGTCCATGTCCAACACTCAGGGGCCGGCGTGTCCCGCTCTCCCCGGGACGAGAGCGCGGTCCCTGAGAGGCGGGATTACTGCGTCTCCCTGCCTGCCGCTGCTCTCCTGAGGGCCTAAAAGTGCTTTTGCTGTTGCTGGGGGAGTGGATGCGGGATGGCAGGCGGCCCGAAGCAAGGACCCTTCCCTTGTTTTACAAGGGGATTATGCTGCCTCAGACGCTCTGCCCACAGCGCTCTGACGCCCATATGCTCCTGCTAGCGGCCGGGATGGAGGGATGAGACACGAAAAAGCACGAGAGAGGGCAGGGATGGAGAGAGCAAGCTGCTGATGTCTACAGTAAGCGGTGCCAGCGAGGGTTTATCGGGTGGGACGGCAGATTTGCGTGCTCTGCGTCTGACGGATTTGGGAGCGAAACCAGAAAGTGTCAGGTGGGACCACGCCCTCGATGAACCAGGACGCAGGAGGCGGGCGGCGGGACTGTTAATATAGGTCAGCTTGTTTTTGTTCTCGGGCCCTTCCTGTTTCTCTTTTCTGCTCACTGCGGAAATTGCCGGTCTGATTTTCTTCTCGGGAGATTTTTAACTGCAATATAATAGCAGAGATAAGAGCGGTCTGCACGAAGCCGCACGTCTGCCTGAGCTGTGGTTCGCTGAAGAAACAAGTGTGCGTCTGCACGAAGAACAGGTCGTTAAAAAGATGGCAGACAGCGATCAGATCATTTTCCTGAAAATGTCACTTAAGCGGCAGGTTAAGGCTGGAAGGGGGCCAGCGTGGAGATACCTTATAAGTCCTTGAGAGGCCGGAGATGCCTATCAGTTTTATGGGCAACATTCAATTACTGGCTGATGAATCGCTGACCTTTCTTTCCTTCACTTTCACACACACACCCCATTGACTCCCACAAACACACACACACACGCTCGCTTAGCGCTATCTGCTCTTAGCTGGCCGAACAATCGTCCGCCCAAATGCCAAATTGTTCCAATAAATCCTCGACTCAATTACCGCTTTCCCAGGATTTAAGCTGCCAACAGGTGAACTCACCTGGTTTCTCCAGTACATCGTTAGGGTTGTAGGAATCCTTGCCATCTGAGTGCTTGGGAGAGTAGGGTACTCTGGTGGGGTTGTCTTTGGGTGAAATAGGGTCAGAGGGATCTGAAAAAAGCAGACACGATGCATCGAGTTAACGAGGAGTTCTTTGTCGCCACAGCGTGCGTCCATGTTGTTAACGCTCATGTTTCTGAGCGGGTTCAGATCAGGATGATCCACCTGCAGCAGGTCAGCAAGCAAAAAGATTTCTTACAAAAAGGCAAACAAACAATCATCTGAAAATCCAAATTTTGGAAGAGTCTCGCTTAATTTGTCTCACTTGTTGACTGTCTTAACTCATTGCATTGGATTGGGTCGTGTGGATTTTGCCGTGCACACTTGGCTTGTACAGGCAGGAGGAACAATAACAGCCATCAATCACTCTTTCATCGTACACACAGGCATGTCAGAACTGCACGAAGGTAACTCTCCTTTCACTGATTCATTTATTTAATCTTGAAAAAACATTTCATCCAAGCTTCCCTGAGCAGTGAAATGTGTGTCAGAGGAGAAACTGGGAACCTGAAGCTCATCATGCGGACTTGACCCGACTCGAGGAGCTAAAGGCTGTTTTTGGTTGGGAACATTTGGTTCTAAATGCGACGAACATGCCTGTCAGTATATCTGCTGTGTCTTCTGACGCTGAGCAGACTCCAAAGCGGTCACGCTAAATGTTGGACTAATTCACTGCTGTTAAAACTCTCAGGTTGAGCTGCACCGTCAAGCTCAACCGCACCGAAGCTACACTTAATATTACATTTCATTTAACGAATCCGCTGATTTGTCAGCAGCTCCTCAGAACGCTGGAGATGATTTTCAGCACTGTTAAGTGGCAGAACCAATTTCCAAGCCTGTAAATCAGCACCTGTTCTTTTCTTCCTCAGAGTGCAGCAGCTTCGATTACTTCCCTGACCTTCAGCCGCTCTCTATAGCGCTGTTGACGAGGGGGTCAGCCCCGGGAAAAGACCACTGTGGGTGGCGGCCGGGCGAGTGATTTATGAATAATTATGGCTATAATTAAGAAAAGGGTCCGTGCTATCTGACTGTGTGTGTGTGTGTGGGCTGCGGATAGTGTGCAGACTGCTCGCTCGGGGAGTGTGTAGGTGTCACACACACAGCATCACAACTCATGAGCATTAGGTGTTTGTGTGCACCTTCACCCTGCATGTGCAGAAAGCCTTCGAGTGCGTACAACAGCAGATGCTTCACGTGCACGTGTGCGTGCAGGCGTACACTATCGTGTGTGTGCGTGTGTGTATGTTTCAGCGCATTAGGGCTTCCGCTAGATTACATCTCCTGCCCCCTCGCAGCCCCAGGTGTCATGGAGACGATGGAGCTGTATGCTGCACAGCCTCCTATGACCTTATTAGGACATTTTCAGAGGCTCGCACAATTTTACAGAATGTACGAGCGCTGCGTCGCGGCTGCCTGCTCGTGCCTGCGGGCGCTCACCGCTGTAATTCAATAATACAATACTCACTTTGTCCCACTTTCATGATTATCTTCATGGACTTGGTCTTGCACACTCCCCCCTCCTGGTTGTCGATGCCCTCCATGGTGCCGTTGGATGTAGCTACGGCAGACAGAGAGAGAGGAGCAAGGTTAGAATCAGCAGCGAGCGTTTGGTGCAGAGGAGACATGTCGGGGAAATTGTGCTGCCATATATGCCTTCAGCCTATCTCAGAGAAACAGCCAGTTCCCAAAGACAACAGAGGCGCTGAAAGCCTTCCGCCGAGGAAGGATATGAGTCATACCCCCTTAATAAAACCACAATTCACCCGTTCATCACCTCAGCCGCTCCACTCCGGCGGAATATTTCACATCCCCAAAGTCAATTAGCTTGAGTAATTGTGACTGTAATATCTCTAACTGTGCTGATGGGCCTCATGAAGGAGGCAGTTAAGGGAGGTGAGGAGAGGGGAGACACTGAGAGGGAGAAACCACGACGACTGCCGTGACAGTGGCCATCTTGGCAAGCCGCGGGAAATTCGCCAGCTTATCGTGTATTAGCACTAACGACACTCCAGAGAGTGGTAGCCGGTTATTAAAGAACACACTTTTGGATTTTAAAAGCCCTCAAATGCTCAGATCTAAAAGGCAAACTTGCTGCCAGGCTTATGAAGAAGGAGAGATCTGCTGACAACATGAAAAAAAAAAATATTCAGGGATGTCAACAGGAGGGGATGGTTTAAAAAAACAGGGCACTTCTCCAGGAGAGGCAGTGAAATGAAGGCAACAGAGGGAGGCGGTAAATACCTCAATGGCCCTTAGATGAAAAGAGCTTAAAGGATCTAAAAAAGCATTTAAACACAGGAGAAAACAGAAGTGCACCGCTTAAACACTGTGTTTAAGGGACAGCAGCAGATGTTGGGAGTGGAATCTGGAGGGGTGGTGCAAGACATCCCACATGTGACAGGAGCAACAAAACGGGCCTGCGAGCAGATGCTGCGAGGGCCGTCTATAAAAGGAAACCGCACTCTGATAAAAGAAATCTCTGCTTGTGTCAGACTTGTACAGATGTGGGCCACACGCACACAAAAACAAAGCTGCCCTGCCGCAGCTCCATCGGCGCGATGCTTTCAAGCCCATCAGCCGCCGCTCCGCCTCCCTCCTCGCCTGCTTTTATGTGCGCTGCCCCCCGAGGCCGCTGGGCAGAACTGCAGCTAGCTTGGACCGTGAGTGGGACAGGAAACAGGCGAGGAAGGGGGAGGCGGGGGGAGCGGGGCTTGTGGTCTATCAGGTCAGTAACACAGAGGCTAACGAGCTGCCGGGGCTTAGCGGCTTGGCTTCCCGCCAGCGCGCAGTGGCCCGCATTCACTACGACTGACCCCCATCCCCTCCCCTCGGCTTCCTCTCCAGCCTCTCCTCCTCTCTCCCCTCCCTTGAACCCCATCATCCTCAGTTTCCTCCTCTGCGAGCGACCACCTTGCAGCAGCTCCCTTCTTCTCTGAACCTCTTTACCCTGAACTTGCCGCCGCCCCTCCTCGCCACCACCTCGACACATTCCCGCTGCAGCCGAACGTCATCCATCAGCGGCGAGGGAATTGGAAGGCAGGTGCTTCACTCAGATTCAGATTGAAATAGCTTTGAAAAATTTCACCCTGCATAGTCTGCCACTTTCTCTTTCTCCTCCTCCCAGCCCCTTTTCTTTTTTTCCTCCTTTTCCGCCCTCCCAGCTACCAATCATTTTGATCCGAATCCCCTTGCTTCAATAAGACGGTGATGGGAGCGGACACAAAGAGCATGTTAACAAGGACTCCCTCCCTCCTTCCCAGCCTACATCTCTCCTCCTCTCTCCCCCCGTCTCCTTCTCTCGCTGACCTATGGCTTTCCAGTGGAGACCGAAAAGCACATTACAGACAAAGCTCCTTAAAGGCTTGTGCTCCTGTGTGCACGTGTGAGCGTGCATGTGTTCATTTCATAAACCTGTTAGCACAACACACATGAATTTTACAATCCTGCAGGATGTCATTAACCATCTCAGCACTGTTTGCTTTATGAGCAGCGGCACGGCGGCGGTGTGTGTGAGCAGTTGTTGAGGTGCTCAGAGCCACTTGTGCCTGAGAGGTCAGAGTTCAAAGGGCGTGAAGGGCGCTGAACCGCACAGAAGGTGTATTTAGGTCTCATCTGCCACATACTTCACCACTTGTGTCACCTCCTTCCTTCATTCTCTCCTCCCTTCCTCGCTCCCTCCTGCCTCTTGGCCCGTTAAATCATAAACACATCAGCACCCGTCTGCTAAAGAAACAGACACATCCTCCTCGTCAAGCCTCCAAAAACATCTCTTTTAAACTCGGCTGCAGCGTTTCCTTGACATTTAGAAGAAATCGAAATCATCTTTCAGTCTGGAGTCATTTTAAACTTTAAATTCTTCTTCCCCTTTAAATGCGGAGTAAAACACACACTCACTATGCCAAGGCTGCAGTCCAGGCAAGCCTGACTTGGATTTAAACAGAATGTGATTGTTGAATCGGCTAAGGCTGGCTGAATGACTTGGCCCTCCTCGGCCCAGCCAGACAAGGCCGGGCTGGACGGGCTGACAGACTAGCTGGCTAGAGTTAACCAGCTAATCCTTAATGCTGCGGGAACACGTTGGAGGAGGGGGCTGGGATAGACCTGGTTCATACAAGACCCTCACAAATGGATTTAGTCTCCAACTACCGCTGGCATTACAGCAGCAGATAAGACTCAAGGATGGGGGGGAAAGGAGGAGAGGTGGAGGAGCAGAGGGAGGAAAAAGGAGAAGAAATAGTGAGAAAGATTAACCCGCTGCTTCAGCTTGTGTGTGACCTTCTGCAGAGACTCAGAGAGAAGCAGCGGAAAAAGAGAAGCTCCCTCTGATTTTCCTCCATCGTCACTGTGAATTACAGAGTCTGTTTTCTCACTGCCGATGTGGTTCAGACCAAAACCTGGTCCCGAGAACACGGCCATGCAAAAACAGGCCCTGCAGCAGGGAGACAGGGCCATCAGGAAACATCAGTCAGCAGCTGCGACAAAGCACCGCTCGAGAACAAATGGTAGCAGTGTGTCGAAGTGTCCACGCTTTGAGTGTCACACACACCTGTAAAAGTAGCACTAGCATACAACAAGCATGCAGCACACCAACCCCTCCCCCCACATTGTAAACACACCACAAGCCCCCCCACCCCCACCCCTTCCCCCCTTAACTTAATTTACCCTCCATAACTTAATTTAACCTCCTTAACTTAATTTTCTCCTGTTTATCAAATTAAGAGAGTGGAAAATCACCCTGCGCTTAATGAGACAGTCAATTGTGAGCTGCAATCCAGATATTTCCTGCTTTCTCCTAATTTAACCCGCAAGAAACAGCAAGAAAAGCCTCCAATACTGCAGATACCTGTGCTAGCATGAGCAGCTAGTTTTAGAGTAGCATGTGGCAGCTTAGCTAAGGTAACATTCA
>JBBMOE010000055.1:428428-630140 GCA_037975065.1 Chaetodon trifasciatus | reverse complement strand
ATGTTGGAGGAAAGGGAATTTGCAAGAACTGCAAAATTGGATTTTCCAGCCCCTCTTTTTAAAGTTAGGAATTGAACTTCCCCACCACTCTTTCTGTTCCAACTTGTCGACTCGGCAGGCTGATGAAGAGGAGGGCTATGGGAAATTGAATATTCTCGTCTGCTCGGGTCGTGATGGACGAGTGAGGAAGACTGCTGTCACAGGACGTTTGTACCGGTGCTGCTCCACAGCTGCAGCTCCACCCACCTGAGGGACGGCGTGCACGTGTGCATTGTCAGCGTTTCCTCTCCGAAGTAAGCACATGTACCTGCGATGAGCCACGCTGCACTTTTTAATGCATGTTCTTCATCAGACTGAACTTCACGCCATCTTCTGCTCTGATTGTGATCCTCCACACCGTGATCACACTCAGCGGCAGGAGCTCAGGCAGAGCGCCGGGAGAACAGAGCTGAGTAAACACCAGCACCGGCTCATCAATAATTAACCGCGGCGTTTGGGTGGAGGGAGCCGAGGAGGAGTCGAGGGGAGGTGATCGCGTCTGCGCCCCTTCAGCCAGAAGCCTTTGTAGTCCTTCGACACACAAACCACATCTAACGGCGTGCTCAGCCTCTGCGGGTGTGGATGCTCGTGCACGTGCGCGCTTGCACAGGTGTATCAGCGTGTGCGTCCACCCCGGGCAGGTCGCCCCGTGCACTCTATGCGCTGCCAAACTTTTGCACTTGTGAGTCATTTTTAAGCCTCTGACCTGCTTTATGTGTTCCAACATATTTGAATACATGTCACACCTGCAAAACCACAAAGTACCTGTTCGACTCAAGCACAGCAAGGCATGCCGCGCCATGCAAATATCCTGCAGCTATGACACATTAGTGACAGAGCAGCCACTGTTGCCTGTTTGGTTTAAAACTAATTTAAGTAGAGCTGAATGAGCATATTGTGTCGGTGAACCTGTTTTTCTCAAACAGCTGCTTGACAGATCTCTCTGCGGGACTTCAGAGTGCTGCGGAGCTCAGAGGAAAATTTGAATTTGCAGGAGTCGTCTACTGCAGGCAGTTTAAAGTGGGGTTTACACAGTACGGTGCACTGTTGCCGTGCATATTTGTTAGGCAAAATTCAACTTCCTCTACCGTAGTGGATTGTTTGGATGGGAAGAGGTATTTCCTGTTCGCCGTTCCTCCTCTTCACTCTCTTTCTTTCTACTCAGTCAAAAATATGGCCTTCCACTACTGTGACAGCTCACAGATGGCTGTGGCAGAGCCTCACAGATGGTCCTATCTGCGGCGCACCCCCCATCAGCACCACACAGATGGTTCAGTCCACCTCCCATGTTTCAAACCAGGGGGCCGTCACTAAACCCCATCAGAACTTCCTCCCAGGATGGCGTTAGTACATCACAGGCAATCAGCAGAGCGGAGTGGCCACACCTGCACCATGACACTGGATGATGAGTCATTTCTAAGCCAGAGGGATGAAGGGTGACTGCGAGGAGTCCGAGCTGCCTGGGGTCTCACAGCTAAGGACCCTTAAATATGCTTTAATCAAAGCAGGTTGTCGTCCGAACTCTTCCAACAGATGCTGTGTCACGATCTGATTGGGTCTTTGAACATCAGAACAACCCCAAGCAAAGTTTTCCTACAACTCTGAAAGGTTATCTTCTGATTGGATCTCGCAAACGGGTCGATTTCTACAAGAAGCAAATCCCACAGGGAGAATCTTTGAAAACACTACAGACTCCTTTGAATGCATAACTCTCTAACTGTACGCTCTCCAGGGAGAAATCATCTTTGGATACTTTTGATCTGTGATGTTCAAGAAACTCTCAGTTGTCTGGCAATGAAGCAACTTTCCCCTCAACCTCAGCCTCATTTACCTCAGCCTATATCACATATACCTCAGTGTCCATCTGCCACATCTGGGGAGGCTGTGTGAACTTGCACTGAACTGTACGTAGGTAGAGCAACAGTGAATGCAATGCTGACTGAAAAGTACGAGTCTTGACAGAATGACGCCTCATGCTGATGTCAGCACATCTGTCTGAGCCGTTATTGACTACAATAAGAAAAAATGTAAAACCACACACTAAACTTCACACAGAAATTTGAGGCATGTCACCAGCAGCTGGCTCTTAAACCTTGCTGAACTGTTTACGGCCATTTTCCCCCTTAAATTATGCAAAGCCTAATTTATTATCCCTTCAGGGAGGGACAAGTACTCACAGATGATGTAGTAGTCTCTGCCCCTGAAGAACTCCAGGCCCCACAGATTCGGGCTGAACTCCTGAAACTTGAGGGTGAACTTGACGTCCTGGTCGGGCTTGACGCAGTTGAGGAGCGGCGTGTCGGCCTTGGTTATGGTGCAGCTCTCCAGCTGCTCCCTGGGCACCATGTACACCTTGTAATACTCCACGCCATCGGTCACCCCGCCGTCCACGCGGGGGCACACAATGTCCAACTTATCCCCGATCTGGGGGTACAATACCACGCCTTGGCCTGGCACGAATCTGAAAGGAGACGCAGGGAACACAGCAGAGAAAGAAGGATGTTAGTTAGCTGCAGAGAAAGCAATGATAAGTCATTCATTATGCATTTCAGATTGGAGTGTTCGCCATCGAGCCTCTCCAAAAAAAAGAGAAGTCGGCTTAATTATTGATGTGGTAATTACTGATTGTGTCCATTAATTTTAGATGATGAAGGATAATGGCGGATTGTGTGATGTATGCATGCGTGTGTGTGTGTGTGTGTGTGTGTGTGTGTGTGTTCGATGCAAAGTGACCCCATATCTGAAGATGAAATCACAGGGTTTTTCTTCAGCGCTGTGGCAGCGACGGAACGGAAGAATAATTAAGCGGATAAACGAGGAGAAGGCGGCGCACTTCCCGGATGTGAGGCGAAACGGCAGAACGGCGTTGGCATACAAAACAGAAAATTAAAAAACAATAAAAGCCCATCTTGGTGAAGCAAAATCACGACAACAGGAGCAGCAACACGCGCACACGCGCACACGCGCACACGCACACACACACACACACACACATACACACACACACACACGCACACACACACACATACAGAGCGCCTGGAGGGGTTTGTCTGCGAGTGTAGTTGAATTTCCCTAAATTCCTCCCAAAAGTAAAATAACGCTGCCATTTAGTCTCCAAGTACTGAGAGCCCCTGCAGCACTCCTGTGACTGCACACACACACACACACACACACACACACACACACTCACACACACACACACACTCACAGCTGGAGCTCGAGTTGGAGGTGAAACCTTGTATTTATCTGCTAAACGAATTTGCCCCACGCTTGAATACAATTTGAAATGTTAACCGTGGAGACCCAGGAGGATTTTTTATGGAGCGCTGCGAATCCCGGTGCAAGTAAATAAGACAGGAACGCAAACGCTCATGAATATCGAGTGGGTTTAGGTTCAACATATGTGTGTGTGTGTGTGTGTGTGTGTGTGTGAGAGAGGATGGATTTCAGGCCTGGAAGGGCCAAAAAATGGGTCTCTACCCCGGTGATCTAAATCTTAAAAAATAAGCTGATCGATCGATTTGAATTCATTTTTCAAACATCAGCTGTGAGGATTTTTTGGATGTTTGGTCAGAAAAGGCATTTGGACTGGACTTCAGGGAATTATGGGTATTTATTCTGTGACATTTTACAAACCAAACAATTAAATGATTAATTGAAAAAATAAAGATAATTGCAGCTGCAGCCCTGTAATGTGCTTGAGAATATAAATGAGAAATAAATGAGAGAAAAGCAGCAAATCCACCGATAAATAACTTAATAAATGATCAGATTCTGATAATCGATTCATCTGTTTTCCTGTCCTCTTTCCCTCACGAACCTGCAGCCAATCATAGGTGTGTGACACTGCAAACACAAGTGTCTTTAGGTGTGTGCAGGCTAAGCGTCTCCACGTGAACTTTGACCTCTTTTCCTGGAAGAACAGGAGAGACGCATCGTCACAGAGAGACTGGGAAGCCCACGCTCTCAGCTCTCCCAGTGAGGACTGAGCACCAGCGTCTGGCTTTGACTGGTTTTTTCTGACTACAAAGACAGCCACCACGGGGCGGCAGGGGAGCCTTCACACGGGGGACCGGTGGCAAGGCACAGCCGATTCATAATTAACAAAGAGCTAAATGAAATAGCAGGGGGGAAATTCAGCCATGATCAGTTTTATATGTATAAACATGCAGCTCTGTCTCACACACACACACACACACACACACACACACACACACACACACACACTCGTTGTCTTTCAGACATGCAGTATTGTAGTATGCACGCAGTATTTCTCCTTCTCCAACAACAACACATGCATCCTCTCCTTCGCTTCCGGCGTGAGCACGCAGATGAACGCGCACACGCGTACACACAAACACAGGCTCACGCTCGCGCACGCGGCGGCTAACTAGGCCGAGCGAGCATTTTTCCTGCCCCCTGGAGACACACTCAACGGCGGTACAGTGCGTCCACTGACCGACACAGAGAAGAAGAGATGTATGTCTATGCATTGCAGCGCCATCTGGCATCATCTTATCATCTGTGTGTGTGTGTGTGTGTGTGTGTGTGTGTGTGTGTGTGTGGAGGAAGGGGGGATGAGAGGGGAGAAGTAGAGCAAAGAGAGAGAGAGATAGAGGGGAAAGGTCCTCAGAAAAGCCTGGGGGGGGGGGGGGGGGCTTCATTTCTACACAAACACTGTGGAATTGTATGTGTATGCATTAACCTTGTATGTGTATGTGTGTGTGTGAGCATCCACTCATGCGTGTAAGTGGGCATGTGTGTTTACACAGGGGTGAGCGCGTGCATGCATGTGCTTACTTTAAACGTGTGTGTGCGCGTTAGTGTGTCAGTAGCGTGGCCATTATTTATCCAGAGAGGTTAATCTAGAAGTGCTTCAGATTTAGCTTCGCCTCCATAATGAGGAGAGGTGAACAGCAGCTCTTCGTCATGCAGCCCCTCGTCTTATCGCTCTGTGTGTGTGTGTGTGTGTGTGTGTGTGTGTGTGTGTGTGTGTGTGTGTGTGTGTGCAGTCAGGACAGGTTTAGCTGCAGCCACGAGGAAACAGTGAGCCTGTCTCACCATCCTCAAGCTGAGCGGATAGCATCTCTGCCTGTCTGTCTGTCTGTCTGTCTGTCTGCCTGCCTGTCTGTCTGTCTGTCTGCTTTTCAGTGTGAATAGTTTGGACACGTAAACACACACGTTGTTGTTTTAACATTTCTTCTCATGTGCAGGTTAAACAAATAAGAGACACTGTGGATTAAACAGCTTTGGAACGTTTTCTCTGTCTTCCTGCTAAGCTAGGCTAAACACACCCTGGAACTCGCTGCGTATTTGACAAACAGGAACGAGGCGGATATTAATCTCCTCGTCTCACGCTGAACAAATTTCCCCAAATGTCTCAATATTAAAAATTAAGATGGCTGGAATTAGCTTTAGCTTCAGTGCAGTCGGGGGCAGTAACAGCAAAACAAAATGTCCGAAACTGAAATTCGCATACGTGGCGTAGACCTGCTCCGCTAGCATGAATGCTATCTCTACGGGAGCTAGCAGAAGATCTAACACACACACACACTTACACACACACACACAGGAAGTGTCCTCAGCCGTCCCTCTTGCACACACACACTGTGAAAATGTGCTGTTTCCTGTTCTTTCACCGTCTTTACGACTCAAACCTGAGCTCGGCCTCCGCCGGGGCCGAAGAAACACCACAACAGACGCCTCCCTCTCTCCTCCACCCTCGTGTTTTAGCCAGCTGATTTACAGCAAAGTCCTGATAATGAAAGCATTCAGTGAGTGCTGACAAAGAAGAATAAAACTGTTAAAATGTGGGTTTAAAGATAAGCTGCCAAGAGGCTGATCAGGCCGAATATGAGCTATTCTGGACTGTCCCTCAGAATAAACACAAAGCGACGGGAAAATGGCGAGGAACGCGAGAAGAGATGAAGACAGAGATTGTCGAGTCGGACACTCATTCATTTGTTCCGCTCCTCCCTCAGCGCGATGCTAAATGAGCGTGTTGGACACCAGACACCTGGCTCGATGGCAGCCATTACAACCAAACAGCAGGTACAACGGCCGAGGAGCCTGTTCAGCCCCCCCGACGACGGAGAGGGTGAGCAAACGAGGAGAGGGGCGCAAAACAAATAAAAGCCTGCGCCGCCATCTCGTGATCGTAAATGCGTTTGACCCCCACCCTCTTCTGGCCCCCCAGTCTGCTTTAAGGCACACTTGGCCCTTCACCCCTCCTGTTTCCCAGCGCTCCTCCTCAGACTAAAAACTCCTTTTCAGAGCATCCCCCCCCGTCCCCGTCCCCCCCACCATAAATATTCCTGAACCAAAGAGCATTTCAGTGCAGAGCAGAAGCATTAAGGGCTGTTCAGTCAGCATGGAAGCAACGGACGGCTAACGACTGTTAGCATGTTCGCTCATGAACCTTTTAAGGCCGCCGTGCAGCCCGCTGAATGTGTGTGTGTTGATAAAATAACTTTTCTTTTAGTGGTTATTTTCTTTAAAAACACAGCAAATTAAACTTTATGAAAAACGTCTCACTGCTTTAAAACAAATTCGTCACAAGCGTCTAAAAAATCATCACTTTGTTTGAGAAATATCTGCTTTTCGTTCTAGACTTTTATTAGCAGCTGCAGCTCTGTGTGCGTGTGTGTGTGTGTGTGTGTGTATGTGTGTGTGTGTGGATATAAAGAAAACACAAAATGTGCCAAAACAAAGAATCAACAGCTGATTCCTTTGAATTTTCCAGATGAAAACAATCACGTCTGACTCGCAGAATAAAGTGAAAACAGAAAAACTCAACATGTTGTGAATCCAATCATTGATTAATCATCGATTACGTTTATTTTGCTGCTTCTAAAATGTGAGGATTTGTTGCTTTTCTCTGTTTCTTTTCATTTTAAACTGAATGTCTGGGGTTTGATATGAATGGACAGCTTGAAGGAATCAGGCGAAGCTGCAGTCTGAATCTCTCGCTCTCGTGTTTCTTGCAGTTTTCTGTCGTGTCACGCTCAATGAGGGCGACGCTCCCCGAAAAGTGTGACCCTGAAGAGGAGGTGAGGAGAGCGGCAGACAGCAGCACTCCTCCTCTTCCTCCTCTCGTCACTGTTTATCCCTCTCTCCGCTCTCTCCGCCTCCCCCACAAACAAACGCACCGACTGCTCCTACAAAGCCGGCAGAGGAGCGAACAGAGGCCGAGCGGAGCCGCCGGCCTCCCTCCTCTCATCTCTAACCACGCTGTCAGGACATTTGGTGGGAAGGTGAGAACGGCCACAGGTGCCTGAACTCTCTCCACGTCTGTCAGAGCGAGAAAAAAAGGCCTTTTATGATGCTGAGGAGGTTTTCGTAATGAAATGGCAAAATCAGACAGCAGCAATTTTCGGCGAACAAAAAGCCTTCGCGGCTTCGCTCAGGAAAGAGATTTTAAAGCTGTGACTTGGTTTGCGAGGGCTGGGACTTTTACAAAAGCGCAGCACACACATCGATGAAATGTTCTGCTTTGTTTGGGATCTACGGGGCCGTAAATCTGATGTCGATGGCACTTTTCAAACTGAGTGAAAGTGGAATTAAGGCTGTTTGTCAGATCCAGACGCACAGGTGGGCGACATCTGTTTTTCACTTCATCTTCTCACCGCTCTTCTTCACCTTTAGGTTTGGTGTGTGCTTTGGTGTGTGTGTGTGTGTGTGTGTGTGGAGGGGTTTGGGGAGGAGAGAGGAAATGTTTGGGGCAAAAGGAAAAAAGGAGGGAGGAGGAGGAGGAGGAGGAGGAGACCTGCTTCCTCAGAGGTTACGACCGTCGCATCTGTCGCCAGTGAAAAAACACCAGAACCTGAGTTCACTGGTGCGCCTCTGAACCTTTGTGGCCTCTCTCTCTGTTTTCCCTGCATCCTCCTGTCGCTGCACATCTCTGCCCCCCCACTCCTCTCTGCCATGTCTCTCTTTCAGACTCTATTTAAACCACTGGATTGTTGGATTTGTGTGTGACAAAACAAAACCGCGGTGGCCGCCCCGGTCTAATCCCCCATCCGAATCTCCCCTCCGCTCTCTTCCTGTGGCCCTGAAGTTATGAGAAAACAAAGCGAACGGAGGGGAGGGTGAATATTCACCGCAGATCAAGAGCAACTGTTTGACTCTGAATCCCGGCTGCAATGTGAGGATTCATTAAGGCGGCAGACAAAGAGGCCACGGCGAGGCAGAGCGAGGGTTAATCCACCGGCGATTCTTCGCAGCGCCCCGGCTT
The DNA here is from genome assembly GCA_037975065.1 of Chaetodon trifasciatus. Classification (NCBI taxonomy): domain Eukaryota; kingdom Metazoa; phylum Chordata; class Actinopteri; order Chaetodontiformes; family Chaetodontidae; genus Chaetodon; species Chaetodon trifasciatus. Next base: position 621,868 of record JBBMOE010000055.1, on the reverse strand, counting down.
TCGCCCTCTGTTGGCAGAGGGGACGGAGGTCTGTCACCCAATCCCCCCTCGTCCTCTCTCCGGTTCCGTCTGCGCTCCGTGCCTTCGGCCCCACCTTTCATCCAGTAATCCAGGCCTGTGGGATCTGAGCAGGCCTAGACATAATTACCCTCCTTGCCCCAAGGGGCCCCGGCGCTTTCTTCTTCCCTCTCTGTTTCATTTCTCTCAGTTTTCCTTCTATTCTTTCTCTCCCTGCTCTTTTATTCCACGATCTTAATCATCAACCTTTCTCCTGGCAGTAATCATTAAAAAGCCACGTCAGCCTCTGTCGCCCTGTGTCGAACATGGCAGCGTTTCGCTTCCTCTCCCTCTGTTTCTCCCTCGCTGCCGTCGATGTAGTTAAATTAAAACAACTGATCTCTCTCTCAGCCCCAGAAAGAAAGGGAAGAGGCGAAATTAGAGGCACTGCGGGGGATTTGGAAGGAGGGATAGCCGGAGGAAGAGGGCGGGCATCGTTACGACATTCAGCACAAGGCCTCGTCAGTCATTCATGATGGACCTGCATCTCTGTGCCCCCCCTTCTTAACCCCCCCTGCATTCACAAAAGGACCCACAGAGGTGCCCCCGTCACTGCCCGGTCACAAAGGGTCTCTGGGCTTCTATGTAATCTCTTAATGAACTGCATTGGAAGAGAGGGAGCGCTCCTTTTACATAAACCATGTAAAGCAGGCCTCTCTTTTGTTTCTCCCTCCCAACTACAAAATGGATTACCAGATGAAGGAGGTGTGTGTGGTGTGATGTGATGTGTCCGTGTGTGTGTGTGTGTGTGTTGGGGAGGTCGGGGGGTGGGGGGTGGGGGGCTGTGGAGTCGTTCTCTTGTTTTTTTCTTAGGAGGTTCATGCATAAGGGCAGTAAAGTAGTAAAGCGCAAACAACAATGAGGTTTAATCGACACAGCCGTGGGCCCTGCGGAGGGATTTTTTTATAGATGCACACACACTTAGTATACAGAGAGGGAGGCTGGCTGTTTCTTTATGCTCTCCCCCGGCCTACACACACAAAGGCATTAGACTGGCCCACAGCCTTCACATTTCTAACATTCATCCTTCCCTGAATAGTCAAAGAGGGGGACTAACACAAACCAAAAGAGGGACGCGGAGGCAGGGACAACTTGGGCTGTCGAGCATATTGCTGACCCGCTGAATAAAGATATTCACCCTTTGGGGTTCTCTGTTACTGAGGAGGAATAACTGACACGCAGGCATGAGGACTTTCACCGAGCTGTGAAAAGGGATAATCAAAAGTTTGGGTGCTTTTATTCAGCGGACGCTCGCAGGAAAGTTATTTATCAGACATTAGCTGTGTGAAAGCTGAGAGGCACATTTTCCATCCTGAGATCCCACCAACGTCTGCTCCCCGCTGATGACAAATAAAGAAATTCAAAGTTTTCTGCTTCGTGTCAAACGCCTCAAATATTCTCAGCTTGTGTGTCGAGCCGAGGTTCATCTCCGCCGCAGAACTTGAACTACGATCTGTTCTCTGCTGCAAACAGAGGCAGAAAGGGGGATTTAGCTGAAAAGAATGAGGTGTCCGGTCACACAATGATATCACTCTGTGGCCTTTTACCTCTGAACTCCTCACCCAGACAGCACGTAAAGAATGCGCACATGCACACGCTAATTCCGCGGAATGCCCGCTGCGTCTGCGGCAGCCCGAGGCCTATACTTGCTCCGAGGGTGGACGCGCTCTCCTCTTTGTTTTTTCCTCCTTTTCCAAATCAAAAGTGACGCGCCAAGTGAAATGACATACTAATTTTGAAGGGCTGCAGCTCCAAAATGGAGCAGGTTTCATGTTCTGGCTCTGTGAGGAGGGTATTTTGAAAGCAGCAAATAACTTGTTGGGTGATCTCTTTATAGAAAGAAAGCTTCCCGCAAAGCAGGCTGCAGTGTGTCCTCACACAGCCAGACATTTCTCTGCACTGTTTCCATCTGCTGTGATAAATTATCTGCACACATTTTAATACTAAAGCCATTTTGGGGTTTTCTTGTCGTCGCCGTCGAATGGGACCTAAACACAACCACTGAGTGCATCACAGCACAGAACCGCCGGGGCTGAAATATATGGAAAAATATATAAGGTTGCAAAGTGCACCCTCGACCGATAATAAGGGTCATAAATGCGTTTGTGCTGCCTCTCTGTCGTGAAATGAATTACGAGTTTACATTAGTGCGTCACTGGGCGCACAGTCTGCGCCGGGACACAGATGGCCGTGGCAGTCAAGAGGCGAGGAGGCCGAGGCCGCCGCAGATAGAGGATCGGGGCTCTGTTTACGCCACAACGCAGCAAATCCTCTCTGCACATAGACCGAAAGACCCGGCACGACAAACAAACAAACAAACAAACATGCAAGCGAGTGCGCGCGGTTACGCACACCACAAGTTAATGTTTTCCATTTCCAGCAGCTACGCAACAATAGACACCTGTTAGACCATCGCCGCGTCTGCATTGTGTGTGTCTCACGGAGGGAAAACAGGAGACGGAGAGGGAGAGGGGCTTTCTGGCTGCACGGGGGCCAAAAGCTGAATTATTGAGCGAGCTGGAGTTTGGCCGTGACGAAACCGCCACAAAGAGGGGCGCCCCCCGCAGGGCTGAGACCAGGGGTGTCGAGGAGGAGAAAGACACCTTATTATTTGCTGAAAAAGACTTTAACCGCCTTTCTTGGCCTGCAGGAATATTTAGGAGGCACATGGAGGGTGTAGATGATCTTAGACTGGTGAATGTGATTTAAAAAAACAGGCCTGTGTTTGCTCGCCTCGATTCCTAATATTCACCCACTGATGGCTTCAGATGCACGATTAAAAAAGAAAATACACACAACTGCATGTGCGGGACCTCCTGAAATTCCACATCACATTTTGCGTTCAGGCTTCTGACGAATCCCAGAAATTGTTGTAAACGGTCGGAGAGCTGCGGGCTGGAGGCGCGCGACGGTCTATTGAAAGTTTTCACCACAGCGACCATGTTTCCAACATAATCCGCCCTAAAATTTGTCTCATTGTTCAGTTAATTATTTAATTCTGTCCACACAAAGTGTTGGAAACCGCGTCAGAGCATCAGAGGCCCGGCGGAGCGTCCCAGCAGCTCCGTGCAGCCTCCGCCTCGTCATGTTCGGATCCATTCCTCCTCACTTTCTCCTTAATATTATTTTCATCACGGAGGATAAAAATAACATCCGATAATTGATCCTGTAGAAACACATCTGCTAGCAAATAAACGGGCCTGCTAATGAGCTCGATGCAGCTTCAAAGGTCTGCTATTTTTACCAGATTCGGGCCACTGACGGTCAGATATGAATTACAATCTGCCGAGTTCAAGTTATTAATGACTGAGGAAGCGAGGCGTAAAGTTACCTCTGAAATTCATTTCAACTCCCCAGCGCACAGCCACATGTGACCAACTGCACAGAAAGGCTCCAATAAACAACAACAATCGATGGATCGCACTCGGTACTGAGCCGGTTCCTCCTCAGGCGGGTTTGAGTGCTGTGGAGTGCCACCATGACGCACGGCCGAGCGGGCCCCGGCTGTCCACTGCGCGTAAATATTCCCCAACGGCGACAAGACACAAGCTGTAAATCTACCAGTACGGCGCTACAGCAGTGAGCGGAGCTAAATACAGCTTCCTTTATCTTGACAGGTGTTTTGGATGACGGCTTTATCATTTAAGGCTTCTTTTTTACCCTGCGTGGTTAACCCCGACGCTGCTCGGTAATAAAAGCCCAAACTCATTTCAAAAGCTGTGGGAGCGAAGCTGCAGAGCGGGTACACATTCATTTGGGATTTTTACGAACCAGCCCAATTTATTCTGACAAAATCTCACTTTCGAGCCGCTGCGGTGCTCTGTCGTGGAAAATGAATAACAGCGAAGGTAAATTCAAATTTTCATTCACGCTACTCTGAGAGCTCTTTGTTCCACTGAATGTGAGCTGAACTGTAGAGCTGTCTCTGGAAAAGCTACCCAGCGTTAACTCGTTTTATTTTACGTATACAAGCCAAGGGCGGCGTGCAAGCCAACATTAAATTACAAGATTTTTCAACGGAGTCTGGCATGAAATCGTCTCCACACGGGAGAGCGTACGGCTCTACGGGGGCCAGTAATCAGCGCGGCTTGTGCTCTACTTACTTGGTATTTGTTGTGTTCCAGTAGATGGACTCCAGGATGAGCGCCCGGCACAAGTCCACTTTGAAGGCAATAAACAAAACTCCAAAATAATATCTCCACATCGAGTCCCCCATGGTTAGCCTGCGCGCCTCCGGGTGGGTGCACAATCCTTCTCAAAACAACCAAATATGTCCACAAAAAAATAAATCAGACGACAAGCGCTCCAGAAAGGGCTGACGGCGGCAATTTCTTCACCTTATATCCCGATCCAGTGGGATGCGCACGGACCACAAACCCAGATCAGATATACGAGAGCATCTCCAGATGAGAGACCTGCTCCAAAAACCAAAGGCGCACGGCAGCAGTTCATTCAGCGGACAGTGCGTTTATATTCTCCCTGCTCAGCGCGCAGACTTCACCCCGCTGTAATACATCCCTCAGAGAGAAAAAGTGACGGTGTCCGCTGTGGACCGGGCGGCAGATGGAAATCAATACAAATATAAATCCCACTGCGTTACAGTCCAGCAGTGCACGCCAAAATCCAGAGCGGCAGCAGAGAGAAGGACAGTGATGGCTGGTGGTGGATGGTGAGATATTCCCCTTTCAGCTGGTGCTGGTGGTGGTGGTGAGCGACAAACTGTGGGTGACAGCAGCAGCAGCAGAATGAGAAGGGCGAAACAATGAGGTCGGATGGTCAAAATTAAGAAAATGATCAAATATGAGAATGAAAGAAATCAAAGGAGCTGGAATGGAAGTTCTCATACTAGAGGTCCCCAAAACGAGCGCTGCGGCTGGTTCCTGCAGATCCGTCCCGAACGCCCGCAGACGACGCAGGGGTTATGCCTCAGCGCTGCTCCGAAACCTGGATGGAAAGTAACTGCAAGGGACCGCGACTGGGAATATTTGGTGGAGCTGGTTTTGCCCAGGCCCCGCCCCGCGCCGACGCTGATTGGTCCCTCGGCGGGGAAGTCAATAGGAGCCGAGCTGTCAGTCAAAGAGGGCAACTGGTTCAGTACGGTGACTAGTGGTGAGCAAAAAGGGAGGAATTACAGCCGAATCCTACTTCTGTCAGACAGACAGGTGGATGAATAAGACTGGAAGAGGAATAAATGTCTTTTTAGTCTAATTAGGACATAACAAGAGTGTCACATATGATATCATAAATGTAATAAGTCCTGTAATATTAAACACAATAAAGGTGAATTCCGCCACAATGAGAAAGATGACAGCAGGTGAAGTGAGCAGAGCAGACCTCATGGAAATTACGCGTGTTTTTACTCCTCATGAAAGCGTTACAGCCCCCAAACAACGCATAACGCGCACTTCTCGCGTGTTTATGGTGTCTGTGAACAGCCCCATAATGAAAAACAACGAGCAAACATTGGCTCCCGTAAGGCTCGTCCGCGGGACCGTGCAGAGCCTCGGTGCTGCATGTGCCTCCACCGGCTGCACTACGACGCACTGCAAGCTTTTTCGAAAGACAAGAGCGCCCACTAGCGGAAAATCCTCCGTGGAGCCGTCTGAGGAAAGGCAGAAACAATGGAAATCTGTTTTATTTTCCATCTAAATGAAGCATAAAACTCACAGAACAGAGTGTATTAATTCATAACCAATAAAAAGGAACATTTTGGATGTAAAGCTGATTTTGTTCCCAACTCAAAGGCCGCTTCAAAGGGAAATTCACTTGTTCTTTAACTTTTAAGAAGTTAAAAGACTTTGTGCATGTTTGATATTTTTACTGGATTCTGTCTCTAACGAACAGAACGGCTCATTTCTGGTTCTTCCCATCAGAACAGGCTGTCTGAGGCTGCAGGCCGGCGCTGCTCCGCTAACGGCTCACACTTTATTTAACGTGCGTTAAAGTCCCTCCAAAGCCTCAAATGCATTCACACTTTTCTGCAAACACTGACTTTTTAGTCAGTGACCTCTAATTCGACGAGCACACACACTCACACACACACTCCGCCGTAGACTGCAGCTCTCTGAATGTAACGTGTGAACTTTTGGCACTTTTTAACGACTTAATTCGATCAGGCGCTCTTTTAGCGGCGGCCGCTGTGGATTGCGGCTGATTGCTGATAATCAGGCTGATAGAACGCCAGCAGATAACCGAGGAGGCCGAGCCCACCTCCCTCCTTCCTGGCCGGGAATAAACACAGAGAGGGGCACAAGCCTCCACCACCGCCTGGATGTTTATTGCAGCATTAGATTGATTTCACTCAGAGACTGAATGTATTAGATTAACACGGCTGACATGTGCTGCTCTGAGCCGCGAGGAGCCTTCTCTAAATATTTAAGTGTTTCGGTTTCTGTCCTGGTTGGAGAAGAAAAATAAAATCCCTAAATAGTCATCTAATATTTCTGCAGGGACTTTAATAGAAAGGATGCGTGTGTGTGTGTGTGTGTGTTTAGAAAGATTTGAAAGGTTTATGCTGTTGGGACTTCAGTTTTCTCCACGTGCTCTGATCATCTGTAAAATAAATTAAGTAGAAAAGTGGCTGAAAAAAAGCCAATAATGTATTTTCTCCTCGCTGTAAAATATTTCTAAAATCTGCTCATTAAGGGAGTTTTTTTTTTTTTTTTTTTAACTGTCTGAACCACAGGCCTACTCAGCCTCACCTTATTTTAATTTCACGTCAGCTTGCAGTTTTCTTGTGCCCTTACATGTGTTTCTTGGTGAGTCCTGTGTTTGACAGCGCAGAGGAAGCTCTGACTTTCTTTATTTTCAAACCTCTTCCTGCCGCAGCGCCGCTCAAACGAGTCCCTCAACCCGCCGGGCAGTGACGGCTGCGGAGTCTTTCCTGAAGATCAGCCCGGCTCACAGAGGACTGGGAAACACACACACGCACGCACACACACTCACACACAGGGAGGGAGTCAACTGTGAATCTCTGAGGCTTGCAAACACACAAATAAAACAGTTTGGATGTGACTTTAACTGTTATTCAACGTTGAAAGATTAAGACATTATCAGTCTGTCGTCAGGAAAATTTCCATAATGGAATTTCCATTATGGAAATGGATAATTTTATTTTAATAAACACACAGAGAGACTGAAGCTCACAGTTTGCATAGAAAATAAATTGAAAAAAAGTAGCTTATAATAATAATAATAATAACATTAATAATACTAACATTAGTAATAACAATAATATTAATAATAACTATAATAATAATCGGACTAATTCTTTGACATTTCTCTCTAAAACTGGTTTGTTGGGAGAAAAAAGTTTCCAAAGCCAGCTGACTTCTCACCAGCTTTAACTCCTCCTTGCTGTAATGACCGGCCTCCGCTCTGCTGCGCGGGGCTGAAGCGGCACTCAGGCCGCGGAGGAGCGCCTGTTTTACGCAGGAGCGCGGCGGAGCGCGGCGGGCTCCGGGGTCTGCGGGTGAGCGGGGGACGCGGGGCTTCCAGCTTCTCCTCACCGAGACTCCTCTGGCTGCGTGCGGGTCACACATGTTGACAAAGCAGTGAGTTCGTGGTGAGAGATGGAAACACTCAGCAGTGTGACTGAAGAGGAGACGAGAGCTCCTGGAATCCGTGACCTGACTTTAATATTCATGAATCAAACATTCATGTCTTCATCACTGCTTCACCTTTAAACACAGTCGACAGTGACAACTGGATTGACTGGTTTTAGAATCGGCTGTTTAGCCATAAATCAAACTGTTTCCATACGCACTGTTGGACTATTTGAGGTTGTTTGTCGTCGGCTGGAGTCCAGCGCGCAGGACACGCAGGCGAGGCCGCGCGGCTGAACTCACGGTCGGGTTGCAGTGATCTCACTCACGCCAGCCTCCACGGGCTGGAAACAAAGCAGCGGCTGCACAAGTCCCAAACCGGAGCTGCCAGCTAATTAGGGGCTGTTATTACAGGGATTTCGTTAACTTGACGTTGATGTATTGGCCCCGCGCGCCTCAAGGGTAGAAAATGGATCGTGGTGTGCAAAAACCCTGTGACAAAACACGAGCCGGTGCCAGTAAAACCATTAAAACTGGTCTCTGACCAGGTCAAACCACTGCTCATTTCGACTGATTGTGTGAAGTGAGCTCAGTCTGAGGTTAGGCCAGGCAGGTAGACAGAGCTCAGGTGGGTTTACGCTCAACATTTCTACTTTAAATCTCTGCTGGAAAAAGAAACCAGTGCACTAAGACCATCACATACACACACACACAACAGTGGAGGCATTCAATGGATTTATTGAAGTGTTCAGTCCCTTGACAATTGGGGGGGAAATTACACAACAAATTCAAGATCCCACGACAACGGAAAAATTCATTATACCCACCTGAGGCCAGCCTGTCTCTCTCACACACACACACACACATGCACACACACGCACACACTCGCACTGAGGCTGACCTCAAACCTTATCTTACCTGAACTTGTCCATCCTTCTACGAATCAAGACTTACCACTGCAGGCGCCTCGCCCAGTTAATCTACTACCACAAAACTCGGGGAGAGAACACGGACTGCGTGGTCGGGCGTTTGCGTACAAGTCACCTTTTTCCCCGTCTGACAAAACAAAACTCAAGTATGTACCAATAAAACTCAAGTATTCACCGTCACTGTGGCTCTTTGTTGCCTAATCGTGGATCAATTTCATAACACAATCTGAAGTGGGGCAGGAGAGGGAGTCAGGACATCACAGCAAGGCTAATAACATTACATCACACAGGAAACGTCCTCGGTCTCCTCCGCCACCCACGGGGCCTCTTATCGCAGACGAGACACATATCCTGCCGTAAGTTTGTGGTTGGGTCATGGGCAGCCTGGGAGTCGAGGCCGAGTTCACCTGCGCCGCGGCGACTTAAATCTAACAGGGCGTCATGTTTCCTCTCTACATGCTGCTGTGGCCTTTAGGAAAAAACATATACACGGCGGGCAGCTGAAGCAATAAGAAGACAAGCTGGAGACTGATGCGGTGAGCAGAGCTTACGGGCAAAGGAAGTGAGCAAGGTGGAAGACACAAACCTGTCAGCTGGACGGGAAGTTAGCTGTGCTTTTACAGGCTGTGCTGTGATTTGTTACCACTGCGTCAGCCATTTTAAGGACCTGATTCTTAAAAAAAAAAGAGACAGAAGACGGGGAAACCACAGGCCGACTCCCAGGCTGCACATGAGCTGTTACAGTGAAGCTGAACTAAACACAGTCACACACTCTTCCACACGAGGGACTGCGTCCTGTCGTAGTTTGCTGGCTGTGGAGACGTAAGAAGAGCACAGGCTCGCTGTTAAGACTTGCGGGGGGGGGGACGAGGGACATGTTATAGCATTCTACATCAAAAGTTCAAGTTCCCTAAAAACAGAAAAAAAAAGCACAAACAAGAGTCATCTGTGCGGTGGGGGCGAGGAGGGATGGAGGGAGCAGTCAGGTCCTTCGAGGGCGAAGAGCTGCCTCCTCTTCAAGGCCGAGAGGAGCGGCGCGCGCCCCCTTTCCTCGGCCTTCCTTCAGCACTTCCAAAACGAAGCGAGCGTTCCACGGAGGAGGAGGAGGAGCGGGGTCGAGCGATGAGGAGGGGGAGCTGGATGGGGATGAAGGCAGGGCGTGACACGTGGACGAAGGGGGAGCAGTCTCATTCGGTGGCCTTGAGGGAGAAGGACAGCTTGGGCCTGGATTTGCCTTTGCCGAGGATGATTTTCTGCTCCTCCTTCTGCTGCCTCTGACGGTCCTGCTCTAGCTTCATGCGTTCCTCGTGAATCTTTCTCTGCTCCTCCACAATTCGCAACTGATCCTCAGCCTGTCGGACGGACGCAGAGCAGAAACAAGAAGGTCAGACAAGGACGGGAAACAGCGTCCTCCGAGCCAAGCGCCCGCACACTGCTGGCGCTCTGTCCACCGCCCGTTACAGCGTGTGCTTTTCTTTTTGGGTGCAGCTGTTTGATTGAGCCTCAGCTTGTACAAATCAAGCTTGAATCAAACAAACACTGCTTTACAAATTAGACAAACTCAAGCTCATACAGCCAAGAGGGGAAAAAACCCACCGGATTGTTAACCACAGCTGATAACCATCAGCTCTGAGCCGCTCAATGGAGGAGCGTCCTGCCAGAGGACTATTAAGTTATTTGGTGAAGTGAAGCCTCGAGGCTTCAATCAGTGGAGGACAGATATTTGTAATTAAAGACACATCAGCGATATTAAAGCATGTAAACCATGTCAGGTTTTCTTATGGTGCTGATATGAGTGGCTGTATTTATGATTGGACGGGATCAGCGTAAAAAATAAAATTTCAGATTTAAACATGCTGTGAAAATTAAACTAGCATGAAGCAAGAAAGCAACGTTAGACAAACAGAACTGTTATTTTCTAGGTTTCTGACCACATTTAAGTGTTAAAAGAGGCTGAACTGAGCTCGTCATTTTGTGTGCGACCAGGACAGCGTGCACAAAACTAAACTGAGGGTTATGAGTTGGAGAGAAATGCCTCCACAAAGCGGCAGGAAGCGGTGTGCGGCGGTCACAGTGAGGGCGTACCAGCTTGGCCTGAGCCTCGGCGATCTTGCGGTTATTCTCCTCCAGGATTTTTTCCAGCTCCTCCCGCTTAGATTTTTCTTCCTCCTAGACGGGCGACACGGTTCCATGTTAGCGCACGAACAGGCGACAGCCACAAAGCACTTTATGTACACACACACACACACACACACATACACACACACACGCTTGCCCTCTAATTGTCACACACGCTCGCCACCAGTACGCACACACACATACACAGCTAACTCATTACACCACAGAGAAGTTTGTTCAGCCTCTCGCACATGACCACACTGAGGCATTCTTTGCAGTCAGCCTGAATTGTCTTAAAAATTCAAAGGGGGGCAAAAAGCCTTAAAGAAACTGTGGGGGGAAAATGAACCCGCTATGTTGTTCCCTCCCTCTACGGCCGCTAACACCCTGGTAGAAAACTTAAAAGCTAAGCCACACCTAGGGCACTCGCTGCATTACTGTGACAGACATTAAAATTTAAGCACAAGAATTTAAAAAGGGGGAAACCCACTCATCACACTCATCAATAGAAGACAGATATAGATGACAGACAGTACAATCTAGAAGAAAATACAATTGCTGTTTCTTTAACATCATTATAAGCAAGAGAAAAATGGATACAAATAAAGGAGGGAATAGTTTTGGCTCACCAATGCACGTATACCTACGCATTTTCCTTGCCTGTGTACCTACACAACTGGTGAAAGCATTCGGCATTAAACGGTTGAATATTTACTGTCTCGTCCGGACTGTGTGGCCCCTGCAGAGACAGAGAAGCGCTCCTGGGGTGGGTGGGTGGGTAGGTATGGGGGGATTCTGCCATACTGCGCCCACGGCATTCCTCTTTATAACTCTGATCTCTGTATTGCTTAACCTGCAGCCACAGCTCACGTTCGCTTTTTTAAAGTTTATCCTTCTCTTTACAGCGGCTCAGTCCCCATTGAGACGATAGCAGAGCGAAGGAGAGCACAGCACAAAGCGGTGTCTGCGAGTGATCGAGGAGGACCGGACCACGGTACACTTACAGTACAGGACACAAGTCACAGGTGAGCTGAAAGGCTGCAGGCCAGCTCAGGTCAAGTGCTAGTTAGGAAGGTGGTGAGTTGTGTTTCCAAAATAAAAACAACACAAATGTCTTTACAAAAAAATAGCAAACTTGGCAGCAACCCTATAGGAGAAGCAAGTCATGAGTACATAACACAGTACATTTGTTTGTTTTTCCAGGGAGAAAAAGTTCTTTAAATAATGAGTATTAAAAAATATATGGTAACAGATAGAGGTTAGACCACAGATAGTTAACCGTGTCAAACAGGAAACAGGAAGTGTAGCGGTCCGTCATTATGTATCCCAGAGCAGAAGAGTCTCAAAACAAGGCTTGTTAAAGAGAAGGTAAGGGGGGAGGGGGGTAAAGAAAACCTGTACAGGACAAACTGTCTGTGAGTCAAACAAATGTGATTAACATTTCTACACATCAGAGTAACAGAGACAGGACATCTCCCCTCCGTAGAGCCTGGACCGGCGCCTCCTCGCTGAAGCTTACTGAGGCTGATCTCGACCTCTCGGTTTGTTAGCTCTACGGTTCTGTCGGTAAACAGCGTCTACGACTGACAGCGGGAGACTTAGAAAGAGCAGAGTGGTAGCATAGAGACAGAGGGGCAGGAGAGGGGAGACCCAGTAAGTCCTAGTAGGTAAAGGAGGCGTGCTCGGACTACATTTCTCACCCTATTAGTGCCGAGCCACCGGCTGCTCCCTGTGCGAGTCAGGGTCACTAGGCTTTAGCTGCCCCTCTCATTCACAATGCAGTATTACTGTAGTGAAAACAAACCTCCTGCTCTTAATGATGCCCGGGAAGGTCGGGCACAGGGTTTGTCAGACAGCTGTCTACCTTTCCTCTCTAAAACGCAAAAGAAAAGATGCAAAGGGGCTAGCAGTGCTAACTTTAAAGAAGCCCGAGCAGCTTCCTTTGAGAGCTGCATTACAAAAGGCCGTTTCAGCGTCGGGCTGCTTCTTACAACCTGAACTCGAGCCTGGCTGACCTGATGCATGACTACGACTTTCGAGGAGTGGTAAATTTCAGGCATTTGGCAAACATTTAAAGATGGCCAGTGATGCACAGAGACGGTGAATGTAAAACAAAAATGTCATCTTTAAAAACAAAAAAGGAAAAAAAAGCTCTTTATTACAGACATCAACAGAGATGCTTACAAATATCAAAGCTAAAGATCAAGCCGATCCAGGGACAAAATATGAAAAAGAATGCAGTCACTCCATTTCTGTAACTCTGCCATGGCAAAACTCTCACTGGCAGGTTGGGGAAGCCTCTCGAGACAGAGAGATTAACTGCGGCGATCCATCCTCCACCTCTGAGCATGAAACAATCACCACCTTTAAAGCCTACACTGACGTTAGTTTCAGCAAGATTGCTGCTGTCAGAAACCCAAATTCCTCCACTTCTAACTTCTTGGTGCAAAGCCATTTTGGAGCCACAATTTTGGGTGAAGGAATTCCTTTATTCTGATTTATTTAATGTGCACTTGAGATCCTGCAGGGTTTATCTGACATACTTGAAACTGTGAGAAATTACCATATTAAACATTTACACTCTGATATTTTCTGTTACTTAGGGAAGGGGCTAGAGCTCGGTGGATAAACACACCTCCGGGGAGTACTTGATGAGTCAACAGACTCAAACTGGATGGTTTCTCTTACTTATGCACAGAGAAATCCATGCAAATGTTTTGTTACCGTTAAATAGGCCACTTCCGGGCTCTGCATCTACCCTCCCTGCAGTGAAACTTGTACCATGGCTGGATTACTCTCTGACAAGCAAACAGGGAGAGGCGGGAGGTCCCTCTACCTCCACCATGTCCCACAGAAAGGCACCAGTCAGAGCAGGTGACTGGTGAGGGAGATGGGGAAAGGGGGTAAGGGGTTGAGGAGGTATGTAGGGAAAGGAGGGGCTGCGTTCCAAACGACCGAGCGTTACCTCTCTGGCCTTCTGCGCTGCCAACTCAGCCTGCCGCTGCCTCTCCAGCTCCTCCAGCAGCTGCCGCTCCATGATGCGCTTCGCCTCCTCCACACGTCGCAGCACCTCCCGCTCTATCTCGTCCTTCCGCTTCTCCAGCTCCTCCTCCACCCGCTTGGCCACCAGTTCCTCCACTCGCCGCGCGGTCTCCTCCTCGATCAGCTTCTCTTCGATCTCCTGCTGCCGGCTGGAGGACGGAGGAAGGAGAAAATGCAGGGAGAAAAGACACATAGGAGGGACGGGTTACAGGAAATCAGGGGTGGAAGGATTTTTTCATAAAGCTGATCTGCTCTCATACGTTCACACAAACATATAAAAAGAATGCGAGTCAAAAACACAATTCGTGGAAATGTTTAACCTATTAAAAAACCATATCCCACTCAGTAAGTAGAAGCTATGATACCTCAAATAAAACAAGTATTTGTCACTTTTAAGCTCTGCCCTGTGCAGCATTGTGTCTTCATTATGGAGCTCCATCAGTGATCTGTCAGTCAGTTACATTACACACGGTGACACAGCAATTAACAGAGCAGGGCCGACCACAGGGCCACCATGCTGCAGGTCGCTGCGGTCGTTCCCATTGAGTGCAGGAGTTCCTGTCAGGCCCTGCGTAGGAGAGGGGCCCAGGCCACCTCTGTCCTCAGGACAGCAGATTGGTTCAATATGTGCGATCAAGCAGGAAACTTAGCCAATAGGCGAAATGTTTTGGTTGTTGTGTAGAAATCTGACTTATAGCTGCAGACTGAAGGGTTAATGCAGAGGGGGGGTCGGGTGTCCTCCTGATTGCCTATTGAAAATGCTTTTGAATTGTTCTTTTTTCCTCCAACTGCACTCTGAAAAGGAAGCTATTAAGAGCTGGGAGGTGTGTTGTCACATTGATTCTGGCACAACTGTAAACACACAACCTGCCCGCCCTGGATTTGATTTCATCCTGTCAGCCACTGAGAAACCGGAGACCTTCCCCAACCCAGACCCAACTCCTGCCTTATCTACAAGGTCTCCATGTCGTGATATTTACATTTGTATGCCTGGTTAAGTGGCCCTGTGGCTATTAAGCAGTAAAAAAAGAGGCACTCAGGAGGCCAGGTGTGGGGCTGCGGCTCAGATCTCAGGTGTCTCTGTGCCTCTGGCTACCACACACACTTTCATAATAGCAGCTTCCCTGTCCAACAGAACCTGCCAGCAGACAATAAGCAGCCCATGGTCATTATGTGTGGTAACCACTGAAGTGCTTTAATGCAGAGTAGTGACAGAGTTGCACCTTACTCAGCACATCCTGAGGCAGCTACTTGTTACAGCAGCAGTTCAGTCAGACACATGAATGTTTAACATTAGTAGGAGTACATTACTGAAAGGCTAACTGAGTTTAGAGACTGTAAACATGCTTCCCTGCATGCACAGTATGTAAACTGGGTATCATTTGTTAGTAAATATGATGATTTATTATTTAAGACTGCTACCAACTATTATTTCAATCAATGCATATCTTATTTCTAATATCTACCTTAACGCAAACACGCACCCAAAACATCTTCAGTGTTCAACTTATGGCATTATATTGTTTTAAGAGGTTGCACCTGTGGCTGCACAAATGATTAGTATAGTTACTCACTAAATGACTAAAACTACTTTGGATTACTGAGGGATGATTACTTTGTTTTTCATAGGATGCAATGTCTGTAAACAATATATAGAACACACCCTCATCACAACTGTGCTGTCTGTGCATGATATGGATCATAAGTTAACAATGTTTAGGTATCAATTATATCAAAATCCGAATGGCCTCGTATTTAAACTAAAACTTGAGGAGCAATCCAGCTGAAAAGGTGATCTGGTCCCTCCGGTGCTGCTGTCTGCTCTGACAGGGATAATTATCTCCTGTGCAGACAAGGCCCTGTGGAGCCTAGCTGACGTTAGCATGCTTTGCGGCTAGCTTGTAAGCATTAGCATGCTAATGAAAAGAGCTAACGCTATCGATACAATTGAATGCAGCTAGCCTAGCACTTAGCTTAGCACGCTCTTGCAAGGCAAGGTTATATAACGTTACTGGTACAGAGGCTTATATTATACTTACATCTTCCTTTGTCTTTCCATTTCTGCCCTTCTTTCCTCCTCTTCCTTCTTCTGCTTCTCGTCCAGGGCATTTCTCTTGCTTAGCGTCCTGCCGAAGATGTCGATGCGCTCCGGCGGCGAGGCTGCCCTGTCTCTGCGGGACGAGGCTGTGGTGGACCGTGAACGAGAGCGAGATTCTCTGCGGCGGTTCCTTTTCGATTCTCTGGACTTGGACCGCTTCTTGGACCTCTCCCTGTCTCTGGACCGCGACCGAGACCGGCTCCGTTTCTTGCTGTGCTTGCTGCTTTTGGAGTGTTTGGACCGGGACGAGCTGCGGCTCCGAGAGCGGCCCATGTTGACCACCACCACTAGTCGAACGCTTACACCAAACTGCTGTGTCTTATGGCGGATATGTGCACAGTATCTGGAGTTCCGTTCCACTCGCTCCTCTTTTAACTTGTTATTTACAATAACTGAACAAGTGGAATCGCTTCCGTAGTTCTATTTTAGAGAAATAACCATTTTAAACTGGTTGTTATTTTGCCCTACTAACTCGCTAAAGAAAGATGGCGGTTTGTCGACTCTGTAATTACCCAGCAGGCACCGCGGCTGTCGGCGTTTCCCGGCGGTTTTCGGGATCCCGGTCACATGCATCCGTCCATGGTCCAAATGTACCGTCCCCAAACTTGCCTTTACTTTACAGGAATGGTTTGGATAATAGGCATAAAATAATGTGCTGGGCAAAGTGTGTGTGTTGTCTGCTTTTGGTGCAACCCCTACTAAAACGTGTCAATATTAAATTTGTTCTTAAAATTAAATGGTAGGCCTAAAACTCGTGTTGCTGTACCCAACTACAAATAATTGAGCCAGCTGCTGCCATTGTTGCCGTGTGAAGTCATTTATTTATATGTATGATGACTTGCCATTCCCTCCATGCAGCTTGTGATAGTTTGTATTTTAATTTTAGCTTTAAATAATGTATTATAATCCTGTTGAGCCCATTATGGAGTGAAAAAAGTCTGATTTGTTTGCACACATGACACATTTATGCTCTCAAATTAATACAAAGTGCGTACAAAATACTCAGTCATGCACTGGAACTACTTCATACGTTCTCTCAAATTGAATAATGCACAATGAATAGCTTTAGTTTTTGTACTTTAAGTCAATTTTTATGCTGATATCTACATTTACTGAAGTCAAATTTTTAATGCAGGACCTTTCCTTGTAACAGTATTTATACATTGTGGTGTCACTGCTCGAGTAAAAGATCTGAGTACTTCTTCCATCATTGTGCCACTCTGGACATCTTTCCGCTGCACTGCTCAGGCTGGCTGCTATGAAGCACACATAAACCTTTTCAGTGTTAAGTAAACAGCATCAGACCGTGTATAATGTCATCTATTTGTAATTTTCTTTCTATTGAAGTCACATAAAATACAGTAACTGTGTGCTGGCCTCGTCCTCTTCAGTCTGTCTACACTGTGTCTAAACCCTCCAGCTAAACACAATTCAGTAACTGTTGGGAACGTTCTTGAGTTAGTCCTGCAGAGTGTGTCATCAACACCAAAATGAAGAGATAAACATTTACAGGAAACTCTAACGTCTTAAAATGAACAAAAAGCTCCGTCACTTCCCGTCATCTTTAACCATAAAATAGTTCCCCGCTTAAACAACTGACTTAAATGAACCTTGGAAGCTCCTTCATTGACAGCACTGATTTAAATTTCTCTGCCTTTTTGACCTATATTTAATCTTTCCTGCGTCCATTTTTAAATGCTGTTTTCATGCATTATCAGGGGCTAAAATGATGCTTTTATCAGAGCTTGTAAATATAGCAACAAGAACATCAGATAACCAACCAACAGACAGAATGAGGGAGAAAAAAAACTTGACAATGACACAGTCCTGCACTAAAAGATTGCCGTCCCACTCTGGTAAAATGAGGCCATTGTGATAAGTCTCCCCTGAGTGCTGCTGCGCTCGAAATAAACTGGCATTACTATATTTAAAAACACATAACTCAAAAGCCCAGTGAATCAGCTTAAAAAGGTCACACCGCTCAAGCTAAAAATGAAAGTGCTCCAACTTCAGAAGGATTTTTTCTAATTACCTGCAGCTTTCAGCGTCTAATTTTAGTAGAAAGAGATGATTTGTTCACACGGAGTCGCGCTTTGTGCGGCTTCCACTGTAGATCAAGAATACTTTTAGTTCTTGTGAACTGATTACGGTTGTCAGATGAGTCACTTTAATGCTCGCGCAGATGAAAAGGCCCTTGCGTTGAGTAACATGTGCGTTCATCCAAGAGCCTGTATTGTCAGACTGCGTGTGAGCACCACCGCAGAAATACAAATTTCATCAGAATTAAAGCAAAGAGAGAAATGATGTGATTTCAGTGCCAGAAATTGAGGGCAAGTCTCAGTTCATCCGTCCAGGAACAGCTTCCCCCGCCCGCCCTCCCCCCCTCTCTGGTTCCTATGCTCGAAGCCAAAGAATCAATTTTCTGTAACTGCGGTTGTGTTTTATTTTAATGATCCACAAATTCTGTTCCCGGAGATGAGAGGAATCGGCATTAAAGAGCCAGAGATGTCTTGTTTTTCACTCGTGTAACGGGAAGGGAGAGGTGCTTAGAGCCCCTTTTGATGAATAATAGAAAATGTTTCATGGAGGTGGAGAGGAAAAGAGTTCCAGTGCGGCTCCGGTGGGAAAAAAGCAGCCGAACTGGAGAAGCAGGGGATGTGTAAATGAAAGAATTTGCAGAGTTTGTCAGCTTCGCTCCTGGGTGGTATGGGGTGACTGTTAAAGGAGAGGCAGTCACATGCGTGGGGAAGATGAGGTTGGAAGGTTTCAAAGAGCCCGAAGAGAAAGTTTCGCATTTCTCTAATCCGCGTTTGAAAGGACGCCGTGCAGAGGAGAAACGGTTTGGGTATGTCACTGATAATCACATGTCAGTCAAGGCTGAAAGGCGTGTGTGTCACAGGAGCAGCAGCCTTTCCTTTGGCGGGAGAAGTTTTTTAGCCACAGTGACAGTTTGGACACTTGAATCGAGGCCCGTCCTCCATCGAGGTCTCTATGGCTGAGAGGGACGGATGTGGTTCGGGTCCTTCCTGTCTGCTGAGGCCCAAAGCGGCTCAGAGTCCTCAAAGCGGCTCAGAGTCCTCCAGGATCCAAACGCTTCTCTTATGCTTCACAGTCATTGTGTGACAAGCTAACAAGTGACGTGTTGTTTAAAAGTCAGAAAACGGGTTTACAGTTACTGCAGACTTCACGCATCACTTCTCAGACTGTGGTGTCGTGATTATCCGATCAGCCATTCACTTTTCTGTGCTAAGAGTATACAGTGCAGTACAGTAAAGTAGAGTGTAATGCTGATCAGACAGGAGGAACTACTGCATCTGTTAAAACTTCATTGATCTCACACAAAGGAAACTTAGCTGCTACAGACAGCAAGAATAAAAAAGGAGACAGAAAAAAAAACAAAGAGGCAATAACAAGGATACTAAATAAGAAACAAATATATTTGTACACATTAAGATAAGATGAGATAGACTTTATTTATCCCACAATGGGGGAAATTCACATGTTATTATAGACAAAATCAGTGCAAAAATAATGCTGCTTTGTGAAGGACGGCTCAGTTTCACAACGGCAAATTTTGAATTGCACATGAGAAAGATATGGACAATAAAACACAGAGTTTTTCTATTATAACACAGGACAGTTGCACAGCTGTTACTGATGTTACCAAATGTTAACATAAATAATGAAGCTGTGCAAAAATCTTCAGCTGCAGATGAATACACATTTTGAGTCCACGTTGGATCGAGCTGAAGTAAACAAAACTGTGTGTGTTAAATGGAAATGAAGGAACATGTCAGTCATGGAACAGTGTGACGCATGTTACTGATGTGATATCTGACCGTTTCTGGACGATCCTGCAGCTCTGTGTTCTTACTGTGAACGTGTCTGAATGGCAGAACAGCAGGCGTCGATTGAACAGCAGGTCTGCTTAAACTAGGTGTCATAATTTAGGTATTTAGAAAGTCACTAAATTCATTATGAACTATTAAATGGGATTACACCATTTCCTGTTTACATGCGGCAGTGGAAACAGTGGATACAAAGGAGGTGTATGTGCTGCTACTTCTGAGGGAGCTTCTCCTGATCCCATTAACATCCAGACTGAGATAAACCTCAGTAATCTTACCAGTCAAAATCATTTCAAACTCAAAAAGCATTCATGAATATGCAATATATTATGATTCCAGCAATACCGAATCCCTTGAAAGCGTTTCCGGCACACTGAAGTCATTCTTGCTAAGACTCTCTCAGAACATCTGAGGTTTCTTATAATTCCACAGTTGAGCTTCAATCATTTTGATAAATTATAGATTATCCCTATAACTCAGATTTACTACGCTTTAAAGCAAGAAAGGAGCAGGAGCCAGATCGCGCGGCTCAAGTTAATCAAAAAGTCCATCCCTTTCACGTTGTGTGATCAAAGTTGGCCCTCTTCTTTCATGGGCACTTTTCAGGTCTCCTGACCCTGCCCCGTGGTTGCTCTTCAGGGGGAAAAACACTTAACAAACACAGGATCTCTTTTAAAAAGCCCCGCCACATTGTCACATTGTCATGTTGATGGCCCAGGGGTCCTGGCATAAAGGGCCATTGAGGAGGGGGACCTGAAAGCAAGCTTTCCCCCTCCGCTGCCCTGAATGAGAACAGCTCTTTCACCTCGGGCTGGGTACGGGAGAGGTGAGGAGGAGAAGAAGACAAAAGGGGGAGGACAGTGGAGGTGGAGATTTTAGGAGGTTGAAGAGATTGAGGATGTGGAGGAAAGGAGGGGAGGGGGTGGTTGAGTCTGCCTGGACTGCAGCACTGACCAGTGATAGCTAGGGAACATACACCATGTCCAACAGTGACCGATTCAAGCTGCTCATGGAGTCCCCTTCAGTTTGAACGACAGACTAATGATCAAAATCACATTGTTTTCACAGACTTTGATGCAGAAAAAGTCTCTGGGAACCAATTATTTATTTACTGTCTGAAGTTAGAGTAATTATCCAGAGTTTCATACACAGTAAAGAGCTTATCACACTGCACAGCTAGTACTGTGCATGTATCTGTGTGTGTGTGTGTGTGTGTGTGTGTGTGTGTGTGTGCGTGTGTGTGTGTGTGTGTGTGTGTGTTAGTTTTCTGAGCATCATGTTGCCATGGGTCTATTCGTCCTCGGCTCCCTTTTGGATTGAGTCTCTTTTTGGAAAATTAATTTATGCATGTTGGGTTTGGGCAGCTTCTCCACAGGTCCTCTTTGGATGGGGTTCAGACAGACCCGTCAGTGTCTCAGTGAACAGCCGCTGGTCGACGTGCACGGAGCTTGAACTGGCATCTGATGACTGTGCAACACAAATTCAAGCACAAACGCTGTATTACGGCATATATCAGTGTGCCTGTTACACTTTGCTCACAAGCACCAGATTTAAGACCAGATTCAGATTCAGAACAACTTAATTAGACCACAAGATTCAATATAATATTAATAAAACACATTAGATGACAGTGGAACGGAAAAGCCACAGAGCATCAAATCCAGCTGGAGGTTGAAAACCTTCAAAAGACATCTGCTCCTGCCCACAAAGGCTGCTCTGAGGCTGGAAGATAATAAAACCTCACACCACCACTTGAAAAGCTGCGTTTTGGTGATTTAGCTCAAGACGTTTCTGCTTAGCTACAGTCAGGGAGGAAGTTAGAGCCACATCACGCCATCCTCTCCGAGACGCTCACCAAGCTGTGTCCACCTTCAGCTGCTGATCCAAACTTCCTGCACCGAACGCTGAAACTGTCCCATGAGCTGATGTGACTTTTTTTTTTAAAGCTCCTCATAGATTTTGTTTGCTCTGAGAAAGAAGCAACGGGGCCTTTCTTCTTCTACTGCTGTTGGATTTGATTTGTTCTGCCACTTTCCTCTATCATTCATCACACACGACAACCTCCACTGACCCACCGACCAGATGTCCGTCCTCTGACTGACCATTACTCAAGAACTGCCGTCCTGACGATTCACTCAATTCAGAACCACCAAGCCTTGAAAGAGCTCCCCACTCACTTCAGCCACCATATGCCTGACGTCTCCCCCTCCTGACGATTTGTTAGCGTCAAGGCCGGCGAAGAGCTCAGCTCCGTCTCGCATGTGTCAGCCATGTCCCCTTCCTCTTAAGAGATGTAATTAAGTGTTAGAGGAGCTTCAGAGATGACCTCTGCGACAAAAGACTCTGAGGGAACTTGGCTGTCACCACCACGTATACGTGACAAGCGGTGGTCAGCGTCGGGGATCGTCTTTCTCGAGAGGGTTGGACGAGAAGAGAGAGAGGAGGACAGGTGATTCTGACAGGCCAAACAGAGAGGTCAAGGGTCGGGTTTGAAGTATTGGCCGACGGGGAAGCTGATCCGGTTAAGCCCTCGTCTCTATCTTCATCTGAGACGAGCGGCCTGCTTCTCCTCGGCACCCCGGAGGTCCCTCGCTGCCCTGCCTCTCTGAACTCAAACAAGCAAAGGTTGGGTATCAGAGCAATTATCAGCTCAAATTAAAAACTGTGAGTGAACCCAGAAGGGCAGGCCCATGTTTGCTCAACCGAAAAGACGTCTGAAAGGGCGAAGGGTTGACGGGAACATGAGCTGCACTGTGTGCCGGCGCGCCACCTTCACCGCGCAGGCTGTGGTTTTATGTCAAAACAGGAGGGAATAAAGATTTTGACTTAAAAGACTCTCCAGTCCTCCTGAGTGTGTCTTTGGCGTTTGGTCCGAGGGGAATGAGATTTACTCCCGCGACTCTTTCATCTCCCTCCTCTCCTTCTTCTCCTGCCCGTTTTTCTCCCGCAGCATGCACGACGAAGGCATGGCAGCGTGTGTGTGTGAGAGTGTGTGTGCGATTCACAGCATGGGAAAAAGAGCACTCCTGAGAAACTACAAACAGGAAGAGACACACATCCATCACAAGCACGCACCCCCTCCTCACGCCGCCAAACACACACAGTTCACAGTCCTCTCTCCTTGCTTGCCACTGTTCCACGCTGTAACAATGGACGCTTCCTGGAGACCGGGGTCACGATGACGATGTGAGCGACGAGCCGCCGGCGTGCGAATAGGAAGGAGGCGAGGTCATTTTCTCAAGAAGCCCGCACAACAAGAGGCCTGCTCTCATATTCCTACGTCGTTTCCTCACTCAACACTCATCATCTTCAGCATTACGCAAACATTTCAAAAAGGAAGGTGCAGCTCACTGGTTTGCTGCTTCTGAATACGGCATGACTCAGTTTTTAATCAGCACAGTACAAATACACGGCAGCGATTTTTATCTGCTCACAGACCGGAACAGCTTCACCTGTCAGATATGGACTTTCTGGCTGCTGTTCAGGAATCACTTCATCTTGACTGCTATGGGTAGTGCATTCGCTCTAAGGTTAGAGGAGGAGGTGATTATTCATACCCAGATGAAAGGAGCAAACAGCGCAGGCTTCAGACTCCCTCTATTAGTTTGATATCTTTAGAACAACAACAAGTAGATCAGAGTGAGCGTGATGTGTGCCCCTCAGGCTTCGTCAGGTTGGGGCCTCTTTCTGTCAGGCTAGCTCTTGTCTACATCAGCTTCAAGTGAAAAGAAGCTGCTCTGTCACTCTCACAAAGCCCTGAGAGCCGCCACGGTTAGCATGAACAGGCGAGTTTGCCACCTTGCGTCGATCCACCCACGGCCCGCTTCCTGTAGGCTGTCAGACGTGATCCTGGAGGGGTTGCATGAGTTCGGGGCAGATGTGTTTGTGCGTCACCTCTCGGCACTGAGAGGAAGGTGTTATCTGAGGCACGAACGCTGCAGAGTCTATGTGTGTTTGCTGAGGCTGTGAAAAAACACAGGCTTCCATTCACTTCAATGAGCCGAGAGACTGGGTGTCGATGTCCCCCCTCGCTTTTCAGAGGCCTTTCTTAGTCCTTTTCACTTCATAGAGTCCAGCTGGTCTCCTCTCTAAAATCTCTCTAAACTGTGAACTCTTACTGTCCAGCTGCTAAAATCCAGGTGAGAGAAGAGAGAAGAGCAGTGATTGGCCTCTTTTTTCCCTAAATTTTACCTCGCAGGCTGCTCAAAGTCTGTCCTTGCATGGTACGATGTTGTTGCTGGAGGTTACTTCTCATGCTGCCATATGCACAGCTCAATGCAAGAGGTGCTTTCAGATTCCTTAAAGGCTCCTCCAACCGTGTGGATGAAAATATATTACATCTGCTGCGTGATTGAAATCAAAACAAAGATGGCAGCCCAGCTTTAATGATCCAGAGGGGCAGCTTTTCTTGCACACAGCAGTCAGTGATAGTAAATGTTAAATACAACAATCAATAAAATTGTCAATAAGTACAACATATGCATGCATACAGTGCATACAAAAATAAAGAAATAAGCTACACTGGCACCCATAACAATGCAACCCCACGCCCTTGACGCAGCTCCTTCCTCCCTTCTTCTTTGCTTTTGTTTTTGACTGCAGAGCTTTTGTTGGTCTAAATGCAAAGTACATCTGACAAACACATCACTTCCTCTCCAGGTCTCAGAGTCAGGGCCATAGCCAGGACTTCATGAATATGGAAATCACGGGTCCAAGTGTCAGCAGTGCACCCTAATGCACGCCGCAAACAGAGAAGTAGATATTCTATTTGTGTTTTCTGTGAATGTTATTTTCTCTCATGGAGGCCCAGATGTCAAATTGAAATATACTGGCTATGAAAGTACTGGAGTACTCGGCCTATAAAATACCTACCATGTTTATATGTTGATATAATCGCTGAACATGTGCCCCCTCATCCCAGGTCCCAGAAACATTACTGTGGACATGCCTGGTGTCCCTAAATTGTGTCTTCACTGTGAAAACTGAAATGGGACCGTAGAGTAAACGAGAACATCAGAGCACAGTCAGTAAAGGTGATGAATACCCTGTATGAACACATGCATATGTCAAAATGGAAAAATCAATGCTTTGATGCTTTTGCAAGCTAGCTAAGCTAACTGCTAACGAGCTAACTAACCTACCTGTCCAATGGAAAACACCACGTCGCTCTTTATCCTCTCCTTCAGCGCTCGCCATCAGCCGAAAGCCGACCTGGTCACTTCCTCTTAGTGAAGTCCCGACCTCACCTGCACTCTGTTATTGGCTGGGGGCTGCGCACCCCCCGCCCAAAGGTTGCAGCCCAGAAACATCCAGAAAAATAATAAGAAAATAAGAAAACACAGGCGGAGGGCTGCTGAGTCTGAAGTGGTGATTGAGAGGCAGAGTACGCCTCCAACATCAGACAGCAACATCATAAAATATTGATCTGATCGATGTCTCGGCACCGTGGTGCAGGAAATGCTGTTTGCCTGGTTAACAGGTAGGAACGTCTGCCATGACAGTTTCTGCTTGTTCAGCTGACCAGAAAACCAGAACGTAACCAGCATCTCATCCTTTTTTTCAGCCTTTTGTTCAGGCGTGTCAGCGCGAGTGAGGATCTTTGCAGAATCATTTTCACACATAAGCAGTATTTTCAGGTTTAGTTAACTGAGCGTGGACATAGTTGCAGCTGTACAGCTCCCACAGTGACAGTATAAAGGGTGTGTGTGTGCGTGTGTGTGTGTGTGTGTGTGCGTGCTTGGAGGAAGAGGATTGAGGGTGTGACTGGGAGCCAGGGCTGTTTTTTCGGCTGTTTGCTGATCGTGTTAGCTTTCATTAGTGCTCTCTTGAGGACGGGGTTAGGCTCATTTCACAGCGTGTTTGTCAGGCTGGGTTGTTGAAGAGGGTGCTGGGATGGTGATCAGGGACCGACTCAGACTCTTGCCAGGGTGCCTCACAGGCAGCAGGGAGACATTCACAGCGCTGCACTCAGTTTTGCCCAAAGAGAGCCAGAAATAGTTGAGAAACGACCGAAAACACAACAGCTAAAACCTGTTAAAACCCTCCCATCAGCCTAAATCTCAGCCAATCATGGATCAGTGGATGTCAGCTTTGTAAAGTGTCAGAATCTGTCAGATGAAAGCTTCAGTTTAATGACTCACTGAGCCACTATTTATTGATGAAACTGTCAATATTAGACTTAAAATATGACACTACGATGTCAGCTCCTTCACATTTTCCAGTCAGTTTCAACAAGCTGACCTTGTTTGTCACCCTGTGAATTCTTCTTTCACCTCCTCTTGTGTTAACAGGGCTGAATTCTGCAAGACCAGCGTGTGCTTGTTGGCAATTCAAATATACAGCATCCATAAAGATTCCCATCAGGGGTTAAATGTGGTCATAAAGAGCCTCCAGCTCTCCCCCGCCCTCTCCTTTCACCCCCGCTTCCCCTCCCATCTTACCCATCAGCCTCCATCCAGTTTGGTGACTGATGTCCTGATTAAACAGAGAGGGTGATTGATCCATCATATCCATCACCCTGCCTGTCTGTGGCACAGTATGGTGTCATCCCATACTGAATTCCAACCTTTGTACCGCACACGTGTGTGCACGTGTGTGTGTGTGCACATGTGCGCTCGCCACCTTGTGTGTGCAAACACTCTTTATTCCCATGCAAGAGTGTGACAAATCTAATTTGGTCATCATCGTCAGCGGTGATCTAATTTCTTTTGCATGTGTGTTTAAGTGTTTGGGGACACCATATGTCCATTGTGCGAGTGCACGTGAAGTGTGGGGGTTGTGAGATTTGGTTCTTCATGTGTCAAACACTGTCTAAGATGTCGCCAGGCCTAAATAGACTCTCCCTCTCTGCGAGTTTCCCCCCTCATCCATCTCACTGACAGTGGCAGAAACAGTAGCCTCCCCGAGCGCTCCTACAGGGCCCTCAGCTAACAGCAGGAGGCCCCGCCTGCGATGTATGGAGGCCTTGTCCGCCGGAGGAAGCCCGTTCACAGTCGGGTTAACTTGTTGAGGACACCCCACCATCAGAGGGTTGACCTCTTTATGGACCTGAATTGAGCTGCCAGGTCTAAACTCATTTGTCTACTGGATATTCTGACATCAATCCGTGACCCTTCACCCTCTTTCGGGGCTGTAAATGATACTAATATAAATGATCTGACAAATCCATCCTGTGTGCGGTTAAAGTAACCATGAGATATGAAATTACTCTGTCACCTCGTGTTAGTTATTGCTACATGTCACAGCGTTCACACTGTGTGGAAATAAGTTGTGTTTATATATAAGCTAAAGGAGATTTTTGAATGATCTTCTATTATATATATTAAGGTTAAATTCAGGATGTGCTCTAACACAGATGCACACAGCAGACGTACACTGTTCTCTCAATGCTTTCTGGGTGTAAATTTTGGACCATGGACCCACGCTGACACAGACATATGGAGAAATCTACATCACGAGCAGATACAGAACGTATAATTTAGGCTTCATCAACACATCTTTCTCTGACACACTGAACAACACTCTGATCTCAGAGCACACTGAGGTATTAACGGCACGGCACAGTCACACGATCAATCCACACGTATGAACCACATGTACGAGTTTGATGATTGATAATCACATGGTGGTAAATGTAGTTTGCAGCCATGTTTGTGGCTCTGTGAGGCTCTATTTAGGCATGGTGAGATAAATGCTAATGTTAGCATTCTAACGACGGTAAAGCTAACATGCTGACATTTAACAGGAACAGTGTTTACCATATTCATCATGATAGCATGCTCACATTTGCTGATTAGCACTGAATACAAAGTACAGAGGCTGGTGGGAATGCATTAGCTTTGCAGGTTTTTGTCGTGAACCAACCAAACCAGCAGGAATAAAAATACATTTTGACCTGATGGCGCAATATAGAAAGCCAGAGGATCATCAAAGTCATTCCAATTCATCCTGAGGGGAACATGAATATCTGAACAAAATGTCATGAGAATCCACTCTGTGTTTGGACTGCTGACTACTTACTATACGGCACCATTATAGCGTCCTGAGGGGGTTGGTCAAAAATGGTTTGTCAACATTTTCTTTCACTCAGAGAATGTCATAAAAAACACTTTCAGGCTTGGATTTCAAGACTTTAAGATCTGAAGGCTGCTGTCACTGTCAATGAAGCTGTTTCATGCAGTGAAAAGACAAACTTGGATTCCCCTGGAGAAAATCACACGTACCATGTGTCAGATCTGATGATTTTTTTTTTCTCCACAGCTTCTTTTACATCTAAGCTAAATCTAATGATTTTAGCGGATTGATTTTCTGGAGCACAAAGAATAAGGAGAAAGAAGAAAGGGCTTATAAAAAGAAGTGGGAGCAAACTCGGGTCAAACAGTGTTTGCTGTGTTTGCGTCAGCGTGGGTGTTTGTTTTAACCTGCCTGGAGTGCCAGATGGGTGGGGTTTCTGAAAAATAAGAAGACAATGTCAGTGCCAAGCCTTGAGACAATCGCAGGAAAGCAATAGAAAATCCACATTGGCAGTTTTGCAGTGACCACACACGACTCGTCCTGATGCGGTACCCTCCCCTCGCCTGGTGCTCCCAGCAGCTCAGAAGATGTGAGGAATAATTTGATAAAAGGTGTGTGACCCTGGTGTGTTTGGGGAAACACGGGTGGGGAGAAAGACTTGGTAATGAGTTCCATAAGAGTGCAGCGCGAGGTGCAGGAGGACAGGGACAAACGGAAAACAGGAGCTTTGAGAACTGTCTGAGTCAAAGGAGGCTGAGATTCACCTTTAGGCGTAACGGTGTTGTCTTTAAGCACCGCATGTGTAGTGATCAATCAAAGCGCACAATGAAGATGTAGCTCAGAGTTTGCTCGTCAAGCCTTCGCTCGGACAGATCTCAGTTTGATCTTAATTATCATATCAGTAGCATGCAGCTAAAGCGTTTTCATTTTCAAAGTCCCTCTCTGTAGCAGGAGGGAGAGATCAGCAGGGTTGATACCAGGAGACCCAGAGGGCTTCAAACTTCACGACATGAAAGACAAGCTATTCTTTTATCCACACAATAGAGGTGGATGGGCCCCCGCCCTAATTCACATTCAGCATGGAGCTAGCTGCTCCTGCAAGAGGTGGCTTCTTTTATCAAACTCTCTGGTGAAACACTCGCTCCCTCTCCAGGGCACAACTAAACTTAGCTGACCCTTGACAGGAGTGTAAAACCTCCTAAACCCCCGGTCAAATATGTGGCCCATCCCGGTCCAGTAAAGACTCTTAATTGTTAGAGGGAAGGAAAAGTGAAGATCTGTAAAAACAGTCCTCTGGAGAATTGTTAGCCCAAGATGTTGATGTTGGGGACAGTAAATGAATTCTCGTGTTTGCAGAACTTCAAAGTCGTCCGTGTGCGCTCTTGTATAAAGGTCTTGAGGGACGGCTGCGCTGGAAAAGTTGTTCTTCTGGCAAAAGAAATAAATCCTGCACGATGTCTGACAGCCAGAACATTTTACTTCATGTTCATGCTCCCTCAGGTCAACACACACTTTTCCCTTGGTTTGCAAAACTGACATTACATTTTTATTATTAAGGCACATTTGAACTGAGTGCAACAATAAATACATTTACATCAACCTTTTTCAACTGTTTTATGCTTTGCTGAGATGGACATAAACAGAACGCACTGACATGAATATTTCAATTATGTCATCTCCTTGAGCCGTCTTCTCCTGCATCAGTTTAACGGCGCCTGATTGGACAGTTCTTTGTATAGATGTGTGCAACTCCTTATACGGACAGAAACACATTCGCAGTCTACACTTGGACGTACATTCAGTACAATCAGGCCCTGTCAGACATGCACCTCTCCACATAAATGTGATGGTAATCTGTATTTTCTTGTCTAACGAGGCTCGGGGTCGCCTCTTGATCTTGTTTAACATGCACATTACATGCACGTCCCTTTTATAAGCGCTGTAATCACTCGACCACTTAATCATCATCTTTGAACCTCTTGCAGCATCTGTGCTCGGTCTGAATGATGCTATTTAAGAAAGCAGTGCACCTGAAAAGAGCTTGAGACGCCGTTTGAACTCTTGAGAAGATTGCATGGACTTTTAGTTGTTCAGGTTCAGTAAAAGCTGGACTCTAAACGCCGCTTTCAGGTCTTCAGTCTCTTCTGAAACGACTGTCTTTGGCAGAAAAGAGCTGCAGGCCCGAGAGACTGGAACCAGCGACTGATTAATTCTTGAGCCTCAGACCTCACATCACACATCCCTTTCCCACACTCCCATCATTCCTTTCCCTTGAGTCCTCAGAGGTCCCCTGACATATTTGGAACCCCCCCACAGGACCAGGTCCCCCATCCCAGAGCTTGGCGCTGGAATTTGATTAGTCAGTGTTTCCCAAAGACCTCATGTTACACTCTTCTGTTCGCACACACACATTCATGCTCCCCAAACCCTCCCTCTTGCCTTTTTTTAGGAGGGGCCACTGTGACTGACAGCTGTATTGAGCAGGGTGAGCGGCGTGACACTGACTCTTTACACGGGCGAGCCTGATTTGGGCATGCCCAGTGGCCTAATGACACCCGGTGAAATGACTATGACACCCCCTGAGCGACGCCGAGCTGTTTAGAGCTGTCATCCCAACACAAGCAAGCACTCAAACACACACACGTGCACGCAAATCAGCGAGCCTCAAACCTTCAGCCAAACTCGCACACAGATGCACAAACTCCTCTTATGCACTGACAGCCCTGCAGCCATCCTGCCAACATGAAGACATAATGGTGAAAAATGCCAATTGTCTCCCCAGCAAACACGGCCATTTATCACTTTAAGACTTAATCAAATAGAACTACATGCCCTTGATGGAAAATTGAACATTTTCTCGTTGTATACTCCCGGCACACTCAAACTCAGCATTATATAATTAGCTCGGTAAGTCTCTTGGCACGCTGAATACCAGGCGGTGATACTGTAAGTACACTTTCACCATCTGGACCGTGTGTGACTGTGCATCTCTCCCTGTTCTCTGTGGCCTGAGATAACCTCTCGCCAGGAGGTAGCACCACGCCAGCCATGGAACAGCTGTCACTGTCTTTCAGTTCCCTCCTGTACCACGCCTCATAATCAGCAAGTCATCAAGAAGTTCTTTATTTCCAACAGGGAAGAAAACAACTCTTCTGCCCTCTTTGCTGCTGACTCCTGAGTAAGGGACTCTTCCTCCTGCAGCCTGCCTCTGATTCGCTCACCGAGCCCCCCCAAGTTGTAGGTTTTTCCTTCAGTAACGCGACCCGGACGCATTCATGTTGCATACTCCAGTATGTGGCCTTCTGCTGACCCTTTAGCCTCTTTTATGTCCCAGGTTAGCTGCTCAGCTTCTGGGGAATGTCCACCATCCAGCAGCCCCACATCCTCCAGCAGATAAGGCCATATCTGCCCAGCTGGCACATTCCACAGGTGTTAAATTAGGAGTTAACAAGCGTCCTCTCATTAACACTCTGACAGGATTGCCTGATAGTAATGGCTGTTACAAACCTGCTTAGGCCGACCGGGTCGACTCTATCTCCTGCCTCGTGGATGAGACGAGTCAGGATATGAAGAAACAGTCTTTGCCCTGCGAAGGGAAAAAGTAATAACTTGAAGTTGGAGTGAAAAATATGATTTTTGATAATGTAGTCTGCACAAGGTCGGAGTCAATATCAATTTGGAACCTCTCCTGTGTCAACGTTTTCCGGCGAAAAAATGCTTTAGTGCAGAATATTTTCACAGATCACAGCAGTTTTCTCCACTTCACACACTGCACCAACATTTACTGCCTTTACTCTGGCTGTGTTGGCATCACAAGTGTATGACCGGCGAGTCGGCTGGTTCCAGTACGTCTGAGTTGCTGTGCACATCTCAGTCTGAATGATTGAGTGAACTGAGCCAATCAGAGCTTTGAAGGCTGGATTAGATGATGGATGAGACAGACACAGCTGTGCCGGTTCTTATAAGTCCATTTACAGAAATAACAGCTCTTAAATTAAACAATTCAACAATAATTCAACGCTGAAAAGTCAAGCCACCAGCAGCTAAGAGGGACTGCTGGGCCTGAGACACCCAATTGAAAGACTGATTAAATAGCAGGAATAAAATGAGGTATTAGCTCGGAGGGCCCACGCAGTTATTCTCATGGTCTCATGCAGTAAGAAGACAAAAATCGACGGTGGTTAATCTGCTAACGTGTGTAAACTCGCACTGTGAGCCTGCTGAGTCCAGCTCAGGCTGATAAGGTAACACATCCATGTTTCTATAACATGCAAGCAGAGGTCTAACTGCACATTGAGTCAGGAGCCATCGGCTGCAGACGAGTTCACACGGCTGCCAAAGGCTTGATGTCTGCAGCTCTGGCCTGTGCCGCTCTGCTGTTTCTGTTCATGAAGCGCTTTGTTTTGAACTAAACTTGTCTGCTGCGCTCTATTCTATCATGCACACGTCTATTTTCTGACTTGTTACACAACGAAACTTCTCTGAGAGATCAAAGTGGAATTTTGTGAGAACTTGACAGTCTGTTGTGCGCGCTCGAATCAGGCACAGTGTAACTGATATAAACCATCTGCATGCAATGACAAGTATTATCTTTGAAAGCTTGTTATAAAGTTTGACAGAATGAAATTGCCTCTTCAAGGCTTTTCAGACTTATTTCCAAGCGACCGCTGTCATCGCATGTGTGTTGACTGGAAGCGGTGTTGTTTGGAGGAATATGTGAAATGCTGAATTGTTGGGGCAAAGTAACTACCCCTGCCAGGCAAAACTTGGCTTACACGTGTACATTGTCAGACTGAATAACACGAGAAAACAAAGTGGAAATTCAGTGTGATATCATCCACATATAACCACACACTGTCAAACAGTTCACAGCCGTCCTGACACCATGCTGCGTTCACACCATGCAGGCACAATCAGGAAAACGTCCCGTTGTTATGACTGACACTCGAAGTGCAGCTCAAATTAGCCAAAAGCTAACAGTCACTGAAAGGTTATTTCAGGCTAACTTTGACTGAAGCTAATTAGCAAAAAGGTGAAGGCAACACTTGACTAAAAAGCTCCTTTTGAGCACATGTAAGCTAATGCTAAGCTACACTGCTACTTTTAAGTGATCTGCATAGACTTTTAGTTTTGTCAGAACTGGACATAATTTCCACTGAAATGCCAGAAAAGTGCTTTACAGGTATTTTGACAAAGGTTTTCGGACCCTTTCGTAGTTCTTTTGACCAACTGGAAGACATATGATGCTCATAATTACAATTAGCTTAATAGCTTTGTTGTTCACATAAATAAAAGAACCCATAAATGTATTATTGACCAATTGATGAGTCATTTGTTCATATGTGTGTTCATTGAGTGCCGTTATGCGCGTTCAAGAATGTGGGATGCTGCCAGCTAGCCTGTCTGGTGGGGCATTGCACCTTTAATTCTCTGCAGCTCATGTGTTACATCGTGTGCAGTCGCGTGTCTCATGTTAAGTTTCAGTTTGTCTTTGAGTATCGTGAGAGACTGCCGGTATGTATAAATAAGAGATGTAACAGTGAATGTGATTATGAGCATCGTTTTATTACCGTTACGTTCTGTATGCTTAGAGATGGCGTTATGTGATGGTAACTGTGTGCATTTTGCGTTTGTTATTCCTTCCAGATTAATAACCTGTGGACTTTTGTTACAGTGTTTATTGGTGTGAGTGTGTTGTGTGTGAGTGGCAACCAAGAGTAAAGCCAGTTAAAAGACACTGAAGTCGTCGAGTTGTTTCCACGGTCTGATACTCAAAGAAGATACCAGTACATGGTCGGCTGTTTGGTTACATAGGAGGTGTGATTGAGCAGTAAAATGTACAATAAACTCACAAATAATCAATAAAAGCCTGTTATCAGGTCTCTTATGAAGCACATACAAGCTACTAATCGTCGTTCAATATTTGTCGATACTTGTGACCCAAAGTGGTGAGAAGGTAAAGAAAAGTTTAACATTAAACAACGTGACTCACAATGAGACACCCCCGGATGTTCTTACCTGCTGCCACGTTCACGCCGTCCACTTTTGGGAACTGCTGAAATGTGGCAAGACCTAATTAACAATGCAGTGAAGATGTCACACACTTTGAACGTTATTCGCATCATTAGAAACATCGTCGTCACACCCCACCACACTGAATCCCCTGCATTTGGGTAGTGCCATCTGGCCGCCTGGGATCATGCATATTCAAAGCGGAGCAGAGCCTGACGTAACACCCCGCAGCTTCATTCACACTCACCTCTGCTGAACCAGAACTCGTCAGCAGATAAGTTCAGATCATCTTTTACTAACGACAGAATCAGGCGGCTGCAGGCGCTGCGGAGGCACCTTTGCATTGTGTTTGTGTGTGTTTGAAGTTACTAATTGTGTCCAGTGGTGATTGGTGACCACCGGGGGGGTCACCGGAGACCCCACACTCATCTCGGTGGGGGATCACTGCGGTCACACCACCATCTGCTGCTGTCAGTCACACACTTGCAGGGAGTGAATGCGTGCACCGTGTCTCCTCTGACTTTCACTCCTCCTCACCTCCACTCCCAGTCGTTAGTGAAAGGAGCGATCTAAATATACCAGTGGACATGTTCTTCTGCAGCAGGAGGTGACTGTGATTTAGGCTGTGAGGCGTTATGGCAGATCCAGCACCCCCCCCCGGTGAAAACGCATAATCCCTCAACCAGCTGGCACTGCCCACTCTGCGTGTTTGGTTTATACCTCTGCAGCCTGCCTTCAGAGAGTGACGGCGACGTTCGACAGTGCTGCCAGCTCTGCCCTTTCCAGGCATCGCGCAGTGTGTCTGTGTGAGTGCAAACCAAACGCATCACACGTAAACTTTTATCATCCAACAAAACTGAACTCTGTTTCAACTGTACAGGAAGTACCTCATCACTTATTCCACGCTGAAACGCTTGAAGTGAAAGGCTTGGATGGACGTGCGCGCTGTGATCTGTGTTAGATGTTTGAGAATTGTCAGATGTCATTTCAAGAAATCATGCTGAGGAGCTGAGAATCAGGTTTCATTACAAAATGTATAATCATTAGTCCAGCATTGTGGCTCAACAAGCCCAGGCAAAGAATGCAGTGAAAAGGCCAGTCCAGCTAGCTAACACCGTAATGCTCCCGTGGTCTTTTTCCATAGACCAAGCCCGCTTGTTGCACAATCGCGCGCTGTGGTTTGGAGTTTAGTTTCACTCCCACATTCCTGTTAATGCTTTCATCCAGCAGATATCAGCCTCAGTGTTTACTGGCTGCTTCCTTCAGCCGTATCAGAGCCGTCTGCCGTGTTAAGTTACTGCTAATGCAAAGTGAACATTTCCTCCTGCTGCTTCTTCACACTGAAGGCTTTCCACTGACAAACCGGGCAGCAAATGTATCTGTCACTGAGGTTAGCAGTGCTTTATTGGAGGTAAGAGGGTATCGTTCAATACTAATCTGGTCCAAACAATTTGGTCGATGGATCAGTTTTAAATGCTGCTTTAGATGAAGAGCTGCAGGCGACAGGCTTGAGTGCAGCTTTGGCGACCTTGGCATGTTTTCCCACTGACCAACCTTTAAGGGAGCTGGAGAGTCCGGCTCTGTGGTACAAATGCATCTTTTGTCATATGAGCTGCTGAGCTAACAAGCTTGCAAACTAGCTAGTCTGGAGAGCAGTTCTGACCAGAAGAAGAAGGATCGGAGGGACAATCCCCTTTATTAGTCACACAACTACATACATGCAACACACACGCCATGCAAATTGGTGAAATTTGTCCTCCGCCTTTATCCCATCCTGGTCACCTTCCTCCGCGGCAGACCAGGAGCGGTGGGCTGCCATCCGACCGGTTCCTCTTCTGTCACCATTGGTCAGGTGGTGATCTTCTTGTATGTTTTTAGTGGAGGATTACCCCAGGAGAACATGCAAACTCCACACAGAAAGGCCCCTTTCCTCAAGCAGCAGGCACCGAAGGCATGGTGGAGGACACGCCCTCGGCGCCCACAGCGAGAATCGAACCTGAGACCTTCTAGCTGTGAGGCGACAGTGTTTCCACCGTGACACCGTGCCACCATGATTGTGACTGACTAGCGTTAGCATGTTCCTGGCCTGTAGCCTGCTTGTTTTGCAGGGACGCCCTGATGAACTTTCTGTGGTTTGCTTAAACTAGCACACCCCCAGCATGACATCAAGGTAGCAAAATGCCAACACTGAAGTAATGACATGTTTAGTCATAGTTCAACCAAAACCAGCAGCTGCAGGTCAATGGGAGGAGACTGATACTGAAATACACACTGTACATATGAAAAATGAACGTTTAAACCAGCTGTTCAGTTACCTCATCAGTTGGATTAGCTCTCAGTTTTTGCTGCCACACAGCATCTTGACAACATCACTAATGATGGATCGTCAAGCAGGACCGTGAGTGTTAGAACATCACATTTAATCCTCATGGCGTAAACCTGCAGCTGTTGTTCCGTAATGTAATTCACATTAGTCATAAGTCATCGTAGGAAACTGATGACGGAGTAAAAGAAGGTAACCCCAAATGAAGCTCTCAAGCTTTCACACAAAGCTGCCTTTACTCACATTAACAGGCTTTAAGTCACTTTATTGATTTCCTCAGAGTTAGCGATGGAGTTTTTCCTGCAAGATCATCAACTCTCTGACTTTGGGCTGCTGTGAGAAAAAGAAGGTGGGCAGAGACAAAAAGAAACCGAGAGAGAGATGAAGTGAGACGAAGACGTGAAGGAATGAAGAGGGAGAGAAAGGAGGGATGGAGCACGTGAGGGAAGAGGCAACCAGAGAGAGGTAGAAAGCGTGAGAGAGAGTGAGAGAGTGGGAACGTGAGAAGAGGTGACGGATGATGCAAGAAGGAGGGATTTGTGGGTAAAAGAGGACAAGCAGAGGAGAAGGAGCGGCGAATCGATGGAACGGGGGATCAATCTGCTGTCCAGAGAGGAAGACCGATCAGGATAAAGGGGGCATTCATCATGACACAATCCTGATACACACACACACACACACACACACACACACACACACACACACACACACAACAAGAAATTAGAGGCTAACATTTAGCAGCACCTGTGTGTGTGTGTGTGTCAACCCTGACTCCTCCTGCAGCTTCAGCCTCGCTCCATCATCTTGCCTCATCAGCAGCTGCAGCTTCCTCCAACACGCTCTTGTTTTTACGACCTAACTGCGACCCCCTCCCAAACAATTAAGCAGCCAAACGAGTGCTCCCCAATCACCACAGCCCCGCTCTGACCTCTCTGTGAGTGCCCCCCCTCCCCGGGTGCAGTGGTATGTCCCATCCCCGCAGAGCTGCTGGAGACAGACACTGTCCACTGTCACAACACGGGAGGGTCCTGAGATAACATTTCACTGCGACGGCCAGCAGCTCACATCTGGGCCGGCCTCCTCGGCGACTCCCTGCGCACAGATCCTCGTCAAGCTGGGTGGCCGTGTTTTCCACTGGCCACCAGGACAGGCTGACACATGCACGTTTGCATTTTAGGCCCTTAGTTGATGTTTGTATCCACGAGGGCCCGCAATTAGGAGAGAAAGTAAAGCTTAAATTGTACTTTTTGCACAAAGCGTGCCCATGAGGGTCCTCGTGACTTCGCTTGGGTCGTGCACGTGGAGCCCACGCCTCAACAGCACGTGAACACGTCTGCAAACACCCAATGTGGTTTAAAGAGCGGCATGCATTAGAGCATATCAGGGCCTTCAGGACTGCTCACATTTTGATACCTTTTACCGGCTCGTGCTTGGACAGCGAGTAAATCCTCATACTTTGTGCGTCAGCTGTCGACGTTGTGGAAATGTCACACAGACGTGACATCAAACATGTGAAAAAAGGCACATTTACATAATGAAAAGCCTGACTGAGCCTCACAAAACTTTCAATAATTTGTTAATTGATAAATTCACTTACACATTCACTTTTTTTTAATGGCGTCGTGAGATTTATTTTTCCATATTTATAAAATATCCACCGACTCTTAATTGCGTCAACATTTTACTCACGCTGCCAACTTTGCTTTCAAATGCAATATAGTATATATATGTTTCTTTTTTTTATTTTATTTTGTGGTATTGATCAGTTAAAGTGAGCCTTTACAAAAAATCTTAAATCAAGGTGAGTTGTTTAATCCAGCAGTGACCCAGCCGCACACACACACACACTCGCACACACACTCACACACACACAGGCAGTATATCCACCTTCCATTTCATTCCGTTTCCAAAAAGTGAAGCTTGGCAGTGAGTCCAGAGGACGATGCCTTTGGCCTTGTTTGGCAGGTTCCCACCTTCCCTCCACGTCCGTGTTTATTGCCGTCTGACGGCATTTCCTCCCTGTCGGCCGTCGTAGTCACAGCCGATGGCTAATTATAGCAGCTAGCGTGGAGCCTCCCCCCCCGCCCGCCTCCTCCTCTCACTCCTCTTATCTCATGTTTTGTTGTCAATACAAAACAATGCAACACGGCTTTGTGTGTTTTCACTGCTCCTGCTTTAAATAATTGAGCCGTTCCTCGGCTGTGAAATGTGTCATCAATCTCTGCTCAGTAATTAGAGCAGCAAAGCAAATTTTGACACACTGTAAGAGTTTAATGAGTCATTCAAATGGCTGCTGCACAAAGTGACTGACTCGCATCCTCCAGTTTTCAGCTGAGAGCATGGAGCACCTCAAAGTTTCTCTAAATTTCATCATTCAGGCTCTCTACGACAACTTAACAGTGGAAGTTTTTTTCCCTAAAAATGGCAGTACAGCAACTTTGAAACAAACTCTTGAAAATATGCACAAACCACCGTTAACCACAGCGAGAGGCCGTTATCTTCCACACCAGCAGCCTGCTGATTTTTTGTGGGTGATGCAACTGATTTTCTGGGCGTAGAAAATGTATTCAGCACACGTAAAATGTGTTTCCCACCACTGATGCTATTTAAAGATGCTGTTTGAATGTTTTGGCAAAGCGCCTGATGTGTAACTGCGATAAACTGTGTGAGGGAGAGTTTTTCTAATCTGAGGCGGCATCTGCTCTTCAAACTGCTGCAGCAGCGCACAAAGATGCTTCATTACGCTACTGTGCAGAGACAAAGTGACACTCGCTGGTTTAGCTCTCGTCCTGATAACAGGAAACTGATTCATTTAAAGCTGCGCTGTCAGATTGGAACTGGTAGAAAAGCCTTCTGTTAGCTGTGAGGATGTGTCATCAGCAGAGACAAAGAGCAGAGACAGGAGATCAGTGAGGACAATCGTCTGCTCGGAGAAGTGGAGGCTAATGAGTCAGAGCTGATGTGGAACAAACACAATAAAGGATGGAGGCAGAGATTTACTCGACAGGCGCAGGCGGACCGGCAGCATGTAGTTGTAAAATATGACCATGACAAACTATAAAAACATAATCAAATACAGGACGAGAATCTGCACTAAAAATATCTTAAAAACCAAATATCTCATCAAAGTGACAAAAAGCTTTTGTCCTAATTTGTCCGAACGGATTCACTTGTAATAAAGCTGATTTTAAACATTTTACATACAAAGATCAGCTTAGTCATCATGGACGAGCTGAGACGGCTTGAATCATATTGAGGACGGACAGTCAGGATGTCTCTGCATCAGTTTGGACGTTTCTGTTTTTAATTTGTCTCCCAGTTTTACTGAAGAGCGACAGTGAGACAGAGTGTCCCTTTAAACTGACTGAATCAGATAAAATGATCACAAAGAAGTAACAAAAAGAATTACTCAGAGACATTTTTAATACAGTTACTCTGTGATTCGATTCATTGTATCACAGAGTAACTGTAACTGGTGAGTCATGCATCAGGTTGATGCATCATCAGTCGTAGTAGTCACATGACCTCCTCCTCCTCCTCCTCTGCATCTCAAACACTACATTTGTTTATCCTCCATCATTCTTCTTTGCTGAATCTTCCTTCCTCTCCGTGCACCTCATCCTTCAGACCGTCTTCTTCTTCTCTTCCTCTCACAGTCTCTCTGTTTATTTAGCTCTTTATCACAGGGGGTCCACCAGCCTCAGTCCTTCTGCCTTCCTCTCCTCTAACTGCTTTCTTCCTCCTTCACTTGGTGTGACTCCTCCATGCTCGTATGCTTCCTCTTTCCCCACCTCCTCTTCTTCCTCTTCCTTCCTTCAAGCTCTCTGACCCTGCAATGCACAGAGGTGGGTTTTATTCTCCTCTGCTGCAAACACTGACGTAAGAAACCTGTTTTTATCACAGCACCGCTCATATTGTGTTTCTCTAAAGCACGCGTGAGCAGGAACATTCAGGGATCGATGGCACGCCGAAGGTGAACCTGAATCCTGCAAACACCTAAAACCTGCCGTGTTTATTAGACAGCTGGACTGCAGCATCCATCTTTAACCAGGCAGAAACACATTAAGGTGAAAGGTGGACACAGACACACATGCATCGCACAAAAACTGCACGCACACGTGCAAACCTGAGCATGCATCTTCCCAGCCATTGTTGTGCTGCCTTTCGGCTTTTGTTTATGACTCTATTTAGTGACCTGTGGTGGGAATCTCACCGTCTCACAAAGAAAACAAAGGACAGAGCAAGAAAGTCTGCTGTCATCTTCAGCCGCTGCGGTCATCCCTTGGTCAACGTGTTATTTTCATTACTGGATTCTGGCCAAGTGGCTAGCCTGAGACAACACACACACACACACACACACACGCAGGGACACAGGGGAGCTCCCTGTCCAAAACAATAGACATAAATATAGCAGCCTCTGGGAAAAAGAATACAAATGTTGTGTCCATCCCTGAACCAAGGAGCGACGCCCAGTCCAGCGTTTCCTGTTCTCTGAGCCCCATGCAGAGAAATGCATGGTGGGAGAACAGAACCCCCCCCTCTCCCCCCGAGACCTGAGACAGAAGCCAACCGTCCCTCACCTTCAGCCGAGAGAGATTCACACGAGGTTTGAAACACTTGTCCTTTTTTTTTTTTCCAAAAATGTCGCTGTTATCATCACTCGAAGGCAAAGAAGCCCTTTCAAACCTTTGAGTGTGTGTGTGTGTGTGTGTGTGTGTGTGTGTGTGTGTGTGTGTGTGTGTGCATCTTTGCACTCTCTGCTAACCTAAACCCCTGACTACAGAAGGCCTTGGGCAAGCTTGACTTGCTTTCATGCATGCCTTTCAGGGCTTCTGGGGAGCTTGATGGTACACCTGAAATTTAAACTGACATGTTCTCAAAGGCGATGAGGTGATTTAGGCCCAAGAAAGCTCCACAGCGGGCTTTGATAGCTGCAGTGTGGGCCTGCAGGCCTGCAGTCAGAGCCTCACAGCGCACCATGGACTGCATCGTGTCAGCGGCTTCACACGTGGGCTCGGTTTGCATGCTGCAGGTTTGCTGCACCCTTGGTGCAGAGGACACTTGAGACATAAAGAAACTGCTAACCACACAGCATCATTTGACCGCCTGTCCTGCAACTATAAGATCTTCCGGTGGCATTAATCTGTATGAATACATACAACAGTGTTTGGCCTGCAACTACACAGACAAACGAGTACACAGATGATTCAGGTTCTTGCAGGTTTTTCCTGGGAAAAGGGAGTCAATTTCAGCAAGTTATCTTGGGAAATACTGGGATATTCGTATCTCAGTGCTGGATATTCTGCTCTCCTGCTGCTGCTTTCCTCACACAAAGTACAGGATTACTGAATAGATGTGCAGGATTTTTGCTATTTTCCCAGCAGCCACAGTGAGGTCAGAATATGTGCAGTAGCTGGCTGAGCTGTTTTAATTTCTATTGTTAGATGATTGGATCACATGTCCATAAACCACAGCAGTGACCCTCCCTTTCCCAAGAAAAGACACACAAAGTTCACACACCCAGAGGTCTGTAAGGCCGTGTGTGTGTTGTGTTTTGTGTGAGGAAATACAGAAAACACAAAAAGAAAAGCTTCCTCTGCCACACACGGCGAACGCAGCCCCTCCGATGAAGAGCCGAGGTCTAGTGTGGGTTGAAGAGGGAGCAGGGATGCAGCGGGGGAGGAGAGGAAGGGGCGAGCTGGCTGCGGGCCAGGCGGATCTGTGGGGGTGGCAATGAGCCCTGTGGGCTGTAACCTTTGGCTCGGTGGGTCACAGGTTCAAAGCCCAGGTGGAGCTGAAGACGTGCAGCCCCAAGGCGGACACGTCCAACGCGCAGAGCAGCACCAACACACATCACGCATCTGTTTGGAAAAGTTTTGTTTATGGTTTGCATCTCGGCCGAGGCATCTCCCCAAACACTCATCGGGTTTTTGGCTCCGTGTCTCTGTTGTGTCTCTCGTCTCAAGCGAAGCTGCTCGGCCAAGTTGCTCTGAGTGCAAGACATTTGTCTCACTAATGATGTAATATTTACTCTGGAGTTACATGATGTAAGATTCAATGTCAGATTACTGTTCAGCGACACATGGCTTTAATACAGTGTTGTAGCCAATGTTCATGTCGGCCAACGGCAGAAATTTTAAGTGAACCCTTTTCCCGTTGACTCCTTTCAGCCCTTTAAAGGAATAAGGCTGGTGGAATTCTATATTTTAACAAATCCCACAAAAAGACCAGAATCAACAATGAGTTAGTCCATCTCTAAATGTTTCCCGGCTTCCTGAGCCACGAACCCACCGACGAGATAAACCTTCAGAGGAGTATGGTTTTGATCACCATCACCAGATCTGCAGAGCT
Organism: Chaetodon trifasciatus; assembly: GCA_037975065.1. NCBI lineage: Eukaryota > Metazoa > Chordata > Actinopteri > Chaetodontiformes > Chaetodontidae > Chaetodon > Chaetodon trifasciatus. Next base: position 579,533 of record JBBMOE010000055.1, on the reverse strand, counting down.
TCATGTGTAAAACACCAATATTTCCATATTTCTGCTGTGTACATTGACATGAAGCCAAACACCTGTGTGTAATATTACTGAAGTATCAAGCATATTTTTACAGCAGGAGCGTTTTCTGCACTGTCCATTAGCTGCAGGTAGTGACAGATAAAGGCACCGCGGATGTGAATACAGTAATGTTCAAGTCAGTTTTGGTGTTTTCAGACATTTTGCTGGGAAAGCAGAAAGGTTGTGTGGATGACTTTGACTGTTTTCACTTGTCTGTCAAAGCCTGATGAAGGGCAGCAGGTGAGAGAGGAAAGACTGAGCGCTGACAACGATGAACTTTTTACTGGCGGGGCGACGTGGCTCAAGCTGCGCTAATCAATATTTCTATATGAACTAAAGATCAAGTGACTGTGTGTAAAGTCAAAGGCGTCACTTGTGATGAACCCACAGAGAATCATCACCCAAAGCTGCAGATCAGCTCAGAGCTGCAGAGCTTTTCAGCATCTTTCATCTTTTTTTAGGGGGACCAACTGTTTTGGTTTCAGTCCCACAGCTTTTATCAACCGCTTCCTGTTTTCAGAGGAAAAGTTCTGATGAACCCACCGAAGACTGTGAGCCCAGGAGCCGGTGGAGACCAAAGACAGAGCTGAAAGATAGAATGGTGGATTCAATTTGGTCATTTGGAGAGAAATGCGACTCAGAGTGAAGGCTGATGTAGCTACGTGTTTACCATAACAATCAAATACCACAAGAATGATGTGTTTTTGACGTCAAGCGTCATACGTCCCATGAAAACGACTGGGACGCTCTCTGCAGCTGCAATACGAGCGTAGCTCAGAGATTCATTTCAATCAACGGATCATAAAACACTCAGCCAGATTTTCCGAGTCCACTCTATTTTTGAGCTTGTTTACGGCCTCTTATTGTCTGGTCCTCGCGCATGTTTACGCCAACGGGAAAGTACATGTTAGTGTGTTTGCATGTGCGCCTGCGTGAGTGTGTATACCTTTGCCAAAGTCAGTCATTGGTGCGAGGCGTATGAACGTGAAGAGACTTAACTTTGGCTCATTGGACTTTGTGTCTCTGTGTCTCTGTCAGAGGAAGATCATTGTGGTCTAAAATAGTCCCTTTGTTGCCTGAGGAGGAAGTCATATTGTGGCGGAGGGGGCTGAGAAAGAGTGAAGTCATGAGGAGGAGAAATGACCTTGGAGACTATCACACACTCAGGTTCCCACCGGCCCACACACAGCAGGACACACACACACAGGCAGGTTCCCAATGTCATACACACAGCTGGACACACACACAAACACACATGCAGGCCACATCTAGAGATGTGCAGGTCACAAGCTGTCCCACTGACCACACACACACACACACACACACACACACACATACACCGCTAACAAACATGGTTTTGTTAGCATGAAATGACACACGGACAGCTTCAGATAATCGTTTTTATTGTTGGAACTCACCGTTTGACCCCGCCGTTGCAGAATTCGGCCCGTGGATGACTCAATCCAGGGACAGACTTCAAAGCTTGTGTATGACGGAGCATCATGCACAATATTCTGCTCAACACCAGCAATCTGTGGGGATTTCAGGCGCCTGCCCACCTTCACTTCAGATGCACCGCAGGATCTGAAAATGGCTGCGTGACTCACTCCGTCTGCGCTCTGTTTGGAAATATTTTTGCTGATTCTGAAGAGGTCGGGCAGCGTTTTCACTGTGGAAGCAGCAAACTGGAGGCGCAGAACACCTGAGTCCTGTTCTTCAGGTGAGCTTTGACTCACTCAGGTTGACCTGATCAGATAAAATAATCCTGTTAAGTATCACCCAGCTAATCTGGTTCTTTGAATCTTGGATAAAGGCATGCTTTTATTTTGAAATAAGAGGAGAACTGGGAATGAGACCATCTTGTGCTTTTGTGACTGCAGGTACATGATGTCACTTCAACACCTGATGAGCTCAGCAACATGATGTGAGCCTGTAAAGATTAATCAGCTCAATCACTCCGTGACTTTTAAGATCTGTCACTGAGTCACCAAAATCCATCTGAACCGAAATCTTGATCTATGATTTAGTTCATTCTTTTATCACCTGACAGAATTAAAAATGACATTTCACATAGAGTCAAGCAAAAGTTTAGACCCTGCTTCTCAGGATCTACATTTGAGAGGGCCTTCTTCCTTCTGTGAGTGGGAGCTCATCTTGGACGAGATCCAGAATCAGAGGAAGCGCAGATTTAACCTAAGTCCCTCCAACAAAACGCTCCTCATGTCCCGTCATCCTGAAAGTCAGACACAGCTACAAGCTGCAGCTGAAGCCTCCGAATCAGAGCTGAACACGCTCGTAAGCATCTCTGGATCTGCTCAGCAATGTCACAGTGTCACACACCCTTCTCTCAGGTGTGTGCTGTGAGTGTGTGTGTGTGTGTGTGTATGTGAGGTGGGAAGGAAGTGGGTGTGTTCATATCCAGGACGTTGTCAGGGTATATCTTTCTCCCGTGGCGATGGCCCTGTCTCCGTTCCCTCATCGACGCCGCCTCCCCACCATGTTAGCAGCTTTGGAGAGCGGCCACCTGCTGTGATGTCACCATCTGTGACGCATTTACCTGTCAGTGCACACACACACACGCGCGCAGAGCTGAGCGCATTAATTACAGACAGAAGAAGAAGAAGAAGATTTTACTCTGAAATTCACCTGAAAGTTTGAAAAGCTCTTTATCTGTAAAATGTCTTTATTACCAAAAGGATGTTTTTCCTCTCTGGTGCTTTCTCTGAAAATAACAAAAAATAATTACATAATAAACTCACGCTGACAAAACACACACACACACACACACACACACACACACACAGGTTGTAATTAGTGACATAGAGGTGATGATGAGGAGGAGGGATTCACACGGTGCTGGTCTGACAGCTTTATCAGTTCCACTGTGGTGAGGACAGATGGCTCAACCATCTCCATGGACTTACTGTAAACACACACACACACACACACACACACACACACAGTGCTTGGCAAGGCCCACTCAGAGGACACACATCTCAGTAACAGTTTGCTATACATCAAGCTTATACAAATACACGTCCGCTGTCTGTTCAGTAGCTGCAGAGTGAGACGTGCTGCAGTCTGTCCGTCTGTCCAAACCAAACAGACACGTCTGCAGAGACGGAGCCAAACATGGACATCGATGGACTCCTTCATGTGTCTTTACGCTGTAAAGAAGTCAGTGAAGTGCGGGCAGCTCAGTGTAATATTGCATTTCCACAGAGCTGAGCCAATCACAAGAGGCTAAATGCAGGATGGTCAAAGCTGAAGCAGCAGAGGCCAAGACATCCTGAATTTTAGGCCCTTGTGACGCTGGATCCTACAATTCCCATAATGCTATGCAACAGTGGGATCCATGATTTCAGATTTACAGTCAGTTTTATGTCATCAGCTGCGATTGTGCATGAAAAGAGCTGCGCTGTTATTCAAGCAGCAAAACCAAAACCACGTTTGATGATTTCATTTTATGTCTTTTATAGCTTCATTACACATCACATTAAACTGTGCATTTTATAGCATTTAATCATGAATCAGTCAGAATAATTCCACTTATTTGAACTGTTACGCGCACAATTTCCCCCAAAAGTTGTGGAAATGTTTGTGATTGTTTCTAACTGCAGAGGAAACAAACCCTGATGCCGCTCACTCGATCTGTTAAACAGCTATTTTCATATGGAAATCGCCTCGGCTTGAATATACAACAGAGATCTTGAGATAGCGGGCTTAGCCTCCCCTTGACTTTGCTTTGTGGGTATCAGGAAATAAATCAACATCAAAGCCCACACGGCGCCCCGGCACAATCAATCACAGATGCTCTGTGAGCCTTTCAGCTCTTTGAGAAATGTTGAAGTAATTAACAATTAGCAGTTCAAAGAGGAGGTGACGGCCAAGAGTGGACCAACTTCAGCCCGTGTGCTCGCAGGCCGAGCGACGGCGTGCGGTTCAACACCCGCTTTTCAAAGGCCGTCGCTCAGCTGAAGTGCCAATCCACAAGCCGCCATTGTGTATTTCACTGTTGACCTTTCTTACAACAACTTCAAACGTCCTCAGGAAAAGACTTAAACACGTACGTTAACCTAATACACATTAAAACACTGTTCACAGTCCACCTTAACAGAGATCCAGAGTGTGTAATCAAATAAGAATCAATTAACTCCAAATACCTGCAGCTGTTTCCACATTTATTCTTATTTATACATTTATTTTGCTTAAGGAAAAGCACAGTATAGTATTTTTGGGAGAGAAGGGGAGGCTTTAAACATTTGTCACTCATCCTGCATTTAGATTTTATTTCATGCTTCCCTTCTGTGAGATTTATTATGAGATAAAGCACTTTTAAGTGTTTAAAGTGTGTAAATATAAAGCATCAATAAAAGTGCAATAATAAACAGATGTTCAAAATCCAAATATGACATATATGTCCATGACATTGCACATACTGTCTCACTATTGCACATTATTATTGCACTGATTCTGATCCACAGACAGGCAGTTAATGTAGTTTCATGCTGTGTATTAATTCTTTTTCTATTATAAACTGTGAAGCTCGTCACTGCTGTTTTGACAGGTGTTAAATAAATTAAAGTGAGTTGAAGGTCACATGGTTACATCAGCATCTGATCATAGAGCTGTGCGTGTTCACATGTAGTTCAGAGGTCATGAAGTGGTTTTCCAGCCGAGCTTCATCCTCCTCATCGAAGCCGGAGAGCAGACAGCAGGACCGATAAGTCAGCTGTGAGGAACACGGCAGATGAGGATCTTTATGGTTTTTATCATTATATCAGTGATTACGGTTGAACGCTGTGGCTGCAGATTTTTCATCATCCTGCAGTATGAAGCAAGTTCAGCGTCAAACTGGTGGATTTAAGTGAAATGTGTTGATTGCATTAGCAGCTTCTAAACTTCTTGTTCTCACACGTGAAGCTCAGCGTCACATCAGAGACGTTTGTCCTCATGCTGAATCTATGAGAAAGGTGCTAATTTGATATCTTAGAAGGCCCTATTGTTCTGCTTGTAATCCCATTTCCCCCTTCAAAGTATTACAGGCAGTTTCCCTTTCCTCCTCCACAGAGCCAACGCTGATGACTTAATTGTTTTCTTACTGGTTTCGAACTGGCCATCGCGATCTGCCCCTGGGAACCCGCCGCGTCCGCCATCAGCCTGAGGGCATGGAATCCGGTGACACAGCCTGTGTGTGTGTGTGTGAACGTCTACAAGTGAACGTCTCCGTGTGTGTGTGTGGTGTTAACGAGCGAGTCGGCGCGTGCACGAGCCGCTCGTGCACGTCTCCCACCGTGAGTGGCAGGCGTGCTTAAGCCCACTTTGTAGCGATGTGTGGGAAGCCAGCTGAGAGGGCTTCCTCTCTGTTTTCTCAACGCCAGCGATTACCAGCCGCGGAAATGCTAATGGCTGTTTTGATAGCCGTGGACGGGGGCTAAAGCATTTGTTTTACTATGTAATCCATGTCTGGCCTGCGCAGCCCCGAGCCTGTTGATTTTAAATTATGAAGGGATATTGCTGCCTCTGCAAAAGGTGCTCACGAATCACCCAGACTCCCCTGCTCCTCTCAAAGCGCTGAGTGATTTGAATTAGGAAACTTAACCAGCAGCTTCGCCTTCGCAGTGCTGAGCTGAGAGCGCCTGATTCACGTTGTTACACTTCGGCGGGTTTGTCTGTTTCCACCATCACTGATAAATGAGCTGCATTACGTTCAGGGCTTTAAATGGAAAACACGTTGTGAGGGGCAGCCCCCGCCACGCTAACGTGAGGCCAAAGGTGCTAAGCTGAATTTAGTGACGCATCAGAGATAAACAACAAAATGTGGCGACTCCTTGTTTCTATTTCCTGAGACAGACAGCCTGTCTGCTCTTTAATTAGCAGCGAGAACGTTCCAGAGTCTTTGGCCAGCGGCGGGTCCTCCGAAGACGGCACAGGCCGCCATTAAAAGGCGATGCTTGTCTTGGACCGTCGCGATGTTTACACATCTAACAATCCGCTGGCAGGGTTGAAACAGCGCGATCCTGAGGATGATCCAATGACTGCGGTCGAGCCGGACGCCTGCAGCTACACTGAAACTTCAACTCCAAACATTAGTTAGCAGACGTGCATGTGTTCAGTCTGCACACAGCAGCACTGTTAGTGCACAGACTTCGGCCTCACTGGTGAGTGTGTGCCGCCAGTCTCACTGTTCTTTGTGTGTGAGATCCATAATAAAGCCAGGCTTAGCCAGCTCAGGACTGCAGATGGCATCTCAAGGGTCGGGCCCATCTTTAGCCTGAAAAGCTGTCGTCCATTATGTGAAAAGGTTATCTGTAGGAGGTCAAATTAATTTCTAACCTCTTCATTTAGAAACCGTCCCTTTAACATCAGCTTTTCTTTCAGAAGACTTTTACACTATTTGTTTTTTCTTTGAGTGATTTAAAAATCAGGATTTTAGCGTCTTTAAGCTGTAAAGTTTGTGACAGTGGTGGTTAATGCTGCGTTCATGTTTCCGTACTGTAGTTCATCAAGATGTATATTCAAGTTTAAACGATGAAACTCTTGAATGTTCGTCAACTTATCATATAATTAAAACTTAAAACTAATCCTCCAGCAGACATGCTAACCAGACAGCGACTCATAGCTTCACACATGCATGGATTAGTAGACTAACAGCTCGCTTCATTAGCGAGGAAGTCGCTCTGGAAGTAGCTTAACGGCTACTTGAGGGCACTAACTTCTGAACTGAAGTTAATCTGTAAAGTTTTAGGAGGGTCATGCTGCTTGCCCGAAGCACACCTGTTAAATTAGCTACGTTAGCTCCTCGCACACCTTTAACAGGTGAGTGTAACATGACAAACACCAGCTACAGTTCAAGCTAATTAACCTTAATAATGCCGTCACAGTGCAGGTGTTTTAACCCTTACAGGAGCTGTCTGATGAACGTTAGCGTGAACGTCTGTGAACGCCGGCCTCCAGTCTGTTGCTTATTTATTGGGCCTTTTTCACACAGCATTCCTCTCTCCTTACGTCGGCTGATGCAAATCTAGATCAAGCTATGGTTTTTGCTCTTTGTGTATGTGAATCAGTTCCATTAGCTGCCTGCGTTACAGCATAAGGGAGTGATTTGCTCATTACGTGAAGGTTGTTAGACGACTTTCTAATGGGATGGAGCTCGTGTGGAGTCCCGGGTGCTGGCGTGGTATCGGTCATGATACGTCAGCCTGCGTGCTGAAAGGTCACGGCGTTAACACCGCTCGCTGATGAGTGACAAAATGGAGTTAATGTGGCGTTCAGGGTACGTGACTCCAGCAAAGTAAACACACGTACGTGCACATGTGAGTGTGTGTTTGTGTGACGGGCGAAAACAAAGAGGTGGAGAGAGAATGTGGAGGAGAGAGAGGGAGCGAAGGAGGCCGGAGAGAGCGATTAAAAGAAAGCAACGACTTCAGTCCTTAGTAAGCTCCAGTGCTGTGCATCATCAGACAACAGGCACCAGCAGCAGCACGCCACTTTAAAATACATTTACTACATGTATTACTACTTCACTGCTACCACTACTCCTTTATTTACGTCATTGTACCCTAATATCATTAAATCTGTGCAACTTATCCTGTGCCTTTCATATATGTATGTGTATATTTTACAGTGCAATAACCCAAACACACTTACTTTTCATATTTAATGTACACAGCCTGTATAATTTATCTTATTTTACATCTTTGTATTGTTATTTTTTTCTGCTTGTTCTGTTTTCTTGTTCCAGCTCTCTTTTCATTCCGCTGTTGTAACAAGAGAATTTTCCCAACGTGAGATCAATATAGTTTCCCTCAGGGGTTGGTTAAAACTAAAACTGATCTTATCTTATCTTATCTGAATTCTGTGTCTGACTGGTCTGAAATTCGCTCTTTATATCAAGAGTTTTAACATTTACGTGTCATTTTCTCAACGTTGTACTAGCAAAGACACACGGGAACTGTTCCTCTGGTTGTCAGGAAGTTGAAGTCTGCACATTAATCCTCACGTTTAGTCCGTCCACAGCAGAATCTGAGAAATCAGGTGAAGCAGGAAGTCAGACTGTAGTGACCTGGTTACTGTCAATCCGTGTGTACATGCAGCAGCTCAGTGATGAAGCATGGCTCACTCATTCTTGAATTTTACTAATGCAAGGTGCTGTGTCTGGCATGCAGTGGGAGCGCAGGCTGTGTCGTGCAAAGCCTGAATGTGTCTGATCTTCATAAACAGTCAGATGTTCAGCTGTGGAATCTGGCTGCTTAGTGAAACTTTCCCTTTTCTTTCCTTTCATCCCGCCGCTCCGCTGTCACAGCCTCACCTCTCTCGCCTGCAGTCTTTGAGAGGCACAGAAAATGATGTAAAGCCCGATTACGTGTACATGGGTACATTTTCACCTGAGGTAACCAGGTTTTTTTTCTATACGTGATGTTCAAGAAGTCAAATTACAGCTAAATTCTGATGCAGTTGTGAACAAAGGTCTGCAGATTATCTCAGAAGCACATCAGATAAAATGCTAAATATCCACACGGCTGGACAGGACGAAATGTATCTGCAGTTTGGGTGAACTGTCCTTTTAAAACAGCAGCGTTGATCCCATTCAGCGTTTGAGTCCTGCATCATCAGCACTCACAATCAGCGCACTTCTCAGGACACTCCGGCGAGCAGCTGACCAAACGTGTCGTCACGCGGAGATAACGGCTCTCCTCGCTCCCCCTCAGCTCGTCCTCGGCTCGCCTCCTTGTGGAGTCGTACACTGACAAACGTTTTTCATTAACATTTAAAAGCACAGCCTCATCAACAAGTGAGGGGGAGGGTGCGTGCAGTTCTCCTCACTCTGCTGCACTGTGTGTGTGTGTGTGTGTGTGTGTGTGTGTGTGTGTGTGTGTGTGCGAGGCCTCAGCAGTCAGGGACCCCCCCTCATCCTCCCCCACTTGAGCCTAACCGCCTGGCCCCATTCAGGTGCAAATAGAGGCCGTGGCATGCAGCAAATTTACAGCCTGGCTTTACGGCGTATAGTGGTTTTGGCCTCTTTCTCCTCTCTGGCTGCAGCACTTTGGGTGGCTCAGGGAAACATCTGGAGGGGACAATGGCCCCGAGGCAGCCGCTCTTTCAGCGACACATGCCGGCGATGCACGCAAATCATAAGCACCCTCGCACAACCACACACAGGCTCTCTATCAATTCCCTGTTGGACGTTTTTACGGCCGCTTCCAGCCACACATGCCAGGTGATGTGGATGTGGTACCCATCAGTCACAGCTGAGACAAAGAGGGGACGAAAGTGCACGAGTGTACCGAGGAGCCAGCGAGGCCAACAGGCTTTAACTGGTGAATTCACAACACTTCTGATCTAACCCACATTCTGCCAAAATGCAGGGTGGGACAGTGACATCATAACTGCAGAGCAGCCATGCCTGACGCCTTATTTGCACTCATTGTGCGACATTCATATTTTCAGCATTGCAGACAGTGCGTCAGAACAGGAAGTCGGAGGAGGCTTTGTAAAATGTTTTAACATCTGTGAGCGGTTTCAAAGAAGGTGCAGCTCAGGATACCTTTCTGTGTGGAGCTGTGTGTTCCCTCACTGTTTGTGGGCCTCCTGCAGGTGCTCGCACTAAGACGTGCTTGTTGGGTTTTGAAGACGGGTCCTCGACCGCGGGGCCGATCTCAGAAATGATGCCGGTTTGTGGGTGCTGCAGCGTTAGCTCCCCATAGCTCCTGGAGCGGCTTAAGGCAGAGGGCGGATGTCTCCGCAAGGATTAATAACTCAACTGTAGCTTCATTTATTGATGACTCATTTATGACTGGCCTGTCACTTGATCTGTCAGCGGATGGACAAAGACAGACAAGCCCTCATGACATTACATGTAAGAGTAATGCTTGGCAAGATGTGACCTCCACTCAGAGCGGCTCTGCAAACGCCCACAACCTCTCCATAAGAGACACACAATGGAGAACAGTGAGTCATTATGAAGAGTCACATTAGTCACTGAATTACTTCATCGCAGTTTGTGTTTTCAGGTGATCAACTGCTCTCAGCTTGTGTGTAACCAAAGAGGAGAGCAGCTAGAGTCATGTCTCTGGAATTAAAAGTCATTTTCTGCTCAGATGATGTGAGGTGACTGGTGGTAGGATCACCTCCAAAGGTGCAAGACTTAATTAAAAGTGACTCCCAAAGAGCATTTCAGTTTGAAACGTTCAAGCACTGAGGTCAAAATGTGCTGCAGGTGGAGCAAAGATCTGCAGAAACCTGATAAAACAGTTTAAATAAGCTTGATTTAGCACTCCGTCAATGAATTTAGCAGAAATGTTGGTTCCCGATAGCAGCATATGCAAGATCTTCTTTACGCTACTGAACTTCTCTCAGAAGCAATGCAGCATGGGTTTTGTAGTATATAAGAAAGGGCCTTGTTAGCTGGAACAGTTGGACAGTAAATTGCTGTTTTCTGTGTGAATGTTGAATTAGCATCAGGTGCTTTAGCTTTTAGCTCGCCAGACATCAGTACAGAGACGCCTGACAGCCGAAGTCCAAACAGGCTCCATGTTCAGAGAGGCACATGATCATCTCTGTCTGAATGACCTTCACATGCATGACCACAAGGAGCAACACGTCTCATGTGTGTCCCCTTTAGCTTCATTGTATGACCTCAGCGATGGCAGCAGCAATGGTTGCTGGGAGATTTGTGATGTGAATGTTAAGCTTGTGTGAGCAGCAGAGTCCTCTGAGGACGTGTTTCTCTCCTCTTTTTATCATCCGGGGCACCTGGTGTGCACTTAAGACTTGAATGGGACAGCTGGGCCGTCCTTCAAAGCAGGTCCTCACTCAAACAGACGCCGGCCCTCACAACAGCTGAGTCAAGCAGCGGTGGAATGTAACGAAGAGCGTTTACTCTGTTTCACTACTGTTTTCATGTACTTTTACTTCGCTTGAGTATTTCTTTTTTATTTCAACTACGATGCATAATTAGAGGTAAATATTGTGCTTTCTATTCCACTACATTTAAAGGTATGCTATGCAGGAATTGTTGTTCACTGTTCATTTTCCCCGCTGTGTCCACCATTTTTGTAGTTTCTGTCTAACAATAAAGTCCATGCCGTGCCATGTTGTTACTGGCTGCAGGAGATGCATTCATTACCAAAAAGTGGAGCCCAGAAACGTCCAGAAAAATAAGAAGAAAGTGAGAAAATGAGTCAGAGGTTTGCAGATGCAGACAGCACCACACACGTTTCTAATATATAATATATAATAATAGATAAAGTTGATATGCTTAAGGCTAATTCTTAGCGAGTCATGAGTCCACCCGACAAATCCCAGTCCAATATTTTCTCTCCGTGTTTTAGTTTTAACCAGCGTCTGAGGGAAATATCAGGCTCTGAACTGATAAATACTCCACCATGTTCAGCAGCTAATTCTTTGTTTTTTTCTGAAAACAGCTGCATTTAAGATAAGATAAGACTTTATTGAACCCATGCTGGGGAAATGTGCATGTTACAACAGCAAGGATAAAAAGGAGAGTAAGAAAAAGAACAAATAGACAATAAAAAATACAAATACAAATATAAATACAAATACAAAAGAATAGAAAAAATATTGGTTGAGAAGAACGGCTCAGTTTCACGTTGGAGTTTGAATTGCACATGAGTAAAATATGAATGATAAAATACAGAGTCTTTGTACTATTGAAAATACAGAACAGAGTAAAAAATACATATATAGATATGGCACAGTAAAAATGTGTAATATTGCACAAGATAAGCTGCACAGATGTCATGGATATTAGCATATGTTAGCATAAATAATGTTAAAAAGCTATAAAGGAGCTAAAAGCTCTGCAGAGCTGAGGGAAACTCCTCATCTTCTGTGGGTTTGTCTATGAGTGACACCTTTCACGTCACACTCCATCATTTCATCCACTGCTAATAAAAACACAGTTTAATGCAGCTTTCAGGAGGCAGAGCTGGTGTTATGCAGCGTGTTATCGTGATGTCGTACCGTCAATCTGGAACATACCTGATTAGTATTCTCCTCTTGGATCGTAAATCCCCTCTGGATCGTCTCATATCTTCAACATCCACTTGTTGTTCCCCCTCAAACAGCAGCCTCTGTCTGTGCTTGTGAAGTGAAATAAAAAGAAAACAGGCCTTTGAATTCAAACCACAGTTAATATCATGTTTCAATACCGTTAAGCCGACACGCAGGGGAGCAGTTCAGCCCGGCACACAGGAAGGTGCGGAGCTAACGCTAGCTCACACACTCTCACACACTCAGCACTTGGCCTCTAATCTGCTCTTAATTCAGTTCTGGCCTGGGGAGACTTTAACTCAATTACATGCTGAACCCCCCCTGCACACACACACACACACACACACACACATTAATCGGGCTCTTCCTCCCTCACCTACTTGAGCGACATCAATCAGCATGAAGGAGATTCTGGAGCTTTTCTGTGCGACGGCGGTTCGCTTTGTCTGAAGTGGAGCTCCAAACACAAAAGGAAGCAAAACAAAAATAAGTTCTTTCTTTTCCAGATGCCCTTTATTCCTCCAGACCGTTAATCAAACTTTAATCCTCACTGCACATTGTGCCAGGATGAAACACCTTCACATCACACAACAGCGCTGTTCCATTAAAGGCTGAGTGATCCCTCTAAATGTGATTTAGGCTATTAACCATTTGAAAAATTGGACATCCGGTCTAATAACCTAATTGCTGGCCAGAAAATCGCATTCACAGATTCACAGAGAGTTTTTAGCAATCACATTCCCCCAGTTTGTAAATCAGCGACACTTGAAAAATGTGAGCTCGCCTCTCAGAAACGTGTTGAACTCCTGTGATATCTGCAGGTTGCTGATGTATGTGTGAGGCTCTGAGATCTTTATTTCAGGTCTTGGTGGGCCCGCGCTGGGAGGGATTTGTCATAGTAAATGCCAGGCGCTTCACTGGAGCAGTAATGAGAGTTAATGTGCTGGTGGAGGGCGCCCATCAATATCATGTGAACCACCTGATGGGATGGTCCGTGTGCTTTGGGCTGCAGTGCTCAGGGATCATCAGACGAGCATTTTCAAAACGCACATTAACCATTTTTTCCACTGGTTCATGAAATATGAAAGTGACTTTTCTGTGGTTGTTCTCATGTTTTCATTCCATGTCGCAGCTAAACTCTATGATGGTGGCTTTTGACCTGAATCATCAGGACCCAGGTGTCTTCTGTTTAATTAAACCAGTCAAGTCTCACAGGTCAGACTTAAATCACTCCCTAATCAGAAAACTAGATTGGAAAGCAGCAGGACTGGCTGCATGCGTTAGTGACCAGACTGAGCTGAAGTTTTGTACAGACATTCATGGTCCCCAGAGGACCAAAACTTGATTTAAAAGCTTCAACAAGCAAAGAAATGCGCATGATTTTCCACACTTGTCCACAAGGGGGCGCTGAGCTACCCTGATTGAGTCCTGTGCAGTTTTCGACTAAATACCTGCCAGACTAATAACATCCACGCCAGCCTCAGCGGCGCTTTATGTTTAGTAACATGTTAACACCTTAAATTACGCTGTGTTAACTGGAGAATCCACAGGACACGACGGCGTGACGTTCAAGCCGAGACGTGGTTTTGATTCGTCCTCCGTGTGGCTTCAAACAACGCCAGAAAATGATTTCCCTTCATGTTTGTGCTTCTACCATCTGACCATGTACTTAAACCTTTTATCTTTTTGTCTGTTTTAATTATGTTTATTGTTAATAACGATCAGGAATCTGCACAGGGTGTTTTATTTTGAAAACTGACCAGATTCGCCATGTTGTTCCTGTCTGACCTCCTGCTTGGTTCGCTTGCTTGGTGCGTGGTTGGTTCGCCACGTGAGTCAAAAGTTGACTCACCTGCTGGTTACTGCTGTGAAATGAACGTGTGTTTGACCCGTCCATCCACGTCACCTTCCTCCATTTGCAGACTCTGATGCTCTGGGAATGAGAGCAGGCTGGATATCTCGACCTCTGCTACTTCAAATTACAGAGCTCCAACTTTATGGATGTGCAATTACTGAATCGCTGTTTTATACCAGCAGAAGCCAAAGTGATAAAGAAGAAAAAGATGTGTGTTTGAGTCCAGCTCTGGGTGGACAGACCACTGACTCACTGCTTTGGCCAAAGCTTTTGTTTTTTTAATCCATCACTCTCTGTTTATGGAGAAGTGTGGTAGATTTTAATCAGGGTGAACGCGATAAATCTCAGTTAGTGGTGCAACGACTTTGGGATTCAGGCAGTTTTACATAAAAATATCGCCCTCCGTGGCTTTAAATGATGCATTAATCTGTGTTAATCCGTGCATTGCATCGTGCATGCACTGTTTATGCACAGCAGATTGTCCTGTGCTGCAGCCTGTCCACAGCTCTGGAAGCAGGACCTCTGCACAGCTTCCATCCACAGATCCGTGTCCGTCTCGCTGTCCTCTGCAGGACGGCGAGCTCGGCGGCGTCACGGGGACATGGGGATGTGCTCTCGATGTCGAGAAGACGACGATTTATCCTCTCAAGCACTTATTTATTTATTTTTCTACCTGTACTCTGCGTGATTTGCTCCAAGGCCTCCGCTAACGTGCTTTAGCGGCAGCGCTAAAGAAGACAGATGGGAGTAATTAGCATCACCTGGAGCTCTGCCACTGCCACCACGCTTACCAGTGAATTATCCAACCAGCCTCCCTATCGCTCACCTTCGCCTTTTCAATTTTCTCTCCTCCCTGTTTTTCTTAACTTTACTCATTTTATTTTTTTTATTCTGTTAGCGTTCCCTCTCTGTGTTTTCAGTCTGCCTCTCCTTCACAGCCTCTCTGTGCTTTATTCTTCCTCTTTCATCCTGTTTTGTTCTGCCTCTCTAACTTCTAACTCATCCTATTCTCTTTTGTTAATTCACTTTCACTAATTCGGTCACTCTTTCATTTATCTGTCTTGACCTTTTTGTCCATCTTTTTTTTTTCAGTGCAGATTAATTCACCTGAATTACTCTTAATCATATTAAAGGTCTGTCCTCTTCGTCTCTCCACACCCTCTGTGTAGATATTGTTCCAATGATCAAAAGGTTTGACCAGGAAGTCACAGTTGGTGGAGCTCGCACTTCTTTCCTTGTGTATTTTGACTGTTAAATGTATGAAAGTGATTACATTCACACTGATTGATATGTACATTTGTTGTTGGTTTTTGGCTCTGGGAATGGCAGCCTCCGTCTGTCTGAAATATCCTAATTACTCGATGGATTGTGAATTGTGAATTTGTCCAGACATTCATGGTCCCCAGAAGATGAACTTGCTGACTTTGGTGATCATGTGGCTTTTTATTTTTTATATTTTTGAATTTTAGTGAAAAGTCTTGACAGTTTTTCTGGATGGATTGCCAGGAAATTTGGCACCATGGTGCCCAGAGGATGAACCCTGATGACGCCTGACTTAAAGAGTTCAACGTTTTCACCTTCTTCATGAAATATCAACTATAACATCGACTCAATGGATTGGCACAAAAGTTTGTGCAGACACTCCTGGTCCTCAGGGGATATTCCTAGTCACTCTCATGGCTCCTCTTCCTCCAGCATGATGTTAACATTTCTCAAAACATATTGCATGGATTGCCATTAAATATACTTTTTTCTAATCTACTTGTTCTCCAGAGGATGAACTGTAATATCGTCGATGATCCTTTGACTTCTCATCTAGCGCCATCTTCTGGTCAATATTCCAGTTTGTCTAATATTTTGTTTTATCATGAAAAACCTACAAAACTAATACATTTCCCATCAGCCTCAGCTGTACATCGTGTTCAATGCTATTTAGGTCATTAGCATGCTAAGAGGCTGAACTAAGTTGTTGATCGAGGTAAAGATTACACCTGCTTTGCATTAGCATGTTAGCATTGTCACTGTGAGCATGTCAGCATCACTGATGTACCTCCCTCATGGAGCAGCTAGCGGGGCTGTAGCCTCGTACTCTTGTTTCCTACAGGTCACATGTCTCCTTTTGCTTTTCTGGATCTTACTCACCACCTACTTTTCTCTCCTCATCCCAGCCATTGGGGCAGGCTCCAACAGCCCATAATCATGGTTTATGTTGGCATTTCTGGGTTTGAAGTAGAGCCAGGAGAAGGTTACAGGGACAGCAGAGTGAAGATGGAAAGATGGAGCGTCAGAGAAGAGAGGAAGTGAGCGAGAGGGACAGAAAAGAGGGCCGACCGCTCAGCTTATTTGCTGGATCCAGCTGAATCCAGAGGCGAGCTGCAGCAGAGAGGGTGATAGGGCGAGGATCCGGTTTCCAGGAAAGGAGCTTGGAGAGGCAGAGAGAGCTGCAGCTCAAACGCCGATCTGATTCGCTGCCAGGCTGTTCTTTCTTCCCGTCTTATATTTTCATCTCCTCTCCATCTCTCCACACCCTCGTTCATATTCTCTTTGCACTCTTCGCGTCTAATCGCCTCTGTGGTTCTGGCTCCGGCGTGAGGTGAGTCAGTAGACGGGGTGTAAAGAGCGAAGGGTTTGGTCCGACGGCGGTGCCAGGAGAGGCCCACCTCACGGCCCCACATCCAAAGCCACTCTCTCAGCAGCCGAGCAGCCAGCTAAGAAAGCACTTTCCATAAATGCAGGATCGCAGTTACATCTATGAGCGAACAGGCAACGAGAGATGAGCGAGATCCAGCAACCCCAAATCGTTTCCTTACTCCCATTAAAACCTTCAAATTAGATTAAAGGAAAGAAAGAAAGAGGGAGGAGGGGGAAAGTGGTGATCGGAGCTCCAGCGTTTTCTTGATTCGGGGCAGAAAATCCTATTTCATGGTGGTGTGGAATTCCATTCCAAAAAACTTTTTATCGGTTCCCTCATCTGACTCGCTGAGAGATTTTTTTCTGATGCATCTCTCTCTCTCCAGCTCTCCGGCTCCCTCTCTCACCCCCTCTCTCCCCCAGCGTTTCAGCAAAGAGCTGAGGTCGCAGAACGGCAGACAATACTCGATTCCCAGGCATTTGTTTTTGATTTGCGCTCATTGAAGGCTTGCCATCGTGCCTGCGTGGGCTGATTGTATTACCAGGAGATACAGAGTAATTGGAGAGATTAAAACCTCCCCCTTCTCTCATTTGATAGCCTTGCAGAAACCAAAGAATGTCCATTAGGCCCTTGAATGTTGATTAGAGAGACAAATCTGATGTCCAGATAGCTGATGATAGGCGAAGTGGGTTTTCTTGTGGAGCGCTGTGGTTAAGTGTTTCACGATGTCGCGCAGCCTCATTAAAAAAGAAAAAAGAACGGGGATTCAATTTGGATGACATGATTATAACGTCATGTGGATCCATCAGATTCTGGAGGAGCATCACAGGAAGGATGGTCACGGCTGTAAGATGGAGGGGAAGTAACAGTTTTGTCTGATGTATGGCTTCGTCGGATGAGGGGAAAACATGTGATCACAAGTTGTAGACGTGTCGTGAGTGCCGGGTTGTCTGAACATCCTGCAGAGCCTTCAGATGTCTGGAGTCATTCGAGGCCTGAAGCGTCTGTGGATACACCTGCTCGAGACGAGCTAATAGTGAAGGTGAGCTAAGACAGAAACGCTGAGGCAAACGATGAGACTGTGCTCAGAAGTGGTTCTATGATGGAAAATATGTCTGTGGTTGAGTTTTAATGATGTTGCGGTTTAATGCTTCGCTGTTTGACAACTGCTCATCTCTACTAAGAACTATAGGTCTATACCATGTTCATAACACATATTCATACACACATATGACACAACACAGTCTTCATTCTGAGCCTGCTAAGTGTCCAAATGTCTGGGACCTGTCCAGCTGGGCGGGTCGTTGGTATTCGAGTGCTGCTTAATATTGTCGGGACGTTCAGCTCGTACCAGGCTTATTTACAGAAGCTAATGTGCGAGCATCAGCTGGGACAGCAATAATAATTTGCCATTTTCAATCCAAAAACTGAGCGTGCTGCAGGAAACCAGCTGCTGTATGCGACGTCTCATTAGATGCATGAAAAAGATCGTTTTCCTCTGAATGTCTTCCACTACGGCCTGTGAAACTTTTAAATTAAACACTTTTCAACCAGATATTCAAACAGCGCAACGTCCTTCAACACAATCAAATCAATTTGTCAGCTGTCTGTCCTCCTGTGGACGCCTGTGACACTGGTGCACAAACAGATAATGATGCAAAATAAAACACAAATGTCTGCACCTCCTCGCCTCACACTAGTCGACCACGCCGCCGAAAACAGCCGCGTATACAACACCGCCGTCCTCCTCCGTCCTCTGCCTGTCCCGTACCTGCTGCAGGACCTTTGACCCCAACTGTGGAGGTTCATCCCAGCCAATAATCCTCTCAGTCTCGCTCTGAGCTGGTTTTCTCATGCCTGGTCATGCACAGAAACAGCAGCCAACTGACACTCTTGCCAACATTCAGCCCCTTTGGCTTCGTCCTTCTTGCCTCAGTGCACACGGCTCTCAGCGAGGAGCAATGCTGCGGTTGATACAACACTTACTAAACAGAGTATTTGCTAAAAATCCTTCATGACAGCAGTCTGAGTGTCATAATTAAGGATCAAACACAGCATTTAGCTTAGAAAGGAGCGTTAATCTCAAGAGGTTTGAGTCCCATCTCTGACAGTTTCCCGGTGGGATTCAAGTAATGTTGACTAATATTTCACACTTATTTCGCCTTGAGTGTAAATTTAAACAACATTCGTTGCAGTAAAATATTCAGCAGGCATTTTCCTCTTTGCTTTGATTTCAGTCCCACTCAAACATCTGCCTGATCATCTTAAAGCTGTTATTTATTCCTTGCACTCCTTCTGCGCCTCCCTCAACCCATTGCATCAGAGCCTCTGTTCCAGTTCCCAGCCAGCGGAGACGCTGACGCTCGGCCTCTGCCTCCATTTGCACTTCACACTCCACCTCGCTCCGGCTCAGCCTCCCTCAAGGTTAATCATGACTCTTCTCGTTTCCCGCGGAGGCTCGGCAGATTGAAACAGGGAGGGAATTAGAAAGGGGAGAGCACCAGGCAGGTGGAGAGGGAGGTGAACGGAGAGGAGGTGAGCGGAGGAGTCAGAAAAATCCTCCCAATCGATGAGCGTATTTCCACAAGTCACATTCAGGGAGGTCGTCAATGAGAAAGATTTCTCCGTCTGCAACCACGTGTATACACCCTGATCCACATGACCGGGATAATGAGACCGCTGTGGTCCCGGCAACCGCACACACACACACACACACACCAAATACACTTTTTACAATTTTCCGCTCATGCAGTGATGGTGTGGTTGCGGTGTGGCTGACAAATGATGCTCAGAGAAAAGACACACGATGAAGCTGACACACACACACACACACACACACACACATAATGTGGTCTTTGGTACAGAGTGCACAGCCTGGTTAATGGCTTTAATAGGCTGCTGCAGGGAAACAACATGGAAGCGGATGCCTCAACTCACCAAGTCTGACGCTGCGGCCTCCTCACACAACACTGATACGACTGCATGTGGAGCCTCGGTTTAAGCCTGGATTTTTTTTAAACTGGCACCGTTAAAAGTGTGCCGAATTAGCAGTTAGCAGCAGTTAGCAGCTCCTGTTTGCAGCACAGACCGCTGGACTCCTTTGATACTGAAGAAAGCTTAAACCCTGCTGAAGTCCTGCAGTTACGATGAGCGAAGATGATGAAATCCTCGTCACATGTCACACTGAATCTGAACTTGTGTGGATCTTGTCTGTGTATTCAGATAGTTTTTCTTTTACAGAATGAGCTACTGCTGCAGCTCCAGCTGCTGACCGGAGTGATGAGAGGCCCAAACAACAGGAGCAGTAACGAAAGGCACTTCCACACCTGCACTTTTCAGTCCAGTTAAATCTAATTAAGGTTCACTTTCCCACCTTGGTGCAATTCATCTGTATGATCTACACCTGCTCTGCATGAAAATGCTCTGAGATAACTTCAGGTTTTATTTGGTGCTATTCAAATAAAACTGACTCGACTTAATCGCACTCAGGTGTGGACAAAAACAACCAAACCGAGACTCCCTCAAGCCTCAGTCTGGTGGGAACGTGATCCAGCCTTGATCTGATCCAACTGCTGCTGACACACCCTGCAGGTGTCAGTGAGTGGGCTTCCCGTCAGGTGTGCTTTATGTAGCGGGATGCGAATGAGCAAATCGAGGTCTGGACTTGTGCGATGCAGCATGTTGTATTCAGTCACCGGAGCTCCTGTTTACATTCTTGCTCCCGCCCCCGACACATCTGACCAATGAGGGATCGTTTTCACATGGTTCATGAAGCTGGGTCTTGGCTCGCTTGGATTTTTCTCTGTGTGAAAATAAACCAAGGTCATCAGCTGATTCAGACCAGAGCAAACGATCTACAGGTGTGAAAATGACCTAACCTTTGTTTTCAGAGCACCTGCATGAACTTCTCTCCTTCTTCTTCCTCAGTGTCTTTCCCTCACCTGTTTCCCTCCACGAGGCGTCACAGTTTGAAAACCTCGTCCTTGTTTTAATAAAATGTGCAGGTGCATCCAGGTATAACCGACGTCTGTTCACCTGTTAAATCAGCACAGATGTGGGTGAAGAGGAAGAATCTCATTCAGACAGAAAGTGACTAACATGTGACTAAACCTTCACCTCTGCACTGTGAATTCATGGTCTGGACGTAAATTAAAAATGATTCGTCACCACCGCAGGAAGAAGTAAAACAGCGGAGGGTAACAGAAATGAAAATAACGACTTTAACCGCCGCTTCTTCTGGTTTTATCACAACTATGCACTCAAACCAAAACTGTGACCAGAAGCTCAGGAATCCAAACCATAGTCAGAACAAACCGCCGAGGCTGGAAAAGGACTGATTGTTGATCCCAGCGTCACCAAAGCATGGCGGCCGTTTGCCGCTCGGTTTGTCTGTCCGACACCACCACAGCAGGTAAACAAAGATTTTCTTTTTTACCCTCTTCAGGGGATTTCCTTCCATTTCTCTCACCCTTCTTTCTCCGTGTCTCTTACAGCGCCGCCTGGTTTATGTTGTTCATTAAAATATCTGGCGAGTTTCCAAATGTTGATGCTAATTGCAGCCAGAAAAATGTTCACTGACACTTATTTCATTTGTTTTCCTGCAACATCTGCTCTTCTAATGGCATAAAGACGCATTATTGTGGTCATGTTTAAGCACTCAGTGAAGGTTACGGAGGAATCGTGGTCCCTAACCTTCCAGAACATTAAGCAAAGTGCTTTTGTTGCATAAATTTAAGCACACTGGGAAAACAAGTTCCACACAAACATAAGAGGCAGTGCTCTGTGATAGCATTAGAAACAGAGTTCTGGCATCTGATAAGGCCTAAAATGTAATTTCAAGCACATAAAAGAACACTGTCTCTGCCCTGGTTCAAGTAACTGCTTTTCTGCTGCTCGTCTGCATTAAATTCTCAGTAGTTGCTGCTGTGCATCAATTTAAGTTTAGTTTTAGGTCATGAATTATTCCCCCACATGACTATTATCAAGCAACAGGTGCAGTTATTGATACGGCCCGAAGCAGCGGTGAAGGATTGCTTGTGTGCATGTAGTGGCATTAGTTGTGGGGATTAAGGTTTGCTGCTGCGATGCAGCCCTTCAATAACAGCTAATAATGCCTGTTGTCAATTGGTATTATGGTATTTCTCTGTGTCGCCCGTCAGCTGACAGTTGAGAAACGGCTAACTTGCATAAAAGTGCAGCTGGAGAGCCAACATGGCTGCAGGTTTGTCTACTTCACGTCTAATTTCCTGTGCGATCGTAACGACAAACATGTTGGCGTTACTCTTCACCCGCAGCCGGTCGGATGGAGCGTTTTCAATCACCCTCATCATCTATGTTATGATCTGGACTTTGTCCGAAAACGTCAGCACAAATCAAGAGAGAGACGGCCCTGGACTGTTTTTTTTTTTTTTTTTTCGAGCTTAACCGTGTTAAAACAAAACCAGCTGCGAGAAGAACAAAACGTTCCTGGACCGAAATCTCTGCTACTGCCTCATCATTTAGAATAATATCTGAAGAGACACGTCACCGATTTCACACACAGAGGTCAGCTGACTCTCCAGCCTGGAAAACAGCGCGATGCCATCGGCGGAGGAGCTTCGTCAACCCCGATGATGTCGCAGTGATGTCATCATGGTCGGCTTGAATTCTCCACAACGCAAACTGGCAGCGTACCAGGCGGCGGGGGTCTAACAAAAGCATCCATCAAGCTGAATCATGGGAAATGTGCAGTGATTTAAACTGCTTCGGTTTTGACCTTTCTTATGTAAAACTGTCTCCAGCTGTGTTTTAGCTCAACTCCAAATCACTGGAGTGTCACTTTGAACAGCGGAGTGGAAAATACGCCTTAAAGCATCATAATGATGATGATCGATGCGTCCAAGAGGCCGAGATAAGCGACATGCTGCAGAAAGTGCTTCACTCAGGATCCTCTGAAGCCATTTTAACAGCACTGAAAGTGTCTGTATTCAGTAACATGTAGAGTACTGAAACACACGACCTACAGACATCAGGTGAGCAGCTCATTGCATATAATTAAAAGAGAGCTAAAATCTCTCCACATTAGCCTTTAACTAGCCGTGACTGTCCTTACGCTTTGCCTCGTGCTGAGCTGCAATTCCTGTCTGAAAGGGGCTCTACAAATAGAATAAGATAGAATAATAACAGAGTTTATTATTATTATTATTATTATTGTTAATTACTTATTACTTTGAATACTCTGGTTTTGTTAGCCCTCTGCTGTCTGATCCACCAAAGCGGCTGATTTTTGGTCAGACTTCAGTTGATTATTGTAGCCTCAGGTCTCTGTTTGGGTCTCTGTTTGTCAGTTGTTGTCAGTCGGGTTGAGTCTGATCCGTGTTTAAAGATGCAGGTAGGAGTCGGGTTCAGGTGTTCAGGGCCGTACTCCCATGATGCTTCAGCTCCATCACGAGCAGCCATGATGTTCCTCACTGTTGATCACATCACTTCCATGTGATATCGGTGTTTTTCGTGGTGCACACTCTCCCCGCTGCCGTCAGAGTATCGAGCTGCTCGCTTCCTCGTGCTTTCACTCACATCTCCGTTTCGTTTCCCACATTAGCGCCGCTTTAGCTGCTGTTATGATAACAGAGCCGACCTGACCCAACCAACCGGCCTCTTCCTCCTCTTCCTCCCCTTCAAGCCTTCCGTGACGGGAACCTTTGGCCTATTGTTCTGTCTGTCTGCTTCTCTGTGCGTACACCCACAGGCTTGTTTGTGTGCTGATTACTCTTTCTTCCTCGTTCCTTTGCAGTTTGAGCTCCAGCATTTTTGTTTATTTACCTTCAGAGGAAGAGAAAATTTATTGGTGCTCAGGGTTAGAGAACACAGCCGGTGTCACTGTGGTAATGATACAGCTTCAAAATGAAGCTTTTAGCATCGAGCTAAAATCTAAAACTGGCAGCAGCCAGCAGATCAGTTAACATAGACGTTAAGTCACCTGGAGCTGCAGGCCAGCGTTGCTTTGGATGCACTTGTTAAAAACAGCATAGAGCCGAGCATGATGGGAATCTTGAACTCCTGGCCAATGAGATAAGAGGATTACTGTAAGTCTGTCTTTTGAATCAGCTCTTCTCATCTTGCATTTTGTGTCTCCGCTCATCCATCCGATGCCTCCGTGTTTGTGTTGACGGCACAGCTAATCCCGCTCAGCCTCTGCTCTCACACTTCCTCCTCCTGCTTTTAAAAAGGCACTCAGCGATCGAGCTGCAGGTGGAGGCGTCGGCCGTCACACCTGATCGCCCGTAGATGAGGGGAGCTCCATCATACTGCAACTCAGACTGAGCGAGCGAGAAATTAAGACAAACTTAAAGAATAATTTTACACAAAATCCTCCTATTAACCTGGAGTCGTTCCCATTTTTCTGTCCCGGTGCGGCAGAGTAATTCCCAACATATTGTAACCGTGTTCCTCATCAGGGATCCTTTATTAAGACTGCATGAATTATGTTTGAAGTGCGCCATCATCGTGGATTGACCCATTTTATCACTCTAATCAGTACGGTGAGCCTGGATCCAATCAGCCCCGCATCTGTCGGCCCCCCCGCCTCGACGAATGGCCCCACTGTAACAACATATGAGCCCAAATAATGACAAAGTAAAAACAGAGCTACCCCCAAGTGTAAATTCAGTACAGTGGAGTATAAACACGTTCTGCTGGTTTGGAGGATTGATTGGACGGCTATGAGGGAATGAACACGCTGGTGAAAGTGTGTGTGTGTGTATGTGTGTGTGAGTGTGTTTCTTTTTGCAATCATAAAAAAATACACAACAGATTGTTATGTGGTCGAGCATCTTTCTGTGTGGGTGTTTGTGTGAATTCCACAGTATTTACATGAAGGACCAGCAAACTTTTTGCATGTCTGCGTTCACTGACTCAACATGTGTGACAAAACTGCAGTGTTTGTGTGTGTGTGTGTGTGTGTGTGCACATTTGTGGCCTCCAGATGCCACACACACTATCAATTAATGTCCCCTGATATATTTAGAGCCTTTGTATTAAATGCAGCATTTCAAGGGCTCATAAATCCACGTCTGTAACCTGCAGCTGGCTCTAATCTGTCTGGAGGAGTGTGTGTACTTCAGGTTAACAGAAGAGAGACGCTCGCTTCAACACTGTTGCTGCATGTTTGTGTGTATAAAGGAACTTGTGTATACTGCGTGTGTGTCCACGTGTGATTTGCTCCATTAATGCGCACTGGATGGTTCATACATTTGTTAAAAATGAGGTCAGCTAGAAGTGCATTATTTCCATCCATCCATCAGCTCTGCCCACTTATACTTTGCACAGTGGAAAGCTGGAGCTGCATGGTTTTCATGCTCGGCTCTGCAAACTCGCATTATTATGTAATTACAGCTGATTTCGAAAATTGAAGCATCTCACCAATCAGATAGCCAACAGGAGAGTAAAAGGGAGGCAATTAGGAAGCATCATACGTGCTGTACAGGGGCGACACATGCAGCCGCTGTAAGTTTAAACAAAGAACCGTCGCATGCATCTTCTTCTCCTGCAGCTCATGCAATTCGTACACATCACTGCTGTCGACGGCGTGCACGCAGCTGCAGAGGAGACAGTACTCTCTCAGATGTTATCCTGGCTCATATTTGGCCTGGAGAGGCAGCCAATCAGGGCTGAGACAAACAAATCGTTCACACTCACCTTTGCACACAACACATAGTCATGAATTAAGATAAAATGTCTCTGGAAAGTGGAGCACTGTCCTGTTCCACGTTCAGATCCAGGACTGTCTGTTAAAGTACATTTCTGCATGTATTCGTGTGTGTGCGTGTGCTTCATACGCGCATAGACATGTGTGGTTATTTGCAGACCTCCATGATGTTTGCTCAGAGATGAGGATCACAAAGCGACTGCGCCGGCCGTGAAGAGGAGGATTAAGCACCTTCACACCTTGACTACACACAACCACCCAAGAGCTAAGAGGTAGGTACACACAGCAGAGTACACACACACACACACACAGTGAGCAATAACACACACACGATGGCCGTCAGATCATGATTTCACTGATCGAGCCGTCCTTTAATCCGGCCTCTCAGCCTGGCTGTTGACCTGGAGAGTTTGGTCACTGCGACATGTAAAGACATGAGAGACGTGACACAAAGCGCTTTCTTTAAAGTCGTCAGAGTCTCAGTGTTTTTCCACACGAGCAGAGGACGTTTCTGACCCACATTCATCTTCTGTTTGGTTGTTTGTTGGATATTTTCCAGCCTTTGTCTGACATTTAGGAGCATCGTGCCCATTGTATCAGGAACAGCTTTATGTTGAACGATGAAATCGCACACTGGCATTGTTACTGGCAAATAAACCCTCAATTTGACTTGATTTGATTTGAGTACTCCATCCCACATGTTTCCCACTGCTGGAAACTCGTGGCAGGCTTTACAGAAGAGGATGGGGATGTTTTCCTCTTTCTGTCTCAACCACTCCATCAGCTGTTGACTGGTTTTTATATATGTATAATGGCTATTTTGTTTTTTGCTGCAGCGGCAGTTTGTGTGGGGTCGGCATTTTCCTGTTTCCATGGTGGGATGTGTGGTGCCAACATTTTCAGGCTGATCCTTTAATATGGTCCTAAAGACTTACGGAGGCCCAAAGGGATCAAATTTCATCATTGTTCTTGGCACTTTCATTTTAAAATTTCCCCATTTTGACCCCTGATGACCCAGAAGCTCTTACATAACTTCTTCCAGTTGGTGACGCTTTCATCAAAACCATCTTGCAGAATGTGTACACAATTTATGGCACATGATATCCGCGAAGAAACAAATCCCCCAAAACTCAATGACCGAGCACTGTATGCTGTTTGTCATTGTCCAAAACAGATAATATACGAGCGTTTCCTGTGGGCTGGAACACATCACTGGTCAGTGCCTTCAGAAAACATCACAGAAATGATCCACGTGACCACCGAGGACACAGGGGTCATGTCCTCTGTAATTATTCTGGGATTTTCAGATTTTTCCTTTACCACGAGGCTGTTGGCGCTCAGAAAATTGGCTATTTCTTTTTTGCATTAAGCTTCTAATCAGTCATTCCTCCTTTGTATTTCACCATCACCCGCATCATTTATCCAGCGCTGAACGGACGCACCATCGCCAGGTGATGAACTCACACATCTGTTTTCTAATTCGGGGTCTCCCTTCAGGGGTTAATGGTCCAGTGATGCTGCTGATGGTCTGATAGCGACCGACAAAGCAAACTGACCTTTAAGAGGAAAAAGCTCTTTGCCATTAGCTTCCATTGATTTTTATTGATCCTCCATTGATTGTTATCACGGTGCTTAACATGCTGCACTAACCAGACTGTGTTTCAGCTCAGCCAAGCCTGAATCCTCCGTCTCTGTGAGGGCCAGTCAGTGCTGAAGCTGCAGGTTGTCATCGCTGAAGTGGAAGCGTGTTTGTGCCTGGTGTAACACGAGACTAAGTAGGAGAGGGTCCAGAATCAAAGGAAGGGTTAGATGTGCTGTGATAAAGCTGATCCTGAGTGTTGTTAGTGCAGTTGTTGCTGACCTCACATGCCTGAGAAAGAGAATATGATACTGAGATGATGTGATAGCGGCTGGAGTGTCAGCTGCCCGTTACTCAGGAGAGTCTGGGATGGAGAGAAAGCAGAAAAAGAGACAAAATGTTTTCCCTCAGGAAGGCGCATGAGGGAGCTGATAGAGGTCAGAAAACATCGACTGGCACACAGGACTTCCTGGTGGACCAGCAGGTCCACTTAGGTATCTGTGCCGTGTCAGCCCCGGGGTTAACCTCCTGTTTCCTGTCCTCCTCCCTGATGTCACATCATGCAGAAACAGTGCATGCCGTAAAATCTCAATTTACGTGCCTCTTTATTTAGAACATGCTTATGTGACAGGTAGAAAGAGGCCGTTATTCTAACCCATCCTGCTCCAGGTTCAGTCAGAATGGTGGCACGGTGGTAACACTGTCGCCTCACAGCTAGAAGGTCCCGGTTCGAATCCCGCTGTGGGCGCTGGTGGCGTGTTCTCCACCATACCTTCAGTGCCTGCTGCTCGAGGAAAGGGGCCTTTCAGTGTGGAGTTTGCATGTTCTCCCCATGCTCACCTGGGGTATCCTCCATAAAAAAAACTCACTAAAAACATGCAAGAAGATCACCACCAAGAAGGAACTGGGTCCCCGGCCGCCGCCGTCAGCTGGCAGCTCACCGCTCCTGGTCTGCCGCGGAGGAAGGTTGGACCAGGATGGGTTAAATGCGGAGGAAGCAATTTCACTGAAGCATGGCGTGTGCATGTGATGTTGTTGTGTGCACTGAACAGCATATGCACGTTGTGTTTTGTTGGGTGATTAATAAAGGAAGGATCTTAATCTTAATCTCTTAATCTTAATATTTACCTGTTGTCCTCATAATTTCAGCATCATTTCCTGCAGATTTCTCACGTTAAAACTCCTCCAGCCTCGCCTTTATTGGGAAGCTTTTAATGTGAAGGAGGTGTTGAGTTGGACTGCAGCTGAGCGTCAGTCATGAAAAACAGTGAACTGGTGAATGAATCCGTGTTTCTGTGGAAAAGAGAAGCAGCAGAGCGGCGAGTGTGACTCGACCGTGATGGAAACGTACCAGGTTCATCACGTGACCTGCAGAAGTGGGCCAGCTCGCAGTGACCAGCCTTTCTCTGAACAAGCCTTGATTTGTATACCAGATTTCCTTCGACAGAACGAGCCATTACTTGTGTGTTTGGATCTGAGACGTATTTCTGGAAAAAAACACCTCTGAGAATGTTTGAAAGCTCTTGTGAAACCTCTGTTTAGTTTCAAAGTATTTGTTTCAAGCCAAAACATCACAGGGCACTTTGCCTCCTGCTCGTATAGAAAAAAAAAAGGAGCAGCCAAACGCAAACAGCAAGTGTCAAATAGTGGGAAAATGAAAAATGAAATCACTTTTGGAAAGCAGAAAGTAAATATTTGGCCCCTTGAAAAGAAACAACATGAAAGGGTCAGAGCGCATTCAAGCTACGTGAATGTAAATACGTCTCGTTTCCTGAGCGAGCACGCAGCGTTTCACAGGTTTTTCCTTTGCTTTCATACCACGACGACACAGGCGCTGATAAAGGCTTCGTTCCCACACGGGCCCCGGCGCCGCTCCCCTCGTGTAAACCCTCAGCTATCACATCGGCCGGATTTGCACCTTGTCATCCACGTATGACGAAATATGTGCGACCAAACCGTGCGCGTATTAATGTGAAGAATCTCATTTATCATGGTGAGTAATTGAAAACAAGTCTAAAAGATGTGTTTATGGAGGACAACAGAGACAGAAGGAGAAGCGAGGTCGCTCGGCCTCGCTGAAGCGCCGCCGCCCTCATCCGTCTCTCAAAAGCGAGAGCTCTCGATGTTTATTAGACTTTCACACCTTTCGGTCGCTTTCCGTCTTTCTTTAGTCGTCCTGGCGTTTCTTTTCTCCCTCTTCTCTTTCTTCTTCATCCCTCCGTTTCTAAACTCGGCAACCCGGAGCTGAGCAAACAGCCTGACAGAGGAGGAGAACAAAGAGGCAGAGAGGGGAGAGGAGGCGTCAAACGCTGGAATGGAAGAGGCAGGAAAAACACCATCCTCCCCCTCCTCGCTTCAATTAAAAAGACTGGAGAAAGGTGGAGGTGGTGGAGGAGGGGTGAAAGAGAAAACAGCCCTGATTGACAGTTGGGGAGTTAATCCTCCAGCAAAGGCTCATGGAGAAGGGAAGGAGGCTCACAAAGGACAGGGATCAGTGACAGGGAAGAGGTGGAGACGGGAGGAGCGAGGGTGGAGAGGAGACGGCAAAGGGAGAAGTTCCTTTGAAAGAACAGCTGTTGTGTTAGAGACGCAGCGCCGGCTCACACGGGGAGGATTTACAGAACAGATCTCACTTTCTGGGGACTTCGTCACAGATGAGGAGGACAAAAATAAAGTTCATGTCATGAGGGACAGACCGGACAGCGGAGTGACGTCAGGTCATGAGAAGGAAGTTTGTCCCACCAGTTTTAATGCGTCCTCATAGACTGATGATGTCACTTCCTGTTACGTCCACATTGGTTGAATGAAGTCCAGTTCGGTCCTTTTCTCTATGGCCTCATTTTTAAGGGCGTAACCGTGTTGGCGAGGAGCAAATGGTCGATTGTTGCTCGTCATCAGCTCGGCCACCTGTCTTTTATTTGACTTCTTCAGCCTGAATGATCGCTAACATCTCCTTATCTCAGACCCGGCATTCCTCCTCTGCCTGTCAGGCGTCAGCTTTTCTCTGCCGGACAATCGAATTCACGTTCTTGGGAGTTCAGGCTCGCCAAGTCCAGCACCACCTCCGTCCACAGCCTGTGCCTAAAGAGATCTCAAAGCTAAATTTCCTGACATGCTAACAGCTGAAGCGTGACAATGCTAAAGGTTTTCCTGTACTTGTCCTCTGCTGGAGGTTCAATTAAAAGAATAGTGGAGATGGTGGAGGCGGCGGAGGAGGGTGGGCCGTGTGGGGGTGGAGGAAATAGTATTGATTGACATTTGGGTCATGGAGAGGATGAGGAGCCTCAAAGAAAGAGGGATCAGTGACAAGGAAGAGGAGGAGAAGAGATGGCAGAGAAGGAGGAGGGAGGAAGATGGAGAAGGATTTTTTCTTCGTGGAAAAGAGGAGTAAGACAAGAGCAGGGAACTCCTTCCACATGCAACCCGCCATCGAGGCTGGAACCCTCTAAACCGGGACCCAGACTCTCTTTGGAGCCCTCAAGCTGCCGAGCGTCTGTGCTTGCACCATCCAGCCCACCCTCTCATGTCTCAGGTCAATCCCACCATGGAAAGACCTCTAGTTTCCACCCTCAGAGTCCCACCACCCGCTGACGTATTGACAGCCGGTCGGTCGCGTGTCTTCGCCTTTTAGAAGAGGCCTCCAGCACCCAGTCGATTGGGGGGTTTGCTCCCGGGGTTTCATCCACGAATGCTCCTTGATCTTCCACCTGATAAGTCTGGAGGGTCAGCAGGAGCTGCTCCTGGAGGAGGTGTTCTGTCGTGACAACAGCAACTTTATCAACACAATCAATTGAAACTACTGTTCAATGATCCTCTCTGCTCATCCAGCCACCATCTCTGCTCCACCCGCTCCTCTGTGCCCCTTTAGAGCCAGAGCATACGGACACCCTCTAGCTTCTGTGTGCCCTCTATTTACCTATCTGTAGTGTTTCACACCTGTGTCATGTGACTTCCTTTTGCCTATTTCCTTTCACCACTTTGCTGTTGCCTCCGCTGAACGCCTACCTGTTGCTCACCTGTATTCTCAGTACACTCTGTTTTTACCTCACTGATCCTGTTTGTTGAGTCTGCTCGTGGGTCCAAGTCCAGATTCACCTGCACCGTCACAGTGAATTATGTCCTTTTGGTAAACAGACCAAAAGGACGATTGGACGTGCTGCTGAGAGGACAGACGCCTCTGAACATAAACTGTGGATCATTGTAGAGAGTGTGCATATCTTCAGAGCCCCTAACCAGGCCTCAACCCCCCCTCTGCTCACAGCTTAGACATACACACTTGAACACACACACACACACACACACACATACACAAAACACCCCCCGTTGCCTCTATAGACGCCATTTCATAGAGCATCTCCTGCTAAGCTGCCGGTCGATTTTAAGCCAACATGCACCATTAAGGATGCCATACTGGCCTTTGTGGAGGCTCCAGGAGGGGGCCGCATCCTGCTGCTGCTTTAGCCTGACGAGCATCACGGCTGGGAGGGCCAGGGGTTGGACCAGGGTTTATCGCGCCACCTCACAGAAGGGCTTTATGACTTAGAGAGCCTTAATGAGGTGGAGCAAGTTAATATTTTAACACGTGTGTCTATTGTTACACCATATGTCCTATCTGTGTCACCTGACGCTGACGAGGGAAACAGAGGATGAGCAGAGGAGTGAGAAGGCTGGGATGGATGAATGGATGAATCTTTAAGCTTTTATCTGAATCATTCATGTTTTCATATGTGACCTTTTTATAAGGAAGGAAACCAGTCGGGTGTTCAGTGATATGAAGGTGCTGACAAATCAGCTCACGGGGTTCAAACTGGTGACTCTTTCAGTACACTGTTGGTTCTACCTTTACAGCTACAAATGTTCATGTTCATTGTACACATTTTGTCCTTTCAGACTCCTCCTCGGTCACGTTTATGCACCTTTGACCGAATTTTGGACACAGTTCTTCGTCTTTTTTCACCTTTTTTGTTAAACAAAACCCTTTTAATTCAAAGTGTGTGCAATGTGAGTCTTGTCCCTGCAGCGTCCATCAGAGTGACATACAGTGAGGACAGTTATGTTGAAGTGGCCTCAGTGGGAATTCAAGGAAAAGTACTTGGGTCTTGTTTAAGGTCTTCGTCCACCGGGCTGATTTAAGTCAGATATGTGATCAACAGCTTCATTTAAAGGAAGTATCATATATTTAAAGTTGAGTATTCCTCTGCGGGAGGAATACTTGCTCTTTCTTGATCTGGTTTTTAGTTCTGTGAATGTTTTAAGGGAAAAGTCAGAAATAAAAGAAACTCTTCAGCTGAATTTAAATATAAGATGTAGTGACGTGGAACAGTGAAAGAGAGAGCAAGGAGGCGAAGCCCTTCGCTGGAGTCCAGATATGAGCTTTGATGATTCAGGACAGACACACAAAACACTTCAGGGGAGGGAAGGAGAGAGAAGAAAGGCGGTGAAAGAAAGGGAAAAACCCTTTACATCTGGAAAAGACTCTGACAGGAAGCCACCCATCTGTGGCCAAACAGCTGGGGGCCAGACAGAGTGGACCCTGCCAGCATGAGCGTGTCCATGTGTGATGAGCAGGTGGGGGTGCACGAGAAAGGCCGTTCAGCGGTCTGGAACGCCGGGTGTCACAAGATGTCTTCACGGCACCGAGCTATCTGGGACAGAACGTTTCAGGGCGGGAGGGGACAATTAACCTGTTGGAAGGGCGATCCTGATGGCTGGGGCTCCGACGGGCCCCGCGGCCCCCGCTAATGCCTCAGTGTTTTCATTTCTGCTCCGCATCTGTCAGAGATTACCCCTCACTGCACCTGAGGTATGTGAGGACGATGAAAACAGCTCAGCGGCGTGGGCCGACGCTTGAATTATGAGCACGGGTATTAAATGAAGTATTTTTAAATTTAAGCAATTTTCATGCCAGAAGAAGCCGGACGGTTTGATTTAGTCCATCTGTTCAATCATAACTGAAGAATTCAGCCTATTCAGTGAGAAATAATTAGTGTAAAGACTAATTTCAGCCAACCCTGTCTACTAGAAATGATAAACATTGATGCAGCACACCGGACCTGCAGGGTGGAGGTCTGGGTGGATGGATGGAGTCCAGTTTTTTCTTCCATCGCTGGTTCGTTTTCAGCAACAAAAGCTCTTAAAGTTAGTGAAACTTTGTGTTTTTTGTTAAATAAACGACTTGTGAACGTCTAAACTGAACCATAAAACACTGCAATAACGCGTCACTGCAAGCGGATATTGTTTTACAAGATCGGATATTTTGTCAGAAATCAAATGAAATACATCACTGATACGTTCAGTATCAGCATTTTGAGACTTTCAAGGTATATTAATTGACATATTTCATTATGTTATTATCAGACACAATGTGCTCTGCAGTTAAAGGTCGACAGAGATGGTGTAAAATATAAAAATGAAACATTAAAGGTCTCCAAACAGCAGTTTCTGGGCCAAAATCCTAAACGTCCACCACAATAAAGGAAACATGTTTATGTACATCCTGACAGTCTGCATGGAGAGGAATAAAAACACTGTTGGTCTGATCTATTTATCTGCCAACGCTGATCATATCAGACTCATTATAAACTGTTTAAAGAAGAAAATTAATCTAAATCACACAGAAGCTGTAATTCAATAGACTCATCTGTAATTATATATGATTTGATAAACAGATCGTTGACTGCGATAACTAGGCTGATACGATGATTGTGATTCATTATTTTACAATTAAATCAACATGAACCTGCATCAAGTGTCTAAAGTCATCTCAGCTGTGTGTGTGCATGTGTGTGTGTGTGTGTGTGAACTCATCCATGAATGAATGAACTCATGTCACCCTGTAAGCAGTTTGAGACGACAGTCATAATCGACGCATTATTAGCAAATATCTTCATTTTCATAGTTGTTTGACGAGGGCAACAGATTAAATTTCAAGAGGAAAATCTAAGAGGAAGAATTAAAGCTGTTTCTAATTGAATTAATTAATTAATTAATTAATTAATTGAAGTAAGTACTCGACAAACAGTGTTTTCAGACGCATCCTGTGTTTGACAGCAAAAGTCTGACTGAAAATGAAGTTTGAGAGGAAAACTGAGAATAATATTTAACTTGCATCAGGGAAGTTTAAGGACACAGAGGAGGGACGTTCCAGTCGTGGAAAGTACATTTACTCAGGTGCAGATTAAAGCGGCCAACAGGAGATAAAGTAGTTCAACGAGCTCCAGCTGAAACATCTACAGCAGTAAAAATGCAGCAGGAACATGAATCCACAAACAGCAGATAGAAACACACTGACAGGGACACTTTACTGCACCAGGAGGAGTTTTACCTTCAAGTACACTTTGCGAATAATACCTACGTACTTTTAGTCAAGTAGGGCTTTGAATGCAGCACTTCAGTATTTTCACAGCGTGCTTTCGGTGCTTTGACCTCAGGAAAGGATCTGAACACTTCCTCCATCACTGCCTGAATCTTTAAAAACTGCCTGGAGTGTCGAAGACAGCATCAGTCCGAGAGGAAAAGCAACCAGACAGAAAGAGATGGAGCTAAGCTGCTCTCTGTTGCTCTCACACACAGAGTCGAGGCAGAGAGTCGGTCGAAGAACTCTAATAAACTCTTTCCACCCCGTCAACCCTGAAATTCCTCCCCTCAGCAAAAAGACACCTAATGTGTAGGCTCAGTAAAGGAAACAGTGTTTTCCTTTTCAAAATAAAATACATGAGGGGCAGTGAGGCTCAGTCTGAGGGCAGGCTCACTGTGGGAGAAAGCCTGTGTTATCTGGAAGATCCAGGTGGAGCAGGAGACTGCTATCACGTTGCATTATGGGAGATGTATGCATGTTTTCCTCTAGCTTTCAAGCTTTGTTCTGTTAATAGGTTGCTTACAAGCCCCATAACTTTATGGAAGTGCAACAGTAAATAAGTGTCGCCTCATATTCAAGGTTAGATCTTGATGCATTCGCAGCATCAGATACGAGACGCTGCCGTACAGAGAGCATTGCATCATGGGTTGTTTGCGGTCCTATTGTTGCCAGCGTTTCATGTGTGTTTACAGATTGTCTTTTAGAGTTAGCCAGCCATTAAAGTGCTGTCTTATCCCAGTTTAACCTCCAGCAGTTTCTGAAGGCTCGGGTAAATAAAATCATGATGAGTGAGAAGGAGTCCAAAGTGTCTCCTGATGTCTTCACAGCACAAACAGACGGTGGACTGAATCATCTGTCAGGCAGCCAAGAATTACTGCTGTCACAAATGATGAGGAGCTCGAACAAGACAAAGACAAACAGAGAAAATAATATTTCAGGTTTGACTTTAACAAGAAAAAAGGCTTCGAGGATGAGAAGTCTCATCTTTGAAGGATAATACCTCGAGGAAACTTTCCCAACAGCGCAAGTATGAAGGTGTGTTCTCCAAAAACAGCCGTTGGAATGCATGATAAGGGTCGACTTCTGTGGTAAAACTGTCAGCTGACCTGAAAATGACGTGTCCGGGTCGGTTTAGCTTAATGCTTTCATCCAGACGAACACACTACACACAGTTAATGACATGAGGAGAGATTTTACAGCTCACAGCGGGAATAATTCTGTTTATAACAGTCGAATGAAGGCGTTCCTTACAAAGTGATCCAGGAATGTGAGCTTGTGATCATTCCCCTGGTGCATTGCAGGATGACATTGCAATGTGTTGCATGACTCAGCTCCTTATCTGCCACTGTAGTGAATGATACAGTGCAAACACGTCACGCCGGTCTGTGATGCGTATCTGAAGCTGCTATCAGCTCGTTCGACCGCTTCGCTTCTTCTGTGTGTCCTCACATGTCTGCACGCTCTGCTGCGGACCAGCCCGGAGTGTCAGCGTGATGTATTTATTGGCAGCGCGAGAAAGACTCCAAATATGAAAACAGAATCTCCATCGCTCCGACGCGCCATTCATGACCGTCAGCGTTTAAACACCTGCAATCTGCACCTATTCTGAGCCTCTTCTTCAGCCATAATAACAGTGACGAGGCCTTTTGTCCTCTCATGTCATAACATTGCTTCCAGCCAGCCGCAGTGGAGGGACAGCTGCTGAAGACTTGGGTTTCCTTCTCGTTAAAAGCTTTTTTTTTCCTCAGGTGTGTGTGCGTGCCTGTGTGTGTGTGTGTGTGTGTGTGCACGCGTCTCCTTCCTGTGTCAGCATCAAACGAATTGGGGAGCTTACCTCCGGCAGATTTTCAGGTTCTGACACTTTTCTGCCCTTGAAGTCAGTGGAATAAATGTGTTTTGGATAGCTGGATGTAGGTGAGAGGGAAAGAAGGTGTGTGTGCGCATGTGTGTGTGTTTGTGTGCATGCGTGCGTGTGTGTGACAGACCTTCAAAGTAAGTGATGGTGGCTTGTGACCGCAGCTGAAATGTGATCCCATCAGTTGAACAGACTGCTGTTTGTGGCTCTTTAAGGTGTTTTGCAGCTGGCACACACACACACACACACACACACACACACACACACACACACACACATGATTAGTGTACAGACGCACATGTACTTCACATACCTGTAAACATAAATACAAATACACACATTCAACAGGCCAACACACACACAGCTCATACACAGAACTGACAAAGCACACTCACACACACACATTTGCACGTACACACCTACACATAGTGTATAGACATTCACAAGGCTTTCTCTCTCTCTCTCTCACACACACACACACACACACACACACACACACACACACTGGTGGACTGTTGTATAGCAGGAAAGGACTGTTGAGCTTTCCCAGGGGAAACAGCAGCACAGCCGTTCAATGGACATTGTTATTAGGCTGTTTTTCTTGAGGCGATCCTCCCCCGTTCCTCCCCCTCGGTCTCACCCCTCAGCTGACGGCTCCAGCAGGTGATTAATGCATAGCCGCGGCCGCTAGCGCTTTGCTAATCAGCCCAAAAGCACTTTGCTTAAGTGAGGAAAGTCGTCCAAATGGCGCTGCGGTGTGAAACGCCCCGTGCGGTTGCAGGAGGTCAGGTGCTTTACATCAGGGCTGGTACATGTGGCAGCCATTGTGGACGAGCCTGCTGTCCATTTGTCCTGCGTCAGAGCAGAGACAGGACATCTGAGACAGGAGCCTCGAGTATCCCATCTTCACATCTTTGCAATTAGATTTTTCCTGCAGTATCTACTGTCAAACAGTCACCTGTGTGCTGACACATATCAGCCTTATTAACACTGTGAGGTGACCATGTGTAAATGTTGTGATTTCAGTTCGCTCTGCTGCCCCCAAGTGGCCAAAAAATTAATAAATGCAGCTTTAAGTCTCCAAGTTGTGTTAATAATAGAGCAAATTAAACAAACAGATCCACTTTTTCATTCTAATAATCTCCCATTTCTGTTTTTCTTTTATGTATTTATTCGTTTTAATTTTTTTATTACAAGTTTATTTTTATATTAATTTTTTTGTTATTTGTCAGTCAGTGGGCCTTGACCTGATTTCTTCTGGCATGGGGTAAATAGGTTTTTATAGTAATGAGAAACTTTATTCATATAGCATTTTTCCCAACAATGCTACAGAAAATAAAAATAAGACCAGATGATGCAGATGAAATGTAAAAAAAATAAAACAAATAAAAGTGAAATGATTAAATAAAACAAACAGTATTTCAAACATTTCCAAAAGCCTCCACAGAAAGTCTGAAGGTGTGATTTAAACAACGCCCGGCCTCCATCTGCAGCTCACTGAAGACAGAAGTCTGAAAACTGATGTGATTTTTGTGAACATGAACAAAACAAAGTGCAAAAAGCTGAAAAGCGAAGCGTCGTCATTACAGTTTAACAGTGGACGGCACTTTCAGAGCAGTTTTCTGCCATTACAGCATTTAACTGCAGCGACGATCAATTCCTTCTGATGCCTCTGAACCTTTTGTGCAGGTTTACAAAATGATTCACGATCCTGTCACGAGGCCTTTTGACGGAGCGATGATGTTTTAAAGCCGCGACACATTTATGATCCTTGGCTGCGCTCCTCAGATCTGAGGACGGCATTATTAACTGAATGAAGTTTAATTACAGCAGCCATAAACAGCCGTAAAGTTTAATTCATCTACCCGTCGGCTTTAACGACAGGTGAGCCAACCTGCTGCAGGCCAAGCGTAACTGGTGCAAACTGTGAATCCAGTAAATTTAAAGCAGTGATTTAAAGCAGAAGTGACGCTGAAGTGGAAGAAGCATTCAGTTTGAGGCTTTTGTTCAGCTTGTGCACAAGATCTGAAACTGAATCTCACACTGTTGCCCTTTCAGGCATATTGACACACACACAGACACACACACACTCACACACACTCACACACAGGGCTAATGAGAGTGTTTCTCAGCCTGCGTCGGGTGGATTAGCTCTGAGAGCGGCAGAATGGATCTGATTGAGAGAGGAAACCAGCAGAGGGGTGAAAAAGGGAGCGAGCAGAGTAAATAGCAGTGACCTGTGGGGGGTCGGCCCCTTTCACCAGCCCTCTCCCTGGGAATCCTCCCTCACTCATTCAGGCCTGTCCCCCGTTCTTCACCTCAACGCACCACTATCTCCCGACCCCTTTGGGATTCAAATGATATCTCATTAGCTCTTATTGGATTGCAACTTTCATGGGATGCGTAGTGTTTCAGTGTTTCTCTCTCAGCGATCGATGTAAAAGACAGTGGCGTCTCGAATAAAGGCCTCCTTTTTGTTTTCCTCCCTTCATCGACCGGCTCGCCTAATTTCCGCTTCTCTTCTTTCCCTCGTTTATTCATTCTCTCGCTCCATCTCTCCTCTCTCAATACGACATGTTGTACCGCTCTAACTATCTCCAACTCGTTTCAATACAGTCGGTATTCGTCCTCCTCTCTGGCCCCTGCGTCCACAGGGTGTCTTTGTCTGGTTTTAATGTGCCATTAACTCTCAGTGCTTGTCAATGGCCCTCAGTCCCAAAGGCCAGAGAATTACCAGAGAGGGAGAAAGAGGGAGAAAGCAAAACAGAGCAGGGAGGGAGGACAGAGGCCTGAGCCAACAGATAGTCATTCAGGGTTAACAGGAGACAAACAGGACGGAGGACATCTTAACAGGAGCAGAGTAGAGAAGGAGGACTTCAACGACAAACGTGATTAAGACAGAAATGTTCAGCAGGTCTCAGATGAACAGAGAAGGTTTGAAGTGACAGGAATTGTTCAGTTTCATGTTTCTCCCAGACGCACTGAAACACAGAGACAGCCTTTAAAGATTCATCTCTGCAAACTGTTTCTGGAAAGGTTCACCTTTTGGTTTTAACTCGATTAATGTCAACACGGTCTAAGTGTCGAACCAGCGCTCTGACAGACCTGTCCTCTGCTGGCCACCTGGTAAATGGATGAGAATTAAAGAAAAATCCACTTTTCTGGTTAAAAATAAAACCTCAAACTCAGACTTGGAAATTGTCCTTGAAACCGTGACACACTGGGAGCAAGAAAACAGGAGCCAGACTGGTCAGAGACAGGATGACAGCTCCATAAAAGACAAATCCACGGTCTTTGTTCTGTGCAAAAAATGCAAGAAGTTCATCTCCTAACGTGGAGTCAGAGTAGGGAAGAATCTTTTTGTGGACAACAGACAGGATTTCAACATATAAATGGCCTCTGGGTCATGTATTCAGGAAGCAGCAGAGGCTGAAATATTCTGACTTTCAGCTCTTAGTGGGATCCTACATTTCCCATAATGCATCCTCTCATCATCGGCATTTCTGTTAGCCTGAGATGAGTCGTGGTAAATGTTAGCATGCTAAAACAAAGACGCTGACCATGAATATTAAACCTGCTTAGCATGCTAACAGTGGTAGTGCTAGCCTTTAACTCAAAACACCACATGCTAACATGTCTGTAGCCTCCTCATCCCGTGTTTGGCCTCAGCGTTTGGTCCGTGAATCCTCTCTTTCTGCTATTTTAAGCCCCTCTGGTGTCACACTTTGAGGGGCTTCACACTCAGCTGCAGCGCTGTTCGTTGATGTAAATGTTGTCCTGACGATGGCACAGTTTTTGTATCTTCACGCTTGCGGTTTCGTCAGATATCCGACGCGGAGCGACCCCTGAATGACCCACATGCAGCCTGTTTGCTCTGCAGCACCGCTCCCATGCAGAAAATAGCTTTGTGTTGAGACTACAGAGATGCACTTTGTGACAAAGCTTTTCACCTCTTCCCTCCGTCTCTGCCTCCTCTCTCCAGGACGTCTGCGGGCTCTAACAGATGGATTAACCCTTTATTCCTCTTTTGTCTCTCGGGGCTGATCCTCAGCTCTGCTTTGTTTGTGTTTTTGGATAACATGAGATCATCTGGGATCAACACCGTGCGCACCGCCTCTTCCTCCTCTTGTTAAATCCATTTCTCCTCCTGTCTTCACCTTTTCAGAGGAAAGTGGGAAGATCAGAGTTTTCCAAACAGACCTGATGAGCTAAAGGTCTGTTGTCAGAAGCTTCTACCCTCAAAATGTTTTGGCTACTGGAGTTTAGAGGTCTTTTTAACCTCCGAGACCACAGAGGAGCATCTTTTGTCTGAAATAATCCAGCAGGTTCGAGTATGAAGTGGCTGCAGAGTATTGCTTTAGTTAATGGCATCACGCAGGATATCAAAGCGAATTCCTGCAGGACGTTCTGAACGAGCTCGAGAGGAATCGAGCGGCAGGAGCGACGCTGCTTACCTCTGCATTCCTGCAGGATTACTCAGCGACTTTAATCCAACACAAAAGAATAAAATAAAATATATTATTCAAACTTAGAGACGTGATCAGCAGAACGACGGCACGGTCAGGACAGCTCATGCAGATTTCAGCTTTGATAGACTTCGGTCGTGTCTCACATCCACTTTCAGGTGACTGCTTTTGTAAAAAAAATAAAGTTTTGGCGTTGGATTCAGGTGGAAAAGTTGGTGTATTGATCAAAGCAAAGTGCAAAGGAAGGAGACTTTTCATATAAACCATGACACACATGAAGCATGTGACAGAGAAACTGTGCAGGAAACAAACAGAAACGCCGTGTTTCCAGCACCTTTTTG
This sequence comes from Chaetodon trifasciatus, assembly GCA_037975065.1. NCBI lineage: Eukaryota > Metazoa > Chordata > Actinopteri > Chaetodontiformes > Chaetodontidae > Chaetodon > Chaetodon trifasciatus. The sequence continues at coordinate 538,699 of JBBMOE010000055.1, read as the reverse complement.
TTTTTCAGTTTCAGCTCTGACTGGAGCTCATCGTGTCGTTGCGTCTTCTTCTTCTGCAGCGGTTTAACGGCAGCTGACAAACTGAAAGCTCCTGACACTCGCAGCTTCACGTTTTAATCTGCTGACTTTAATGCGTTTGGATGGAATCCTGCTTCACGTCTCTGAAGCTCGAGCACCACCTTTCTGGAAATGAAGGAGCTGTGCTGCGCCTCTCTGCTCTGACCAGCGCACGGCCTGATGACATTGGTGCGTCAGCTTTTGCTGGCTCGTGTTTTATCCAATGAGTGGCGCAGCTGGACTGCAGCAAACAGGAAGCACAAACAACGACAAAGCTTTAAGCAAAGGTGACTCACTTTTTACAGCGGGCACAGTCTGCACTTTAATGTCTGTCCACGACGTCCTCCAACTCTGCTGCAGACTGGTGCTAAAGCAAAAATGTGTGTGTGTGTGTGTGTGTGTGTGTGTGTGTGTGTGTGTGTGTGTGGTTCTGATCCAGCCTTTCCTCAGGGCCTGCCTGGCATTGTGCTGCTTCCTGTCCCGGCAGACATTATCAGTGTGGGATCAACAAAGGGACAAAGGGGCTCCGGACACACACACACAAACACACACACACACACACACACACAGACACACACACACACACACACACACACACACACATACACACACACACACACACAAGCTAGCTAGCTGACTTTTTCCCAGGCCTCTTGGAGCCACCAATGGCTTCCTGTCTGTCTGCATAATGTATCAATCTATGGATCAATCAATCAATCAATCAATCAATCAATCAATCAATCAATCAATCAGTTTGTGATTTAACATATAAAAGGTTGTTTTTAGGCATCTCTCCTTTTCCTCCCCCCTTCATTCTCTCTCACCCCCTCTCCCTTATCTGCTCCTCCTTCCCCAAAGCTTTCCTCCCATTCTTATCTCCCCCTCTCCTTTATTTCCTTCTCCTCCTTTTTTTCCTCCTGCTGCCTCCTCTCCTCCCCCACCTCCCTCTTTCTCTCCCTCACCCACATGTCTCATGTGTGTCCGGCAGTGTTGGTGTTGGGGAGATGCTATGATTGGTGCCTGGTTCACCCATCAGACCACGTTTCGTCCAATCACAGCCGGCCTGAGAACAGTGACACGGGCGATTTCTTTTCCTTTTGCTTCGCCTTACACCTCCTCCACCTCTCCATCTCTCTCTTTATCGATCCACTCCCCCGCCGCCTCCCTCATCGCCCTGCCGTTCGAAGCTGTCACTCAGACTCGGTGTGGCCTTCGGTGTGTGAGGAGAACAAACACACACTCACACACTCATGCTCAGCTCACATCCACGCCAAACTGCCTGAATCTGAAAACACTGTTCGCATGTGGAGATTTTTCCTTTCTGCATGACCTTCTTCCTTCTTCTTCCTCTTATTTGAACAGCTAAGTTCCTTATTGCAGCCATCACCTGTGGGAAGTCCATCCATCCTCTTCACGGCAGCAGGCTCCCCGTCGCCATTAACATTTTCCAGCTCCTCCTGGGGGATCCTGAGGTATTCCCCGGCCAGGTGAGATAAAAAGTCCCTCCAGCGAGGTCTCCTTCCAGCTGGATGTCCTGAGGAGGCACCCAGGAGGTGTCCTAATCAGCAGCCTGAACCATCTCAGCTGGCTCCTTTTCCCCTCATTTCAGTTTTCCAACATCAATGAACTCTGAGTCAGACTTTGCAGCTCGTTGATGGATGGATAACTCTGAAAAATCTGCCCTCGTGTGCTCATTTCAAACATCATTTAATACATCTGCTGTTAATTTAGGTTGATTTCACCAGAGAACATCGCATTGATCAGTTATTCTAATAGTTAGAATTAGTTATTGACGTCTCAGTGGGGCCACACAGCGTCTCCTGTTCACCTGTTAACTGATATTTATGAGATCAAATCAGTGTTTTATACAGAAAATATCTAAAGTTCAGGTGTACTGAAACACTGGGAAAGTGAGCACAGAGAGCAGGAGCTAGCAGCTGTTAGCAGCTAGCTCAAAGAAGAACAGCAGCTGGGGAGACAAGGAGGTCCAGGAGCTTCTTACCCTCTGAGCGGAGGACGAAGACAAGCACAGCCTGGCGGGGACGGCGAAGGACGGCCTGTTATCAGTAAGGTCACAACACACTAGACGCTGACGCTGTTGTGCTGCACGTCACACCTCGTTTGTGTCCAGGATGTGTCTAAAATCACACACAGTGACGTCAGAGCGGGTGGTTCTCGTACAGCATCATTATTGTCTCTGTCTTCATGTGTCTGTCCTTTCCTGTCGAGGCTGTTTGCCAGGCCAGATAAAACCTGCTATTTGTGCCATGTGAGCCGTCCCTTTACTTTAAATGCAGACAGCACGAACGGAAAATAGTTTTACACTTGAATTTATCATTATGTTACATTGAAAAACTGCGAGGAGCCACTGCTGAACCACCGCTATTGTTTACTGAGTCATTTGTATTGTTTATTATAGATAATATTTGGATTTTTTTCATCGGGGCAGATCTAATTATCGGGCTGGAAAACATCAAACCAATCTGGCCACGCTGATCTCCGTGTGGCGGTTTGCCTGCATTGGTTCAGTCTGAAAAAGCAAAGGCGGCTCTTCTTTGAGGCGACGTTGTGGGATCTCTCATCTGTTCCTGTTTATGTGTCTCAGTGCTGACCACATGTTGGCTGCGATCAACAGTTCTGCTGTTTGCCAACTGAAGAAGAGGAAGAGGATCAGCAGTTTTGCTTCAGTGTGGACGGACGCCTTCGCAAAAATGGTCTGAAAACTCAAAATAAGGCAGCTCGGTTCGCTGTTTTCTGACTGCGGTCTGATGAAACGAATAAAGAATCAAACAGAGAAAACACTGAAGGAAAGTGTTGCCATTAATTTGACCTGAGGGTGTCGACAGGGAGCCGCCGCTGCAGTAGCTGTAAAGTTAGAGTTAGAGAGGGGCCGGCGGGGGTTTCTATCAGAGGCTTTGGTTTGTAATTCAGCGAGGGACAATGTGTTAATGTTCTACATGATTCATTCAGAGGAAGAAGAGGCTCTCCTCATCCTCTTTCTCTCATTATTGTACTTTCATTTTGTCTCTTTTGTCTCTTTTCTGCCTCCTTTCTTCTTCTCCTCTAAGGGGGTCTGCAGGCTTTAACAGCCAGTTAAACCCTTTATTCCTCTTTGTTTCCTCCCTGTAACGGCTCCCACTTTATCCTCGTTTGCATTTTATCCCCAAATAGAAATGACATGAGATAATCTGGGATCAGCACACCACCACCTATTCTCTGTTCTTACAAAGAGGAGCTGCACGCACAAAGAAATTCAGGTGGACTCTGCAGTAATTAGTCCCAATTCAAAACACCTGCGCCTCCCAAACAGGAGCCCGAGCACTCAGCTGCGGTCCAGATTTATGGTCTACAAACACAGAAGCTGCAGAGTGCATGAAAAACAGCCTGGCAGCATGTTTTAGGATGCAATAACAATAAACTTCAAAATTCCAAAAGAAATCGATCAATTCAGTTTGGTTATATGCATTAAAAACAGCTGCAATCAGTCAAAATTCCTCCAGAAACGACTCCTGCAGCAGAACGCACAACTCTGCCCAATTAAAACCTTCAAAATGCTCAAATACGGGCAAAAACACCACATCTGTTCAACTTGAGTGTGCGTTTAGCACAATTTTGGCAATACAGCGACAGCTGGGAATTAGATTTTGCTGCAGGAGTGTTTTCAAAAACTTGCTTTTACCTTCTTGACATGAAACTGGACCTTGAGCTGGTGAGTGTTTGATAGTTAAAGCTTCTTATTTTGGTGTTGATGATACGAAGTTTACTGCAGAAAGCAGACAGAAACCAGCAGCCTCACTCATCCCCCGTGTTTATGCGCACTGGCCCAATATTATTGTCACCGTATCTGCATAACAGATAGACTGTCAGATGAAGGCACGCACCGTCCTCTGCCTGCTGCTGATGCAGCGCAGAGACGACAGGATAACAGGCCTTTCCACGGGTGTAAATAATGAGGTGAATAATGGCTGCATTCAGTTTGGCTGCTTCTCTGTCAGGGTCGCTGTACGGTGCCATCGTCAGGACTCAAAGTCAGGATGTCTGCAGCTCCTCTGCGTCCTGTTTCTGTACAGTCTGCATCAGTGACCACCAGCAGATCTGCAGGATGTGTTTCTAATCATTCTGCATTAAATCTGAACTGTTGAATCACATTAACTCAATCAGGTAGATCAGACTGATGGTAATCCAGCCTGTCTGTGGATTAAAGAGGTGCGTTCAAATATTCTGCCTTTTAAGGACAGCGAGTCTCTTCCACTGGCTCTGCAGCATCACGCCAGCCAAGACAAAAACAGGCATTTCCATCAGTCCATCAGTTTTAACAGTAACACACTAAGAAGTGTTTAACGTGAGCTGAAACTCAAAATGGACCAATCAGCAAATCCTCAAAGTTAGACCATAAAACAGGCTGTTTGTAACTTCTCTGCTGGTGATAGCAGCAGACACAGATCTGTCTGAGCCTTTTCTGATCTAAGAGTGAAATTTGGTTCAGCTTAGGCACAAAAATCACTTTGAGTTTGACTTAAAATTACCCCTTAAAGTTAAGGGATCAGGGTTAAAGACCTTCAGTCCAGCAGCAGCAGTGTTTTGTCACTTCTTTGCCACATAAAAATGTCTTTTTCTGAGAGGACAGACTCGATGTGCAGTCTCGCTGTCAGTGATTTTATCTTCACCTGGAATCTCACCACCCTTCCTCAGAGCTACCTCCTCTTCCTCCCTTCATTAGCCTCGCCGCTGTGTTGCTGTGATGGAGAGAGCGAGGCGGGGTGGGTGAGGGGAGGCCAAATCTCTTTACCTCTCTTTGTTTTGTCATCATGAAGGAGAAGGGAGGCCAAGGAAAATAAGGGCCTCTTGTTATTGCACTTTAATTTTGTTATTGCACTTTATCGCGCTTCGGTTTAGCTGTGCGGGGGCGGCGGGGGGGGCACCTTGAACAGCACTGTGAGAAAATGCACAGGGTTTAAACGCTGACAGTATTAAGGGCTGCAGAGGAAAAAATAAAACAACAAATGTGACAGTGAACGCCACAGGCTGTGCAGGCGAAGGCACTTTAATTAACAGCCAGAGCTCCTGTTTTCTGCGGCCTGGAAGACAAAATGCCAGCGCCACTGCCAGCCCGAAAGTTATTTTAATTTCCAAACATGGCAGCGTAAAAAGGTCCTTTCCCCCGATGGCACCGTGCCTCTAATTGTGATGCACGCTCGTGTTTGTTGATAAGGTCACAAAAGAACTTGACGTTGTTTGCGCCTGGTTTTGTGGGCAAACATAAACTTTTGGGGAGCAGAACAATCCTCGGCTGACGGAGAGCTGGCGTGGCGCGCGCGACCGGACAGATAAGATGGAAATTCAATGGTGGAGAGAAAACACACACAAGACGGAAAGTTCAAGTTTATAATGAAACGGTTGAGTAACAACAGGAGAACGGCTCAGATGAGCTGATGGGAAAGAAACGGACTGTTTGTGGTGAATCATCAATACTGAAAGTAGAAATCATCTCACAGCTGATGATTTACCGTCTCTGAGCTTTTGACATGTATGAGGATGCTTCTTCATCAGCTGTGTGAGTGATCTGGGTCCTTCAGGGGGAGAAAGTGTCTCTGCTTTCACTGTTTATCGAAATCATTGTTGAGTTTCTCGTCACGCGTTTGCAGAAGAAGCTTTTTGTTTACGTGTCTGACCATGAGGAGTTTCAGTAAAAGAAGTCTCACCTCTTTTTTTAACAGTTTCTCTTGATTAATGTGGGTCGCTCAGCTCTCAGGATCACCTGCGACTCCAGGATGTGGATCTTCAGGACCGGCGCGCTGAAGGTTATAAGGACCTGGGTGTGATTTACGACGTGAGCCGGGTCTGGTAATCAGCTCCAGCCTGTGGCTGCGCTCACACATACATCAAACACGTCAGCGGGGTGCGTTTAACGGCTGACAGGATAGCAGCGTTTCCCTGATGTGTCTGTGCACCACTGAACACACCACAAAGTACTCACAGCACATGGTGAAAATACTCCTGCTGTCCTGTTTCACCCAGAATCAACGTCTTCTCGTCAGCAGCCACACTGAAGAATCCGCCCAGTGATTTCTTCATTGTTAGACATGAATGCAGTGTTTTGATCCAGCCTGGCAAAGTGACAGTGATGCACCCTCGTACTCATTTGATGTTTTTAGATTAACGGTGCTTAAAGTGTGTGTTGCATTTTACTGCTGTAGATGCTTAAATTAGAGGTAATTTTAATAATCTCTGTCAAAAATAACACGTGCTGCGTTCAAGGAACTGAACGCCTCCTTGACAGGTAACACTGGAATAAAGTCTCCTCCTCCTCATCGCCATCGTCTGTCTGTCAGCCAAACGTGCACAAATAGGACAGGACAGCAGCTAAACCCCCCTGACACACACACACACACACACACACACCAACACACACACATCCGGTGTGTTTGTGCTGTTTTTGCAGTCTTATCAGGCAGAGATAGGGGCAGCTGGGCGGATTCTCTCAGGACCTCAGCTGAACTTCTGAACCTCGAGGCTGTTTTCATGACCTCTGCCCTGTCACGCACGTACACACACACACACACACACACACACACACACACACAATGACAACTTTGATACACACTCCTGTAGTTCACCTCTGTTTGGTTCCTGCCCACCCAGTCCACTCTGTCACACACACACACACCTGAAGGAGCTTCCCACACATCCGTTGCTCTCCCTGTAAAACTGTGTGTGTGTGTGTGTGGGTGTGTGTGTGTGTGTGTGTGTGTGTGTGTGTGTGTGTGTAAATTGGGTTTGGGGCATTTGAATATGCACGCTGGTGTATGTTTGTGTGTGTTTGTGTGTGTGTGTTGCAGGTTAATCTGTCCCTGAAGGCGAGCAGCGGAGGAAGGGGAGTGGTGGTCAAATGAAACAAGTTCTTGTTGGCCTAAGAGAACTACAAACACACACACACACACATACACACACACACACACACACTTTTGTTATGCAAAGCGCTCTCTGGAAGCACCAACAGTAAAGCCGTCTTCAGCGTTCTCGGGGGAGTTTCACCCTCCTGGAGGTAAAATACGGCCAAAGACGAAGCACAGATCTCTTGTAACAGAGTCCACATGTAGACCCGATCAAACCCAACACCTCCCGTCACTCCTCCTCACATCTAACTCCCCTGATGGATCCCATTGGCTGTTAGGCCCTTAAATAAAAAAGATAACAACACGCACTCTGTCACGTCTGCCTTTGTTCCTCCGCAGCAGCAGCCGGCATCAGGACGGGTTTGCTCGTAAATGACGAGCGCCGTCTTCATCTCCGAGGCTTTCTAGCGGAGGCAGAGCGCCGAGGCCTCGGCAGCAAAACTCCTGTTGATCCAAACATTTCTCATCTTCATCCGCAGACAGGCGGGACACGAGGAAGAGTGCACGAGGAGGCTTTAAGTCTGTGATCAAAAGGCTGCTGCAGAGAAATATTACAGATGAGAGACAGAGAGGTTTTCAGGAGCGGCGGCGTGTCGGAACAAGTAAAGAAATCAGCAGGAGTTGTAAGGCAAGATGGAGAAGGAGATGTGGAGGAGAGATTACAAGGAATGGGAGGCGGGGGGAGAGAGGGGGCTACAAAGATGGAAGAAGGAAGACATGAGAGGAGATGCTGAACAGCAGAACAGAGCTGACAGCGTTCAGAAAAAACCTGCACGTTCCTCCAAAACATCATGTTTTCTTCACCTGAAAACTTTCATCTTCCCAGACTTGAGGCCGCGGCGGCGTGACGTCACCTGGTTATTCTCACACGTACATGATCTAAAGGCAGCTGTTCGCTCTGGTGAAAAGAGCCGTTTTCAAGGGAAAGGCCGGCTCTACATTTCTAACGTTCAAATGGAGACAATAACTCATGTGATTAGTCAGAGTGCAGCAGGAAACAGTCTGTCTGCAAACCCACCTGTGGGAAGGGTCACGCACGGGTCTCCTTGTGGAGAGAGCTTCACTTTGAGTCGTTCTCCACACTTTGACCGCTGGACTGTCTGCGTCCGCTCGCCTCAAACGGTGGAACAGCCGCGCAGACGTTAGCTGTGAGCTAGCTGTGACCGTGCTGGCGCTCAGCCTCAGATCTCTCCCTTCTCTCCTCTCGTCTCAGCGTAGAGCTGCGAGACACGAACGTCTGACTCAAGCTGAAGCGCTTCCACGTCTGATTGTGTTTCCGTGGTCTTTGCAGGCCGTCGCGCTGCCTCGAACGTTCGCTTTGCGCCCAGTCTGAACGCAGTCGCAGCTGAAATGCTCGTTTAGAGTCTGATTAGGGACAGCTGCTCTGCAGGTGTGCTGGACTGCAGTGTAATGAATAATACAGCGTTTCCTGTAAGTCTCACTGATGCTTGTTGATAAAAAAAAGACTTGTTTTGATACACCAACAACAAAAATGAGAAAACCACCAGACTGAGGACAGTAAAGTCTCTGATGCGGGCTGACTTCAGCACAGCTGAGTCCAAATCTTCTCAAAACAGTTTTTATTTGTTCGGGATTTTAACCTGTTTTGCCTTCAAACAGCAGAGAATCTCTCGGTCTCAGTCTGCAGGTCTGCCCGGCGGACCGGAAACTTCTTTTCTGTCGTTTGCTTCCACGTTATCTTGGACACATTGAGACTGTGTGTCGCTTTTGTCTTGAAGCTCGCAGCTCTCATGTGTTGAGGCTGACAAACGGACGAGCAGAAGACTCCATCATCTCATTCCTCTCATTCCTGTAATTAGTGACACGAAGCAGGAGGCCCTGAAGAACCGACATGCTCTCCTCCTCTCCCGCTTTGTTCTTTCTCACGCTGTGACGACTGGAGATGATTGCCTCGACGAGGAGGGGGACTCCTCCTCGTTTCTCTCCTTCTTTTCACTGAACTCTCCCTCCACCTCCTCCACATTCCTGAGGCCGGAGCATCGCCTGGGAGCGAGGAGCAGACATTCCTGGGACCTTTGTTGGGCTCAGGATGCTCCTCTGGTGAGAAATGAGGGGAGGAGTGGTAATGATGGGAGGTGTTTTACTCTCTGCTCTTTATGACTGTTTTCCTTTGATTCACAGAGCTGGAAGTGCTCGTGGGATCGGGGTAATAATGACCTTCTTCTGCTCAGTTACTGTGGATTTGGTGATAAGGAGGCACAGTTAGCGCGAGCTGGACACATGTTTTGGTTGTATTTTCACAGTGAATAGCAAAGAGGAAGCTCTTAACAGAACACAAACACTTAAAGCCTCGTCCCCTCCAAATTACAAATTGACATGCACGACCAAACTGCAGCATTTTGCAGGAAACGTGCTGTTTTTCAACGTTTAATGGAAACAATGAGACAAGATGTTTATTGACAGCATATTTCATTTGTTTTTGCCAACAGCAGCTCTCGTTCTCACCAGAGAACAAAAAGCAAACATAAAGTAAGCTTCCTTCAGAATGTAATTGGTAAAACAGATTAGGAGCAGTTAAATATAACTGATATATTCTGAGGAGCGTAAAAGTGGCTAACATGGTGAGCTAAGCTAAAAAAATAGCATTAGAATAAGCTCCTCTACTTGAATGAGTAAAGTTATGGGGTCATGGGCTTCAGTCTTTAATTAAAAACACAGTTAATTAAGGTTGAACTCATTCAGATTCCTGCTTCCAGTTCCACACTTTGTCCCCTTTCAAGCTGAACTAACCAATATATTTATGATACAGAGGACAACGACGACAGTCTGAAAGCAGGAAAACAGTAAAAAAGCTGAGACGGGCTGGAGGTTAGAGGAGTCAGATATGTCCCTCAGGAGGTGGTGGAGACCAAAGTGGAGCTAAAAGAGGAGTGAGGAGTTGACTCTGTGACGACCCCTCTCTCTTTGTTTTTGGCTGCTTGTGTGTTTTTTCCTGGTTTTACCTGTCCCGGTGGTGCAGGTGTGTCCAAACGATGACCTACACCTGAATCAAGTCCTCCTGACTGCACAGTTAGAGGACTGGACCTGGTTCTGTCTCCTCACAGCCGGCAGGGTGTCTTTGATTGTGTTTGGCTTCTCTTAGCACTGATACCGACGACTTCCATGATTTTCTGATATTAGTTAGAAACGTTTGCTTTGCTTTCATCCATAATCATCTGCGTGGTCTTTGAGTTGACTCACGATGCCTCACATTCATCAGGCGGACACAAACCTCGACAAATTTATGACCAATATTGTGTCTCCAGCTTATTCTGCTGCCCCCAAGAGGCCAAAGAGTGAATAAACGCAGCTTTAAACTGCTGTGGTGCAGCTAAAAGCCAAAACTTAGGGTTACAATGAAAACACTAACAGTCAGTTAACAGAATGGACCACAGCCTTTTCATAGTCTTCCCAAAATTGAATGAAAAAATTCAATGCACAATAAGTTGACGTGATGAAGAACAATCGAAGTGTCTGTGAGCGAATCGGTCACGCAGACTTCACAGGCTCCAGTATTCACTGTGCTTTGTCCAGCTTCATTAATCTGAGCTGCCGCTTCCTTCATCCTCCCACTTCACCAGCTTTCCATTGTTCTGCTCTCTGCCTTGATTGCCGTCCACTATGCATTAACATTCCACAGACATATACACACTGAGTGCTCCCTGCACACACACACACACACACACACACACACACACACAAACATACACAAACATACATGAACATACACAAACACGCACACGTCTGATGAGTGCCAGCCGAGTCAGCAAACCTGCAGGTAAACACAGACGACAGCCGTCACTCGCATACACAAAGCTCAGAAGCATGTACACACACACACACACACACACACACACACACTGGGTCCACATTGCCACAGTCGGATGTGTTGCCAGGCCGTGATAAAGCCACCCAGTCTGGTTCTCAGGCGCAAGACAGTCCAACTCAGCCACAAACTGCAGGCTGGCTTTGAATCTCCAAAGTGTGTTTGTAGTCGTCACACACACACACAGACACACACTCTTCGCTGGTGGTTTATTTCTCACCGTTCACCATTTCAGCGTCTCGGCTGCGGCTCCGTCCTCCAGCAGCACGCTCTCACGCTGAATCTTGACTTACATCGTCCAACACGCTGGACTCACTTACACGCTTGTTCTGGAGCTTTCTCCCAGTTTACCCTGTTTTGTCATTCCTCATGATTCTGAGCACCTCGTCCACATTAACTCAAAAGCTGAGCTTGACAGTTCGCTGTTGGGGTTTGGAAACAGCTTTTGACAACAACATCATCCCAAAGTTCACCTCACGGTTGCTGTAAACAGTCCATGTGGTGTAAAATTCATCATCTGCTCATGTCTGCAAAGGTCTGTGTGGCCCCAACCGGGCGCGGAAAGCAAACTGGACACTTTTCTTGTACCGTATGTCGAAAGCTCCAGAGCGACCGAGGAAGCGGAGAGCGCTTTGTCAGCTGTTGTTAAATATGAGCGTGAAGTGCAGACTTTTAAAATAACCTGCACTGACACTCGTTATCATTTATGAGACAGAACACAGAACTCTGCTGCTTGTCGTACACAGCGCTGTGCAGCACAGAGCTACAGACGCTGAAATCATCCGTGACAGCTGAAAACAGGCTGATGCTCTGCTGATTACTGCAGTTTTCTGTCTGTATATTTTGCCTTTCTTGCACTGCAGTGGGGAAAAATCAACGAAAATACATTTTTATAACTGAGCGGACGTTCGTTATTAACAGTTTTGTAGTTTATCAAACTCTATTTTACATAATTTATGCTAACTGATATATATATAAATGATATTCATTCAAGAGTTTGCAGGTTGACTTACTAAAAGAGTGAGGAAATACATCGAACCCGTGCAGCCTGAAAACAATATGAAGTACAGATGTAGTTCAGGAGCTAACATGTTGCTCCTTCGCTCTCTTACCACACCTTTGGGCGGTTGAGGCTTTCTCCTTATCGCCTCAGCGCCCAACGTGGAGGCAAGTAGGTGAGAAACCGTCGTGTTTTCCTTTTCTCTCAGTCAAAGTCAGAGACACAAAGGGTCTTTCACCGTATCCTGTTTCCGAGTGCTGCCTCTGAAGGCGTGATTCCCCCTGTGCTCGGCTGGAGTCGAGGGGGGAATAACAGCGGGGCCTGTGAGAGACCTCCACAGCGGGTTCACAGGCCTCGGCCAAAGCCGGGCTGCTGCGAGGGCGGCCTGGCATTGTTAGCCCCCTCAGAGGTCTGAGTGCTTTACGCCTGGCATGTGAGACTCAACCACCAACGAATCAAAATAAACAATCTCATAAATCAACAGTGTGATTGGTTTGAGAGCTGCTGAATCCCAGCGAGAGTCCTGACCTCTGAGGAGACTGACTGGTTTGTGCACACCAACAGAAATTTACAGTTTGGAACAAAAATGTTTAATGCTGTATGGTTTTAAGTGGGCGGGACTCAGTCGCAGGAAGATGTCTGATCAAACAGTCCTGATGAAGCAGATCAGACTTTTCTTCACATTTTCTATTTTTTATTCACAAAATCTGTCAAAGTGAAACAAAAGCAGAGGTGCAAACGTGTGCAAAACAACATGCAATTCATCTTTTTTGCACCGTTATTAGAGTTTTGATCAGATGTCAGAGCCTCTGAGTTTGTTCTGGTACCTCTGTAATTCCATTAGTGCGACTCGGCCTGTCCTGATAACTTGCAGCTGGGCTGCAGGTCAGAGCCGAGTCGCTTGAGTTTACTCAGAAACTCAAACTTTGACGAGTGTCTGACAGTCGTTCCACACCCTGGACGCCGTTAGGAAGAAGAAGAGGGCACTTCACCTTCACCCACATCATACATGTTGAAGATTTTATATGTTTATTTGGATTTACATCAAATAAAAGTGGTTGTAGCTACTAAAAGGTAAATACACTGTTAAAACCCACCCACGCTCTTCAAAGACGACTGTAGGTATCAAACCTCAGTCACTCACTTACTGAGAAGCTAAATAAATATTTGACTTAATCAATGATCAGTGCTCCTCACAATGCTGTGTCTGTCTCGTGTGTGTGAGGTGCTAACAGAGCGCTGTGGACACAGTCTCTGAGGCTGGACTGGCATTGTCTTTAATGTGGGATGATCAATGACGGCCGTCCGAGGGTCAACAAGAGACCTGGAGTCCAGATTCAGTCACATCTTGCGGGGCTGAAAGAGCTCCATGAGCTCAGATCACATCCTGCCTCCTACAATCATCTGCACCTCGTCCTGAAGGCGGAGGAGAAGGCCGGAGGTGCTACAGGAGAGGAGCTGGTTCTCCTCAGCGACCTGAAGGCAGAGTGAGAGCAGCACCTGTTTTTCCTGAACCGTCCTTTCCCATGGAGACCGCTGCCTCTGCTGCTCCCTGATTTATCGCTCGCACAAACTGTGAAAGCAGCTCAATAATCAAAAGATATGAGGGCGAGTGGGAGGAGAGGAGATAGAGAAAGCAGAGGACTCCATGGTCACACACACACACATGTGCGCGCACACACATGCACACACACACAGCTGTTCACTCCACACACAATGGTCATGTCTGGTATTTACTACTTCCTGGGTCTTCAACAGGAGGAGTGCGAAAAGACAGTTTTATTGATCTCTTTGTGTGTGTGTGTGCGTGTGTGTGTGTGTGTGTGTGTGTGTGTGTGTGTGTGTGTGGGCGTATCAAGGTCAACAGTCTGTCTGTGGCGGTTGATTAATTGAGCGTGCTGTCACTTTTGGACTTCCAGCGTCTTGTCCCCGACCTGCAGGCTTACTGTAAAATAAATCTGCAGGTCGAGTGAATCTGTCTCATGACGAAACGCTCACCAGTTTGAACTGGTCTGAACTTGTTAGAGAGAGATTTGAATAAGACAACAAATCCTCACAGAGTAATGAAGGTCCTGCAGGAAGCTCTCAGCATCAACCAGGAGAACAAGACTGGAGGCAAACCCACAAAACCAGAGTCCTTTCCCACAGACTGGAAGCCATATTGGACTGAACGTGATGAGAACTAAACACGCTGACCGACAGACAGACAGACAGACAGACAGACAGACAGACAGACAGACAGACAGACAGACAGACAGACAGACAGACAGACAGACAGACGGCCTCACATTTCTAACAGAGTCCAACTTTTTTCAAGACTATTTTGAGCTGTCGCAGCATAAAACGGTGTCACTAATACGACGACGAGCTGCTCCCATTTGGCACATGAAGAATCTTCATGGAGACTTTATGCTGCTAAGCAAAATGCACCTTTTCCTCTTGTCTGAGCAGCTCTTTCAGGGATTATTGAGGCTTTTTAAGAAATGAAACTAAATGTTTGTGAGCTGCTCTTAAAGATTGCGTCTTCTCTAGGAACCAATGGGCTTGCAGCTGAGAACCATAGAAAGCTCAGGAAGTCAAACTATTAAGAAACGGACTCACAGGTTGTTGGTTTTGGCCTTTTTATGGGATTTGCTGACAATAAAAAATATACAGAATAACACACGCCCCGTCCTTCAACGCAAACGTCATCCAGACTTCGATCTGCTCTGTAACTCGGCCTGTGTGTGATTGTAAACATCCACCTTGAGCGCGATGGAGCGGTTTAACAGAACACACACGAGCTGTTTGTGGCGCGACTTGTTTGCCTGAAATGTGTGTTTAAGCTAAAGGTGTCCATTACAGTTTTAATGAGCGCAACAGCCCCGTAAAAGTCCACTACAGGGACTGGTTTATGGCTGAGCCTGGGGAGCTCAGCAGGCTGTAAAGTGACCACTGTTCACACACACACACACACACACACACACACACACACACACACACACACACACAGAGGCACACTGAGAACGTTTTCTACATAAACACACATGCACCAGAGGCACACACACACACACACACACACACACACACAGAGGCACACAAACACACACTCGACACACTGAGAACGTTTTCTACATAAACACACATGCACCAGAGGCACACACACACACACACACACACACACACACAGAGGCACACAAACACACACTCGACACACTGAGAACGTTTTCTACATAAACACACATGCACCAGAGGCACACACACACACACACACACACACACACACAGAGGCACACAAACACACACTCGACACACTGAGAACGTTTTCTACATAAACACACATGCACCAGAGGCACACACACACACACACACACACACACACACAGAGGCACACAAACACACACTCGACACACTGAGAACGTTTTCTACATAAACACACATGCACCAGAGGCACACACACACACACACACACACACACACACAGAGGCACACAAACACACACTCGACACACTGAGAACGTTTTCTACATAAACACACATGCACCAGAGGCACACACACACACACACACACACACACACACACACACACACACACATACAGTAGTCACCTCTTTGAACTCAAACAGGTTGTAAGTACATGTGTGTCTCACACCTGGTCAGGTGAGATCCACCTGGTTGCTCCCCTCCCCTTCACCTGTCGTTCACCCCACCAGCTATGAAGTGAGAGAGAGAATACTTTCTTCAACCTACTGACCTCACAACTTTAAACATATCCACGCACACACACACACACACACACACACACACACACACACACACAGACACTCCTGCTCCTATGTGTGATTGTAAAAACATGCAGTATAAAACCACAAGCACACACTCACAAACATTTATAGCATTCTTTAGAAAGGATAAATATCTGTTCACACACACACACACACACACACACACACACACACACACACACAGTGACTTCCCACTCACACAGATGCTCAGCCAGCTCACACAGGGGCCAGTAAACTGTGGTGTGGTGTTTTTGTTATTCATGGAGTCGGAGCTGCAAACACTAACTGAGGCTGAGCTGTTTGGACAGATGTGTCCCGCTCTGGACACGCCGAGCCGGGCTACCAGCTGCCCGCTCTGACCTCCCGCCTTCACCCTCTCACCCTCATGACCCTCACCCTCGCTGCTTTCAGAGGAACATGGGACTAATGTAATATCTGTCTGTTCATTTCTTCGTTCTCTGGTGAGTGTGTGAGTGCATATTATCAGCTGATTTGGGCTGGTTTAATAATAATTAATAAGTCTTTATGCTAAGCTAAGCTAAGCTAACCAGTAGCTTGTGGCTTCATATATTCCACACACACATAAGAATAGGTTCAATCTTTTATCTATTTTTTAGCAACAAGGCAAAGAAGCTATTTTACATTTGACTTTATGTGACTCCGATTCTCTTTGAAAGTGTCAGAAGATAATAAAAAAAATTTTTTTGGTTTGAGCAGAATATAATCAGACATCACAGAGGTCTGACTGATTTCATTCACACTCTCTGCCTTATCTCTGGTTACCCTGATGTACGAGCTTGAACTGCATTTGGTGCCTTTTGAAAATTGGACTTTTCAATCTCAACTTGTGAAACCTGAAAAATCTTTAAATCTAAGTTTTAATTTGCAGACCTTGAAACCGTTCAGTGGTGTTTAAACTTCTTACTCTTCTTTTTTGACAATTCTCTTCTTCTTTGCTTCTGTATTTGACATCCTGAGAAAAATAATGATGTTGAGCACTGAATAAGGATCATGCGGTCGTGTCTTCCTGCAGCTCTTCTTGCATTATTACCTCCGTTTCTCAGCTGTTGAACATGTCATTTATGAATTCACCTCTGATGACTGAGTTGTTTTCCTTTGTCAGAGATTAATAGAACATTTTCAAAGGCTTTCTCTGCGCTGAAGCTATTACAGCCTTTTCACTTGTTTCACTGCCATCAGTTCCTGGTTTACAAGCTTCCCCCCGACTGCCAAGTAGCCTCAGTTTCCACCTATTATCAGCTTTGTGCCCATTATTCCCAGTTTCCGACTGTTCCCAGTGTCCTCTTCCTTCCCTGCGGGGATCAGGTGGGAACGATGCTGTCCACGGCGAGCGATGGGAACAGGCAGCGTGTGGCTGCTTTCTCATGGTTAAACTGTTTTAGTGTTGCCGCTCTCACAGACACATGCAGGGATAGTGGAGGTCACACATAAGGAGTCACTCAGACGGGCTGAGGAAGAAGAAAGAACAACAGGATCGTCTTCCTCCCTGTGCTTTCATGAGTCACAGCAGCAGGAGTGACGGCAGGTTAGTTTTAGTTTAGATAAAGATAAACATGTTTCATACACACCTGCACAAAGGCTGCACAACCTCATAAATGTGTTATTTTATCAGAAAATAAATCTGTACTCATCCACTCGTAACACCTTGTGCTAACTTACAAACAAATACAGCACTAGTCACATTTGGATAAAATTAAAAGAGCTTAAAAAAGCAGCAGGTGAGTCCACGAAGGAGTCATGACCGACCTACAACCTCTGCAGGTCAACAGTGGCAGTCTGCAGAGGACGTGGGACATGTGACTGTCAGGGACAAAAAATAAAGGAAGAAGCATCAACATCTATTTTTATACATCTTTTTTTTTAGCATTTCAGAATTATTATCAAAAGAAACTCTGCAAAAATGCACCATGGGACCAGGCCGAGCATGTGACTGACCTCAGCTCTCTGCCGTCTCACTGCTTCTTGGTGAGGCTCCAGTTCTGCTCGCGTCTCTATGAAGTCACTGAACTGCAGAAAACCACAAACTGTGACAATTAGTTTGTTCTCAGCCTTAAAGAAAGAAGCCCAGCGCCGGCTGGCTTTTGCATTTCTTCTTCAATTTGAGCCATTTTCAACTCAAGTGGATCTCTCTCTTCTTCCAGACCTTGTCCAAAGCCAAATTTCACTCAACCGTGCAACCTCCGCCAGTGGAAGCAGCCTGACCTCCAGAGCAGCTGCTCACCCTCCAGAGGACGCAGAGAGATTCCATCCCTTCAGGGTGTCGGGGGGCTTCTCCTGCCGGTCGGCTCTGCTCCGCACACCTGGTTACTCTTACCTCTCAGACTTGCACCCTGCAGGTAACACGACGAGCCAGGTGAGTTCTTCAGCTGTAGGTGATGGTGACGTTCACTTTCTAGACTCGTCGAAAACAAAAGCTTAGATCCACTGAAGTCCAAAGTCATTCATTCTTACACTCAAAAATCATGTTAGATTGATTTTGTCTGTGGATGCTTGCAGCGCGGCCGTCCTGTGAGAACCACGTATCTCCAAAAAGTCTGACGAGCTCAGAAAAACAGGCTGTTTTCAGCTTTGTGACGATGCATTTTCAGCTGATCCAAGAGGCTTTTGAAAGAGTTTACTGAGCTGAAGAAGACATGAAGGAACTCTTCATCCTTCGGTTCAGCACAAACATCCAACATCAACACATCTGGAGATACATGCTTTTCACTGGACAGGAAGGTAAGTAGTAACTAAAGCTGTCAGACAGATGTAGCGGAGTAAAAAGTACAATGTTTACCTCTGAGACGTTGTGAAGAAGAAGTGTAAAGTTGCATGAAATGGAAATACTCAAGCAAAGTAGAAGTACCTTGAATGTGTTAAAATGCAGTACTTCCTCACCTCGCTCACCCTCTCTGTCGTCTGTCGGAGCTGACACACTTTCAGTTGTCACATCTCTCCTTCAGGTCCAGGTTTTCACGCCGCTGCTCCTCACAGACCCCTGAAGTGGGGGCTGGAGTTGGAGGACAGCTTTGTTTGCTCTGCACTGAGACTGAAAACACTCCGACCAAGTAGTTTTTTTTTCCTTTCTCGCTTTGTTAGGCGAGGGGTGAAAGTTCATCCGCAAAAGAAAGAGGGGTCAGATGCATCGATTTGGCCTTGTGACACAGGACTGGGCGAGGGGGTGGACGGGGTCTGGATCTGGGGAGGGGTGTCGGCCTTTGGAGGAGAATGACCCCGCAGTCACTGTTGCAGTTTGGATCTGGGACCGGCTGACTCTGGCTGTGTTTACTCGAGCGGTGGGGGGACACGGGAGTATCAGCTTACCCGAGTGCTCGACTGGGAGCTAACCAGGCTTCCTATTCAGCCAGCGCTGTCAGTCAATATCTTCCCCTATTCATAAAAAGGTCAGCGGGCAGATCCCAGGGCAGGGAGGCTGGCTGGAGCTGCGGACTGCTGCAGGGGCGTGTTTGTGTGGTAACCTCATTGTCCGCAGACACAGAGAATAGAAACGGTCCTTTTTAATCATCTGAGAGAGCGAGTAGCTTAAAGGATCATTCTGTTTCATTACAGCCTGGGTCTTATTTCTGTGGACTTCATTGCTTTTGGTAATCATTACATTGTGCTCACCAAAGTAACTGCAGAGAGATAAGAAGAAGTCAAACAGGGGCAAGAAATAAAAGCAGAAACCAGGTTTAAAACAGTGAAAACGGGTGGAGGAACACAGAAGGGTAAACTCTGAACTGTAAAAAGACAAACTGTGGACCATGAAGAGACAAAGCGCTTCAGGGGGACACAACAGCAACGCAAACCGTCTCGTGGGAGTGAAGACCGAACTCCTCCAGACTTTCTGGGTTTTCAACCTTGATGCAACCGTACATCCAGACCTCAGTGAAGAAACTGACCTTTCAGACCTTTTTTATAAAATATTTCAGCATGAAATTCATTTTTGTTTTTGAGTCAAAACCCACGATCATCCATATTTTTGACTGAATGTGTTTTGGGGCTTTGTGCAGAGGAGACCCCTGAATGACTCTCATCTGGTGGCCCAGTTATGAGGACACACCCCTGAATGAACGTCTACAAACGGTCTGGCCGGGTTCTGTGTCTCCACATGAACCCCTGATGAAGACCCGCCGGTCGTTTCATCGCCACAAACAAGCCGTGTGACTAATAAAGGCTTTCATCAAGACGCCGCGGACTCTTTTGCTCTTTTGCACGTTTAAACAAGAAACACACTCGTGTGTCATGGAGCGCAGCGAGAGTCAATCAATGAAGTCTGCATTTGTGCGTGTGTGTGTTTGCATCTTGTGTGCAAGCGGTTGTTGTTTCACACACGGCAAAGGACACACACACACACACACACACACACACACAGCTGGCTGCGCTCTGATGTGTAACACATGCGTTTTGCATTTAATCTGATTGCAGTGTGTGTGTTAGTGTGACTATGAGTCAAAGGGAGAAGCTCAGAGCGGCATAAAGGGCGACCCTGGCACTGTGAAACTCAACTTGACAGGACAACTGGGAGGGTGTGTGTGTGTGTGTGGTGTGTGAGTGTGTGTGTTTGTGTGTGAGCTTCTGGTCACCACAGGCCGTCGTTCTGAACACAGCAGCTTCATCTGAGCTGCAGTCTCACACAAACATCGTCCAGCAGCAACAACACACGCGATAACCGAACAGCTCATGACTTCAGAGCTCTCGGAGCCGAGTGGGAAAGTACGAGCGCCGGACTTCTCATCACACTGGCATCGACTCCCCCGAACAAACACCAGCAGACATGCATGATGGGAAGAGGGATGTGTTTGGGAATGGTTGGTGAAGGCTGCCCTCCAGTGGACAAAAGGTACCACTTCTCCTTATTTGAGATAAGATAAAACTTTATTGATACCACACAGCGGAAATGTACTTAAAGGAGGCAGAAAAAGAGCAAAAAGCATAGAAACTCTATAACTCTGTACATCACTATATACACATGTATATGTATGTATATATGTACTTAATCCTTGTGCAAGTGTTATGTTATCTCTTATCTTATCTTATCTTATCTTATCTTATCTTGTCTTAATGCATACAAAAGTGTCTAAACAGTAGGTTGCCTTGTGAAGAAGGTTCTGTTCACAGTGGTAAATGTACATGTTTTACATTACATTACAATAATGAACATCAGTTGCCATCTTTGTGGTATAAAACCGGTAAAAACTGGTTATTTTAACTTTTTTGCGTAAAGGAAGTGAAAGGTCATGGTCAGTCTGCGCTGCACGTCTCAGTCGTTTGACCCTTTGACGTGAAGAAAAGTTAACTTTTGAAGGCTTTCATTGCTTAAAAATATAATCAGACCCATAAAACATGACAGCATTGATATCAACATTTTTAATTCTGTGTCACAGAATTAAATGAAAGGTGGTATATTTGACGTACTTTTATGAGTAATGAGCACTTTTACAGCCCTGACGATGTAAAACTATCCTGGCAAAGATAAGAAAATGTATGTTTTGCCACAGATATATATTTTTTTCGTCATCCCTAACTTGATCCTGAGGCCCCTAACTGGCAGCCCCTGTCTTAGACTAATGGACGCATGTATTTCATGCTCCAGAAGTATATATATTTTAACCATTTGACATTGGGGTTTTTGCCAGTATGTTTAAGGGTTTTAACACAGTAAATATCTGTGTATGAATGGATAAAAAGGGACATGACCCTCTCAGTTTGTGCGCCAAGTGACATCAATGCTGCAGAAAATGGCCTTAAACAAGAATTAAGGCTGCGATGCGAGGATCAACACCACCACCTGACGGAGGTAATGAACCACGTTTATCAAATTCCTTCTGCTGACTGTAACATGATGAGACTGATCAAATCAGATGAAGAAAAAAGTATACAGCAAACCCCACAATGCACAGATTTACCTGCCCCTACCTGGTGGCCCCACCACGACCTGACGGTGGAGAAGGTGAGAGGATGCTGTAAAGACATGACAGACATGTCTGAGTGGGGTTTGTGTGGTCACAGCAGTATGAGGGTTTCACGAACAACTTCCTGTTTCTGGAAGATTCATGTGCGTAATACTTTTCTCTGAGACTGAGCAGCTTACAGTCACTGCTGGGAGCTTCATTTCCCTACTTATCAGTATGACAGGTAGCAGATAGCATGGAGGTCAAAGGTCACATTCCTGTAGGTCTACAAAAACCACCTTTCTGTCTGTGGTGGTGATGACTGCTGGAAATAGACTGTTTTCAGAGGAAATGTGATGAAAGAGTAGAGTCCTTGAGCTTTGTAATCCCCTTCAAACCTTACAGTCTCCATTTAAAAGTGTATGAATACCAAGAAGAAAAGTCCATTTCCTAAAAAGGGGCTCTGGAGAAGTGTCTGAAAAGTTGGAGGGTTTTCCTGTGATGTGATTTCGAGGATGTGCCCTGCCACAGACAGAAAAAGAGGAACAGAAACTTTCTGAAGAATATACACAAGAGAAACCAACTCATAATCTGCATACAAGATTTTCACTTCTACATTTTACACTTTCATTTGGTTTGCAATATTGTCAGCTGATGACCTTTTGAACGGCTTTGGCTAAACTACATTCATGTCAAGAATTCGCTTTACTGAAGACCAACACACGGTTTTAGAGATGCACCCTTTGTTAATGTTCTTTGGTGTTGTTCACGTTGATGTTTGAGTTCAAAGAGGACGAGGCTGCTTTCACGCTTCTTCACATTAAAAGTGATGGTGGTCTCTAAGCTTCTGAGACGCACGCATGAGGAAGCAGAGAGCGTCTGCGGTGCGTCTGCGGTGCGGCAGTTTCTCTCCAGCACCTCAGACACTTGACACAACATTACCGTCTGTCTATCAAACAGCATCCTCGCACTCAGTAGAACAAGAGGCCTTTGTTTTGTCCTCCTGTCCCTTTGGAGGCAGGTCCAGGCTCAGTTTGTGGACCAACAGGAACGCAGCTGCTGGCCCCCTGATCAAAGCAGACTGGGGCCTGAGCACTGTCAGTCCCAGTGTTCAGCAGCACCATTCTGTTTGGGATTATCACACCTGCGGTTCAGGGATTAATCCCAGCAGAGACATGGGAACCAGGGACAAGAGGGCTCCAGAGGTCCAGTGCAGAAAGGGAGGAGGGGTGCCCTGATTTAGTACATCGCAGGGCTTCGCTCCCTCGAGTGGGCCGACAGGTCGGAAAGGTGGGAGGCAGGTGTCACTTGAAACCACGCTGGCGCTGGCTGCAGTCTACCAGCTGCTGCTTTGGGATTGATTTTTACATTTTTCTCACCAATGACTGAGCTGATGCAGAATTTGGGAAAAAAGGACATCGCTGTGGGACAGCAGAAATAATTCTCTGTTGCAGCCTCACATGGTGGCATAAACTCATAAAACAGATGTTTGCAGCTGTTTTTAACGGTGCAGATTTAACGGTGGGAGAATACAGGACCAAGACTCATCTCATTTTTTCAGTTATTGACCAGTGGACGGGTTTAAACCTGTACAGGTTTAACTGTGACACGTTCTTGGGAACGCGACGTTTGACAGCGGGGACGTTGTGGTCGGTGGCCCTCCGTCCTTCAAATGGAAATTCCAGTCTGCAGCACAAGTCGTAGCAAGACTGAGACACGTTCACACCTGACATTTCAACAGTCCTGCATCTGACAACCCAAATGCCAGAAGAAGAATAACCTTAGCAGTTAGCATTAACCAGCTTACAACTATCCATAAACAAACCCACTGATGAACGAGTTTCATTGTCTCCACCACCTCTCCCTGACCATGTCGGATTAGCATGTTAGCATGCTAACATTCGCTAAAGATCACTTTACACATAGAACAGCTGAGGTTGATGAGAGTTAGTCCAGCAGGTGTTTGGTCATAAACCAAGCAGCCCGTCCTCGCCAGAAAACAGCCGTATGAGTCATCTCTGCAAGTGCGTCAACAATAAATACAATTACAAAAACAACAACAACAACAACAACTGTGAAGCCTTATTCATGGTAGAAGCACAAAAATCAAGGGAAAAATGACCAATTTACCACGATCTGAGGAAGTGAACAAAGCTTGGCAGGCAAAAGGACTGGAGACACGTGGGGGGCAAAGCAAATACACGACGCCACGGATACCAGCTGGGTGGAAATTTCAGGTTAGCCAATCCATCCAATTCTTATTGTGACATTTCAATCTAGAGCAAAACAGAAGACCGACCAATCGACAGACATGACCAGGCGAGGACATATAGTTACCGTGTGTTATTGTGTAAAACATGAATAGATTGTCTGTGAACGGTAAGAAAAGCTTTCCAAACCAAGCAATGGAGCATTCTTTTGTTGTTTTATGTTGTTTAATCAAGAACAGTATTTATTCAACTCATGGATCAAACAAGTATGCAAACAGAAGGACTGAAAAAGTCAAAATGTTGAAGGATTGAAACACCAGTCACACTCGTGACCTGGCTCTTAGTGGATGAATGAGACTGTTACTGAGCGACCAGGTGAGGTCTTTAATAATTCGTTATTTGCTCAAAGATGTGACCCGAGACCCTCCAAGTGTGCCCCCAGCAGTGTCGTATATCTGCGCTCTATCAGCTTTCTTCCTTTTACTGACCATGCAGAAAATCCTCTCCTCGTTTGTTTAGCTAATTCGGATGGCATTTTCCCGTCTGTTCCTCCCGAGCCAGTTTGTCTAACAGCTTAACGTCTCCATCCTGCTTTACTTTAAAGGAAAAAAGCTCAAAGCTGCTGTCCATCGAGCTCAGACCCTCCCCCAATGACAAAATGCTCCAGCTGAAGCTTTTTAGCTCCCATTAGACAGTTTACTTTTGTCCCTTACTCTTAATACCCTCGAAACTCTTCCCACACACACACATACATTGTCACAACAATACACAAATTACTGCTTGCCAGATTACATCTTAAAATGTCCACATTTTTCCAGCTCGGTTAATTTGCCACAAAGCTATTTATCTTAAGCAGCACCGCCAGGCAAAGAAATACAGTTAATACAGGAGGGTCAAAGCAGAGTGGATGATGAATTATCTTTTAAAACTGTTTAGGCAAAATCGGGGGCCAGACGTATAAATGACCCCATTTACACTCAGTCGCTTCATCTTGGGCAGATTGGGAAGTTATCTCGAAAAAGAAAAGTGTAAATGCATCCAAGAAGCATTCAAGCTAAAAGCACCTGTGGGGGTTGTCGTTTGTGTCCACACCTTCACAGAAGCTTCTTGAGAATTTGCATCCTGCAGTTTCAAGAGAGACGATCTGTGGAGCTTCGCTTCAAATGCTCCACGTGCACACTTCATATGTAGGCTGATAATAAGGAAGCCTCCCCGCTGAAACCGAGTAGCTAACTCGAAACTTTAATGTAATTTAAATGAGTGAGTTACATTAAAAAAATAAATAAATAAATAAAAATAAAATCAGCTCCTTCGTAGAGTTATCATGAATGGGGAAATTAGCTAAAACCACTTTTTGCACCAGGCTGTAAACATGTTTATTGCTGCTGTAAACTTGGCCATTTTGATATGGGGGTCTATGGGAAATGGCTCTCCTTTGGAGCCAGCCTCATTGATCCTAAGTAAGGAGGCTGTTGTACATGAATTACAATCTTAATAATCTTAACCTCCTGAAAACAAAAAGTGCTTTATAATGACTAATGAAGAGCCAAAATGCTACTAATGTGCATGCGAATAAGCTACCGGATAATGGTGAAGATGTGTACCTTAATATAAAGTGTTATCTTAATAATTGTATGAAAATATGCATGTTAGCATAGCAACAGAGCTAAAGAGGCAGCAGCAAAGCTCTTGTAAAGGATGGCCAGCAGCACAGAACGAATCAGACCTGAAATCAGCCGATTATTGTACCACAGAGATGAACTTTGACCGAAACAATAAAGTTCACCAATATCAAACCCTAAACATGAAAACAAATGACATGTTCTCACCTAAACTGAAAAAAGGGAGAAAAATGTTCCACAACAAACAAAAACAAAAAGTTCTGACTCGTGCCAAACCCAACTACCAAATGATTGTGACCTTAGAGGAGAACATGGAGGTTACTGGTTACCGGTGATGAAACGGTGGAACACAGTAAATGGGACTTAGATCCATGAATCTGTTTCCCCAGTGCATGCTGGGAGGATTGTCAGCACACCTATCTCAGCACCCATCACGTCAGCTCTCTGCTCATTCAGCCTTTATTTCAAAATAAGAGCACTGGTACTCAAAATAATCCTCAGTAGCATTGTAGCATACCTGCCGAAAGATGGTGAAAGACTCGACTGATGGTTTAACGTTTATTGTTGTGTCACAAACCTCCTTAAACCAACGTGAGTACTGTCAAACAAACAAAAGCAAAGCAATACGTTTTCTGTTTTGTATCTGTAATAAATGGCAAACAAACACAGCACTCTCTCCGACAACACAGAGTTATACCACGCAATACGCCGCCAATTTACCAAACAAGCAGTCAACAGAGTTAACATATTTCTGATATAAATCGACAAATAGTTGAGAAAAGACCATAACACACCAACCTTGTGCCTCCTCGGGGGTCGCTAGAATACATACAGCCTTTGACGTGTTAGGTGCCGTTTTAGCCTACATTAAACTTTTAGCGTTTTTGCCGCTAGCTCTTTTATGCCAAACGGCTTTGTTTTTCCCGGTAGTACAATACAGGAAGCAAGGAAGCAGAAAATACTGGTCTTCAAAATAAAATCTCACCACTCAGAAATGGAACCATCAGCTCCAAAACAGGCGAAAATAAGGAAATCACGCCAAAAAGTGCATTCAAAGCATATATTCCTTCCTCAACATCAACCTATAAACAATGCAGGCTGCCCTCTGGTGGACAAAACGAGAGACAGCGAGAACAAAACAAAGTGGGCTTGCTACAAGCATGTTAGCCTGAGTTAGCCTCGGTTAGCTAAACTGCATTTGAAAAATAAGACCCAGGATGATGTCAGCTGGGCCTCAAAACGACGATGTCATCTGCGTTTCCAATCCAGAGGCAGCAAGCCATCCAAATGGACCAATCATGAGGAGCCACCTGTTTCTCATCAGACATACACACACACACGCACACACACACACACACACACACACACGAAGGGAAGAAGAGGGAGATCTGTAACATCAAAATGAATATGATCCAGAGTCATAACAGGCACAAATCAATATTCAATATTCTTAAACGGTCGTGTGTAGCCTGAAACCAGCCACACATATCTGCTCTCAAATACGAGGCTGTGTATCCTGCTGCTGATTGGTCGGCCTGTTTGGTTCAGTGTCAGTGCTCTAACGAACTCCAGCTGTAAGCGGCTGCACACCTGATCAGCAGCCGACAGCAGAAAGACAGAGCGAGCCATTTCAATTACAATCATAACTATGGACTCTTAAAAGATGAAATTCCCAAAAATTGTGAATAAATTCAAACCACTCACATCTGATGAGCTACCGCAGAGCTGAAACCAGAAGAACGAAGGCGGCCGTCAGACCTGCAGGCCAGTCAGGGAGGCTCCTCTCACCTGTTGGCAGGTAGAAACGCATGATTTCACAGATTTGTTTATTGAATTTTAAGACACGATAACAGGTAGACAGGTACAGCCCCGGCACCAGCATTAAGTTACAAGATAAAACAAGTTAGCATAAAATCTGGACCAGAAAATCCAAGAACAAATACATGAACAGTGTCATAATACACAAACGCAAAAACAAAATAGCAGAACATACACGTTGGTCATCCAAAGTTACCTAAAGTTGGACATACACCTACCTAGTAAGAAAGACCTTAAATAAATTAAAATAAATAAATAAATAACACTCCACACCCACTGCAGGTGGATAAATAAACCAGAAGGTATACAGGTGCAGTAGTCACTCTGGGATAGTAGGAAACACCAAACTGTCCACATGTGCAAAGAAAGGACCCCAAGTTTCATCAAATTTAGCAAACGAACCATTTATTGCACACCATATTTTCTCCACTTTGATCTTATCTTATCTTATCTTTATCTTATCTTTGATCCAGGAAGAGTGGGGTGGGATGATTTCCACCTCATTAATATTAGACGCCGGGCCAATAAAGTAACAAATACCACAAAATCCGCTTTGTATTTTGGAATAGATAGATTAGGGGGCAAAACCCCAAACAGTGCAGATAATACTGTTGGTTCAAATGGAGTTATGATACATATTGAAATGGAATTAAAAACTTCCAACCAATAAGTGTGTAATGAGGGGCACGACCACAGCATATGGATATAGGTAGCAGGTGCCTGATGACATCTGTCACACATGGGAACAACATCATCGTAAATCTTAGACAGCCTGACCTTGGTGAAGTGTATGCAATGCAAAATTTTAGACACACATGATTTCCTGTCAGCCTTCACACACAAACCTGCACTTTCTTCTTCTCTTGTCGTGCTGTGACTCTTTCCTGAAGCATACTCTCGCTGTTGAGCATCAGGATTTATTTAAACGAGCCCGCACGCATTCGATTCATGAATCAATCAGCGTTTTGTGACTGTGGTTTGGTTTGATCAATAAGCACATTGTTAGTGCCTGTGTCTGATGTGCTGTTACCCCAGCAGGTGTCAGCAGCAGCACAAGGTTGCTGGTACCTCTGAACACGAGGTCACTTCCTGTACAGAGACTCACTGTGAGCTGCATCAGATGGTTGTGAACGCAGCTTTTCTATTATATCTTTTTTCAATTTCACTTTTGAGTGAGTCTTTTTCATTATTGTTGAAATAACTTCAAAACTTAACTTAACTTTAGGCCGTCGCTGTGTTTATTATTAGAACAGTTCACTCACAAACTGAGTAGTTGAGCTGCAAATAAACCTACATTTTGACCTAGAACCAACAAAAAGAAACTCAAGTTCATTTGTGAAAGTAAGGGCAGTGTTGATGTAACTTCTCTTTTTTTGTCAGGCCTAAACTGGAAAGGAGCTGTACTTAAATATATGGAAAAGGGCTTTAGGATGGGAAATAAGCATCACTGCAGAAGTCTCTGGATGACTTCTATGAACTTACCTTTGTTTAAAACGTAGGTGTCACTGTCAGTGACGTTAAGGGTGGGGTTGTGGATGAGGCAGCTCACAGATCGATATCGACCTCGTGGGATATTTATCATGCTGTTGAGGCTGTAGAGACGGTCCTGGCTGCTCTGCACTGCTGTCATTTCAACATCCCTCGCGTCTATAAAGTATTGGGAGTTGTTATGGAGGTCCTGTGCTCTCCACCTCAGCGAAGCTTCAGGGAACCCTCGCTGTGCCGTGCAGACTGCAGTCATTGCTTCCTCATTTACAGCCACGCTGACGTTGTTGTAAGGCACTGTGGGGAAGACAGTGAGGCAAAGGGCACTGACAGACGTCATTACGGGATATTTCATTTGCTTGTTGGCTAAAAATGATTATACTAAATGATTGATACTGCTCTCATGTCAGTCTTCTAAAAATAAGAACCAGTAATTAACATTTTATCCCGGAAGCTACAGCCAGCATGTGGTTAGCTTAGCATAAAAATAATAGAAATAGTCCACATAAAGCCACGTGTAGCCATGAATTGTCTTTTTACACTTCCTTTTTGTATTTGCAAGTGAAACAAATGAAATAACTTAGCAATTAGTGAACTTCAAAGGTAACTTTGACACATTTTTGTGTCCCTTGATCAGGGCCACACAAGCTGTTGATGCTAAGCTAACTGTAGCTTCATATTTAACAGACAGACTTGAAAGCAATGTCAACCTTCTCGTCTATCAAACTATTCCTGTGAAGTAAAGTGAAAACCCTGTCCTCACCTGCAACATGTAAAGTAATTGGGCAGATTTCGCTTTGTTCAAAGCTGTATCTCCTCAGTCCTCTGCTATCGTACACCGCTGCGAAGGCCCGGAAGACTCTTCCCTCGTCTTCAAGTGTTGGGTTTTTAAGCTTGACTGAAATATTTCCTGCAGTCATGCCCAGTGGGAAGGCTGTGATCCTGTCTTGATAATATCTGTTTACATGCTTGGGAATCTCATTTCCTTTATTATAAGTGTACAAAACACGCTCTCTGTCGTCCTGCCAGTAAAGGAGTAGATCCTCTAACCTCGTTGGCGTCTCGGTCATCAGGGTACAGGGAAGTATCACCCATGGCTGACCAACTGTGGCGTTGACATCAAGCACCACTGCCGCAGCAGGCACTAAGTGTCGCAGAAAATAGAAGAATCCTCAGCTCACATCACATCTGTCACTGGAAGAATTGTGCCCAAACTGTCATAAATAAATAAATAAATAAATAAAGACAACATACCTAACAGGAGAAAGCCGGTCACAAATTCAGCAGACATTCCTGAGAGTTGCAAGTTGCTCTTCCTCTTCACCCATGCAGGAGATCCATTCACATTTCTATATATTCTTCTAGAAATGGCGGTAGCTATCGAGCGACCACGGTCAGAGTCAAGGTCACACAATCCGGATATCCGAGTACGAAGCTACGTGTTTCCTGTTTGAACTGGATCTGGGCGGCAGACGTAAGTAAAACAATGGGCTATATGCTGAGGGTATGAAGAGAGTTTAATTTGATAGGGAAAACAGAAAGGGCACAGGCCCGTCAATGGTGTTGAAGACACACCTCCCACCAGAAAGCTTGTTTTTGTGTGTGGGAGTCCACGACTTCCCGTCAATTTGTGGAAACTGATGTTGTGGTTTTCCCTCATCGTGTCTCAGAGCTGCTGACTCGTCTCATGTCCAGATCGTTTTTTCTGTTTGTCCTTCATTATCAACTCTCTATATGTGAAGCTTGGTGCTCGTTGGGTTTCAGCGCCATCTAGTGGTCTCTATCATATTTTCTGATGCTACTGACAATGGACAGTTCATTCTGGGCCACTGCAGACACATGGAGGAGTCTGTAGATATAAAGAGCTCGTTGTCAGGTAACAATGAGGTGATTAAAACCAATGAAAACACCAGGTGCTAATTCTAAATCAAAGAAGTCACTCAACCTCACTACTGGTGAACTCTACTACTAAGAAGTCATTTCCAATGCAAAAACAGAGACTCAGACCAATTCAAACAAAGGACATTTCACTTGTTTGAATAAACCCTGAGACTGTCTTGTCAGGCAAATAAAGACAGAGACACCACAAACACACCAAACTACGTAATTTATTTAAGAACATAAATTAAATTGCAAAAGATACTAATAATAACAATAATGAGGACAGTGAGGTAAGTGTAAGTCTAAGAGAATCAGCATCACTGCAGATAAGATCAATAAGCTGATCAGAAAGGTGACTGGCATTGCTCCAGACTGTTAGTTATTTCAGCTGTCAATTATATCTCAAACAGTGTTTTATATGAGTTTTGTACTGTGAACACAATCTATGTATAGTTTGATGTCTTTACAAGTCGATGAGGTGGCACATGAGGTTCCCCACTCTAATCTAATCTAATCTAATCTAATCTAATCTAATCTAATCTAATCCTACTTTCAAAGCTACAGTTACAAAGTGCTTCACAAACAAGTACAGAAAGCAGGATAGCTATCAGCACCTCAAGCTACATGCCGGTGAGTAATGACTGAGAAGTTAAGCTCAGTGCCAGTCGAAGCTAAATCAATCAATCAATCTATTCTAGAACGGACAGGCGGACAGTGAAGGGGACATGAGGGAGATATGATCATGTCTCTCCAAGAGCACTAAGGTGGCAGTTTTTATAGTCCTAGCTTATGTAGTGTAGCAAAGAAGCCAGAGGGCTGTCGCAAACATGCTAACCTGCAAACATGCCGAGCAGAGCCGACGATTGAAAGAACATTTTCCTATTCTTCTTCTTCTCCTAAATCTTTTCTCCAAGGTTTGTTTGTATGAATGTTCAACCTGAAGAGTACCACCAGTTCATGAGCACCTGTGCAGTTTTAATATTAGTATGATCTACATCCCAAAAAATTGCAGGGAAGACCACGCAGCTGGTGTCGAGACAGAATGCATGAAATCTAAAAAGCCTCCCAGTCAAATGGCAAGTCATGATGACGGTGATCTAAATTTCACATTCAGTCTGTTCCAGATGTGTGCAGTGTTTTACCTCAGTTGGTTTCTGCATTAGAGTCATCGTCCAGAGTTTGGGTCGTCGGGGCCCCTGCCCACGACTGCCACCCATACCACAAAGCACCAGCCCCTTCTGAACCTTCCTGCAGGTGGTGGGCCTACAGGAAGGCGGGCCCACGTCGCTCGTTCGGGCTGCGTGGTGGCTTGCTCCCTCCAGGTTGGGGGAGAGTTCCTGCCTCAAGTGGAGGAGTTTAAGTATCTCGGGATCCTGTTCAAGAGTGAGGGAAGGATGGAGCGTGAGATTGACAGGCGGATCGGCGCAGTGGCAGCAGTAATGCGGTCGCTGTACCGGTCTGTCGTGGTGAAGAAGGAGCTGAGCCGAAAGGTGAAGCTCTCGATTTACCGGTCAATCTACGTTCCTACCCTCACCTATGGTCATGAACTTTGGGTCATGACCGAAAGAACGAGGTCCCGGATACAAGCGGCTGAAATGAGTTTCCTCCGCAGGGTGGCAGGGCGCTCCCTTAGAGATAGGGTGAGGAGCTCTGTCACCCGGGAGGAGCTCAGAGTAGAGTCGCTGCTCCTCCACATCGAGAGGAGTCAGCTGAGGTGGCTCGGGCATCTCTATCGGATGCCCCCTGGACGCCTCCCAAGGGAGGTGTTCCAGGCACGTCCCACCGGAAGGAGGCCCCGAGGAAGACCCAGGACACGCTGGAACACCTCGGGATCCCCCCGGAAGAGCTGGGGGAAGTGTCCGGGGAGAGGGAAGTTTGGGCGTTCCTGCTCAGGCTGCTCCCCCCGCGACCCGGCCCCGGATGAAGCGGGAGATAATGGATGGATGGATGGATGGATGGATGGTTTCTGCATTATATTTTAACTCTCATTCATTCCCATTAAGGCACCTTCATTCTGAAATCAGTGGTTTGTCCCCAGTAGAGACACACATCTGGATGACTCTGGGCAATGCAAGTCACACATACGCTGAAGGACAAATCTGTTCTCGCATGATGCCCAGGAAAGACATTTTTTCTGAGACTCTCAGTAGACAAATAGCTGGAGAAGCATCCGCCTGTGCGTAGAAGCTGAATGCTCCATCACTGGGCTGGTAACGCTCCTCTGTACAGCACCCGGATGTCCTGTCCTCCTGCAGAAAAGACAAATCATCAGGTTATGGTCTGGGCCGGCATCAGAGCCCTCCTCATGTCATGTTTGGTCAACAGGTTGTACACTTCCTGCTTTTCTGTCCTTCTCTATGGTGGAGAGGAGGTCATGTGGCTCGTGCTGCATCCATGCTCTTCTTTTGTTTGCACTCTAAATATGTACATGCTTGTGTCATCACAATTTCTTTGTACTGTGATTTTATGTATTCTGTACACATGGCATTTACGGCATCTCTGTCTGTTTTTCCTTGTTCAGTTTTTTTTTTTTTTTTTTCTATTTCTGCTTTGTTAGTGGCAGCTGTACATATGAGTCCGTCCATATGAGCTCGTGAGGCTGATGTTGATGAAATGTAAAATAACAATTTCAGGAGAGAATGAATTAAAGTCACTCACGTCTCCGTTTCCACCACACATAAAATACAATGGCAACAATGATGAAAACTATGGGCACGACTATTCCAATAACCAGAAGATGATGCCCCGGTGGGTCGTCACCTGTAAATTAGAGGAAATCACAGATCAAGAAGGGGTCAGTCAGCGTTTTAGTGTCATTTTACTGATTTGATTCACTCTCATCAGCCTCATTGGCCTTGTTTTAACTGAAAATCTACAAACTCAGTGCACACAACCTGCCCAGCCCCCAAACAACAGTTAGATACTGGGAAAGTGGAGCATTGAGACCAAAATAGAGCCACAAGGAGAGTGAGTCATGCACTTGCATAAATCAGGTGATCCCCCCCCCCCCCAGGCCATTGTTGCTAGCATTTAGCTCTATCAGCTTTATAAGATGATAAAAATATATCATATAATTACATTTTATTTTAAAATAAATTATGACCATTTGTCCAGCACTTTTGTTTGTGACCAGAAATAGCTGCAAAGCTAATGTTAGCATGCTAGCACACTGAACCAAGATGGTTAGCGTGGTAAACATTACCTGCTGATTGTCATTTTGAGCATGTTAGCATGCTGGCATTAGCATTTAGCACGGCTGCAGACTGGTGGTCTCGATGTGAATGATGCGCTGCTCACCGGGGATCGTTGCAGTCTTGTACGTGCTGTTGTGGAAGTGAGGGTTGTAGATGTGGCAGGTCACTTCCTTTAACCCCTCCACACCAACAGAGCTCGTCACAGAGAAGGTTTTGTTTGTTGGATCCTCCTGTAGGGACGTCTCAGCAGCCTGCAGGTCCAGCTTTGCAACACTGGATTTGTTCAGACCCGTCCATGAAACCTGAGGTTGAGGGTACCCTCCACGTGCCGTGCAGGTGGCACTGTTTGCTGTGTTGTTAAGTGTCAGCTGTAGGTCTTGGTAGGGAGCTGTGAGGGTGGCAGAAAGAACAACTTGACACACCGGAGAGACTTCCAGCCGTATGATAGGAGGAAGTTTTTCATTTGGTTTGAAGAAAACAAAGCTACTGAACTCACCTGAAACCTGCAGCTTATATTTACAACAATGTTGACAATCTTTTTTGTTTTTATTCTGCTCATCATAGTAAGAAACGTAGGTCCAGAATGTTTTCTGGTCTTCATCCACAGTAACATTGTCAAGTATAATGGACATATTCCCAAACCTAAACTCAGTTTCAAAGGCTCGACATCGGTTCTTGTATTTGTTAGTTATTGGCTTTGTTGAGTTTTTGTCCCAGTGGAACAAAGTGCTGCCTGTCTCCTCCTCCTGCCAGTACATCCATTTGACCCTCATTGGATAACCTGGTATGGAACAGAGGATCAGGACGGAGCCTCCGACAGTGGCATTGAGAAGAGGAGGTGTCTGTCCCAAGATGGGTGCTGGAAAAGACAAAAAATGGGATATATGTCAGGAGGTTACCGTTGCAAGTGATTACATGTGTGTGTGAAGTCAGTGTGCACACAAATATTTCTCCCGTCCTGTGAGTCACACCGAGTGTGAACCTGTTTGCCGGTACATTCCAACAGAAGCAGCACATCCCTTTTCTCTATCCACATGTCCTACGGCACTAACTGTTTATTGACACATTCCGGCACAGTGTGCTCTGGACCTTTTTGTTATATCTTATTCATATATTTGGCAGTAGCCTGGTCATGTCTACCATGTCCCGTCTGTCTGTCAGCAGTCATAGACGTGCTGATTTGTTTTGCAAACACTGACTGTCACCTTTTCTTCTCAGTCAGCGCTTTGTTTCCTTTCAAACCACTTCTTCAAGAATGATTTCGTCAGAATGATGTAAATTCTTACCACAAAGCAGCAGAAGAGGAAGTACCGAGATCATCACATCTGCGAAAGGAGGCAGATAACACATATCAGACTGTGTAAAGACATCTTGGCAAGAGTGGTCTCACTATCTGCCCAGTAAAACCAGAGTTTGTTTCATGAGCTTAAAATGGTTCATACACACTCACTGCAGACCATTACCGGTGTGTGTTTCCAGCAGAGTTTCCCTGGTTATGGGCTTGTTAAGATGTACTGCAGCATGCAGATTTTGACAGTGTTAGCTGGTGATATATATCATGAGCCCTGTGATGCATAACTCAAAGCATGCCTCTTTTAGAGCTGTTTCCTTCAGTGTTCTTGTTTTCTTTCCAGTAACTCATTACCATTTCCTTTTCAAACAGTGACAGCAGAAGGAAAAGCTGCACACTGATTTTTCTCACGCACATAAAACTGTTTAGAAGTGAGATGACACTGACCTGATTAATAAGCCTCCCGCGCTGGTTACCTCTTCTTGCCTCTGTCTCCTCTGAGTGCAGAAAGCAAAAGACCGGCAGAGACGTGCCAAAGAGACGTGACTCCTCTCTGGAGCCCCTCCTTTTCCTCTGACTGGTTTGTCAGCCAGGCAGGACAACACGGACAGGCTGCTATTGTTGCTTACAATAAGAGCCTACATTATCAGTTAAAATCAGAAGACTCTCACCCTTCAGATCACTTCGCTATAACCACAGTAACTTACTTCAGACAGAGACAGAAGCCTCGCACTTTGACCACCAAAAGCAATTTTTGATCACATGCTTGCGTTTTTCCCACGCTGTTAAGAATAAGACACACAGTGTGACTTCATCTTAATCAGTGCTGTCAGATTAAGTTAATATCACAATCCGGAACCTGTGTAGATGTGGTGAAATTGGAAGGAAGTGGCCTCAAGATTCTCTATTTGCGAGCTGTTAATAGACTTGCATGTGCATACTTCCTGTCATTATCTGCAGTGCTGTTCTGAAGAACATTACCTTGCACATTTTGTAAGTGTGGGTTTTTTGCGTGGGAGGTTTTGTAGACATGGGTTGACACGTCGAACTTCTGTCATGGGAACAGTTGATTAGGACTCCCGACCCCCGAGCACAGCAGGCTTTAGACAGACAGAGAGTGTTTTAAAGCAGTGAGGAGAGACTAAATGTTAGAAGCATGAAGGTCTGCCCTGCTGGATCAAACAGTGGACAACATGTTAGCTGTGTTCATGAGGTCTTCCTGTAACAACTGTCACTTGGTGGAGCGTGAGAGTACCAGCTGTGCTCTTTCATTTGATGCAACCCTCATTCCATAAATTGGGGTTGTGACTCTTACCAATCAACCTGTTTACCTGTGGAATGTTCCAAACAGGTGTTTCCAGAGCGTTCCACTCCTCTCCCAGCCTTTTGTCGCTTCGGTCCCAACGTGTTGCTGCATCAGATTCAGATATTTGCAGAAATCAATGAAGCCCATGAGGCCAAACATTACAAATATTGTCATTTTACCCTTTTTTTCAGGTGAGTATGTGTCAGAAAGGATTACTAGGTTATTTTATTTGTTTTACACAGCTTTTCTGGAAACAGGGCCGAGGCTTTGTCCTCCTTATATAGAGACACAAGGTCACAACTTTTATTATTTGTATGAGACACACCAGACAGTCAACCACCTCCAATGTAAACCCAGTCAGGGCGTGGTGCAATGGTCGCAGTTAGGTTATGTTTGCACACCGAAACTTCCGGACTTCTGGTGTCTCCTGGGTGAAGGTCATGTGAAGACCCACTGCTTTACCCTCAACTAAACCTCTAAGGACTGTTTCACCAGACGGGTTTACATTGGAATTATCTGAAAGTCCAGTGCATCTTATATTGGTGCTAAAGGGTGCCATGTGTGTCCATATGACATGTTTAGGGGCATGACAAATCGTTGATATTTGACACCCTGGGAATGAGACACCTGCTTTTCCTGCTCAAAGCAGGGAAAGAAGTTCCCACAGACATTTCCTTTGCTTTGCTTAAGTGTCTATGAAAGGGTGGCAGATTACTAAATATCCCTGTTCGTGTTATATTAGGTTCAGGTAACAATGAACAGCATTCTGTGAGTTCGTTTGGGGGGGGAGCAGCCACAGTCACTGCACGCTTTGATGATGAGGAACAGCAGCACTCGAAAATGACAGAGATGAGTCAGCGCTGCTCTGTAAACTCTCAGTGAACACTCTGAACTTCACAATCACAACAAACAAATTATATGCTTGGTACACATATTAATCATGAAAGTGAAAGCAGCGCCCACTTTTATTCAGCACCACAATACGAATAAAGACGAAAACAAAAAATCAGGTGGCACCGTGTTTCACAAGAGGAAATAACAAATGGATGAGCTCAGACGATGCTGAAGAAAAATATCAAAGCTAGATGTGCTTGGCAAATTGTGTAAGTGTTGCATTTCAGGACAGAGGGCGTGTGGAAATGTAGAATAACTCCTGAAACTGGACGTGACAAAGCTGGGATGTGTCTCTGTGAAGTGGATTTCTGGGTCAAGGAACATCTACTTCACTTTTCAGATCATCTCATGGGGTTTGATGATGTTTCTGAATCTCAAACAGTGGTACTGTTATGCAAACGGACTTTTTCAAGGATGAAAGACAGGCTAGCACTTGCTCTCCTCTTTTGTGTTTGAGGTATGAAATATTTGAATGTGCGTGCGAATGGAGGCATAGCAGAAAGCACGATGCCGCTGATGCTGAGGCAAACAATATGGGTCTGGCTGCATTTTTTAGATTCTTGGCATTTTTTCACCAGAGATAGCCACACCAAGAGCTCTGTGAGGCTACTTAAGCTAAATGCTAACATTAACATGCTAACATGGTGGCATTAACAGTTTACCAGGTTCATCATTTTAGTTTAGCGTGTTAGCATCTGCTAATTATTTGTTGTTGGTGGCCAAAAATATTCAGTTTTCCAGGTGGGGCCATTTGCTGTTTTTATCACACACCCTCCCAAATATTTGTCTTATATATTCACTTTGACGGACCACGCACATAATCTCTGACAACACGCGTTAATTCAGCATGAACAAAAAAAATCTGCTGCCTCGAGCGAAGTCAAGCAAACCTGAAAATCAGGTTATGCTTACGACAGAATCTGACATGTTCACAACCCTTAACAGCATCAAACACGCCTGACATGACGAATAGATGAATAGATAGAAAAATATTCACTCAACAACCTCTGAAGCTGTTGGCAACAAAATCCCCTTTAAGACAGCCGCGCCGTACCTGAAGCAGGTACAAGGCCTCAGAGCACGACCTGTCGCTTCAGCTCTCACAGGTGTTTGATGGGAGGTTTTTGAAGTCAAACTGGACAAAAACCGGTTGAACAGGACTTCAGATCTATTAATTAACGGATCCAAGGATGGACACCTCTAGTTCTAAAGGTAGAAGTGCAGAAAATACAAGTACTGCATCCATCGTGTGTGATCAGTGAGAGGAAACGAGGCTCTGGCTGCACTGATGGATGATTACATCGTCATTGTCAAAGTATTTTGCTGGATTTTGTTGCACGAAGTCTTTGGTTGATCGCAGATATTATGCAGCTGTGGTCCAAATCAGATGGCTTGTGTGTGATGATGAAGCCACAGCAGTTTGTCCCGTAACCACAGGGCCTCCACCTCCAGAGACAACTTCACTGAAAGTGTTTATCTTATCTAAATGTCTGCGTGCCTCGACGCGCTCTCTCAGGTTGGACAGTGAATGTTTGTAAAGAGTGATGAAGATTAAAACAAAACGTTAAACAGTGGGCTCTCTTGCTCACTGATGATGACAATGTTCTCAGCGTCCTTCGTGATCAGGTGGTTTCTGAAGGTGTAGAACAGGATGTGTTTCACCTCTTCCCTTTTGACAACCAGCACTTTGACTGACAGGCGTAGGAGGTGTAGTTCACTGTGACGGTCTTCCTCACATGTCAGAAAAAACTGCTTCAGAGTAATGAGTAACATGAACCTTCATCGAAATAGTGCAGTAAAAGTAAATGCTACTCAAGTAAAGTACATGTACTCAGGTAAAAGTACCTCATTGCTGCTTTGCCACCATCTCTACTGGCCTGCTGTAAAGTCATGCTTATATAACCCAAGGTATTTTAATGACTAATGTTTACTGCACTCGTTTATTTTTACTCATTCGGCTGTGCAGTACTCTGTGGTAAGTTGTATTTATTTTAGCAGGAAACCTTCAGGAATAATTTGACTTCAGACTTTTTGATTGATAACATGTTTGACATTATCGAGGGGTCGAAACTCGAGCAGCCCTTGTGGCATAAAGGACAACTTTGTTGTCGGATGATGATGCTGGACCCTGATGAAGGCCACATGCTGGGCCAATATGGGCTCAGCTGGAGACACACACACACACACACACACACACACACACACATAATGAATCACACTGGTGGTGTTACCATGGTTACAGAAAAAAACAGAGGGTAAAAAGAGAGCGAGAGAGCAGGCTGGAGGAGAATAGAGTGGGAGGAGAGGAGGGTGGAGGTATTCAATGGCCAGCTTGACTGTTTAGCCGGAATGTGGAATTTCAGCTCGGCTACCCGGGGGTTTGGAGGCTCGTCGCAGCAAAGATGAAAGTAGACGAAGAGGAGGGATGTTAGAGAGCGGGAGCTGAAAGGGTGAAGAGGAGGGAGACGTCTCATTGTGTGGGAGGTATGTTGGATTTTACGCTGACCTCTGCAGGCCGGAATGGTTTCCACGTGTGTCAGAGCTGCTGGCAGCTGCAGACTCGTCTTCTTCACGTGTTTCAGTCAGTTCCTCTCACTGCTCGATCCTTCGGCTCACGTATGACTGCGCGCTCTCGTGGCTGCAGATAAACCCGTTTTATTGGTCGCTCTGTTTTGTGGGGACGTTGACTGCTGGCCCCTCGCTCCTCCAGCAGGAGCCGCCATGGTCAACAGCTGCTTCACCCGCATGCTGCCAGACTGGAGATGTGCACATCAGCTCTGACGTCGTCCACGTCTGCACGCACACTTAAATCATCCACCCGCCACCACCCCAAACATTTCCCCAACTTAGAGACCCGGTCTACTTTTAAATGACATCAAGCAGCCTGAGTTTTTCAGGTGATTTCTTTACTGTGTGTTGTATTGATGTTTATTTACTTTAAAGCTTACAGAGGCTGTTTTCTGTCATTCTAAACATTTCCATGTACGCAGTCACGTCACTGCAGCAAATACTGTGTTTTCTTTAAGCTGCAAAATTAAAAGCTGCAGTTAGAAACCTGACAGGACAGATCAGACTCTCCAGAGGAAACAGAATTCAACTTTTAGACTCTGAAATGAGTTCTTTGAGCTCAGGCCGGCCTGATGTTTATGATATACCTGTGCATCACCACCTCAGACACGCCTGCAGAGATCCGAGAGTTAGTGATTTGGAGGCAAACTCAGCCATGGGAGGCCTCTCTCACCTCCTTATTTTTGGCGTTTTAACAACATACTGTGAAACTGAAAGTACACACCCTGCATTCAAAATGTAAGTACAAAAAGTATCATCAACTTCACATTTACTCCTTCTAACTATGTCATACACTTCAGGATAATACTTTCAATCCATGGTGACATTTCATTTGTTGTGTGTAAAATCTAAATGTAAAAGTAACCTGTTGAAAGCTGTCAGATAAATGTAGTAGAATAAGTAGAGTTGCATAAAATATTCAAGTAGTACCAAGTACCACTTAACTGTAAATACTGTGAGTTTCCAACACTGCTATTAACGTTACTTTAAGTGCAAGTGAGTCTACTTGTACTGAAGTTTTTTTTATATTTTATGCTACTTCAAATTCCTCCTTTATTTAACGTCTGCACATTAAGATTTCAGACGCACTGACAGTAACAAAAGGAGCATTTTGAGGGCTTTTCAGTTATTGGATAATTTAGTTTGTTTTCTATCTAAACATAATAAATCTACAGTCTATCCTGAGCCTCATCCTGAAGCGTCTATTAGTCTTGTTTTCTATCTACTGTCTATCCTAAATCCCTTTTTTCTAACCTGGGTCACATTTTGTTTAGTTTCAGCCATCGTTTATTTGTCTTATAACTCTGTTTCATTGAGCTAGTTATTGATGAGACTTTGGGAGGTGGTGCTGTTGGTAGGACAGATCAGATCAGATGTCAGATAAGACAGAGGAGACAATCAAATTGCAAACAAATCGGTAGTGTTATCAGATTTTAGCAGAAGATGAACATCACTGAACATTCAAATCCTGCAGACGACTTCGTGTTTCAGTCACAGCCCAGGAAGCTTCCCCGACTGAACAACACGCTTTGTTGTTCACTTCAGACTGAGTTTTACAGTAATTCTGCTGCATCTTCACTGGTTCCACCAAATTCCTCGTCTTTTCGTCTTTCACCCTGAAACTTCCTGTAGATTTGAAGTCTGGGGTTTTTTGTGTGCAGTGACGTCCTGTGTGGCTGCTCAAAGTCACACATACGTACGCAAATGAAAGCACAGTGACAGCCAACTTTTTATAAACCGTACAACATAAGTATACATGTACATCTGTGTGTGTGTGTGTGTGTGTGTGTGTGTGTGTGTGTGAGAGAGAGAGAGAGAGAGAGAGAGAGAGAGAGAGAGAGAGATTTTGTGGATGATGAAGTTCCCTTTGTGAAAACAGATTCTGAGAAGCAGCTGTCATTTACAATAATTGTGTAAGAAGTAAATGGTGGTAACACTGTGTGTGTGTGTGTGTGTGTGTGTGTGTGTGTGTGTGTGTGTGTGTGTGTGTGTGTGTGGGTGTGTGGGTGTGTGTAGGTGTGGGTGTGGATCCTGAAAATGGATCAACGCCTTAGAGCTGCAGAAAGGCGTCAAGGTCTGTGTCCTCATTGGTCCATCGTCAACAGGATCCACACTGAAGTATTACAGTAACAGTACAACAAAGCACTTCAAGTACTGAACTTAATTACAAATTTGAGGTACTTGTACTTCACTTTTGATGCCACTTTGTACTTCTACTTCTCTAACTGCTTTAGTTTAGTTACTTTACAGAAACACATGTAGAGCTGGTGAAAAATCAATAAGCAAACAAAAACTTCACCTCCGATTAAAGGCTCATAGCTGTCCAGAGGACAGTGTCCATCAAATAAAAAGGAGTATCCAGAACCGGGCTCTCCATCTCTGTGAGACATGTCCTCCACCAAGATGCAAAACTGCAGTCTTGTGATTCTGAGAGGACAGAAGAGAATAAACATGGCAGCAAGATGTAGAAGAGGATGAAGTCTGCGAGGAGGAGCTGAGACATTGGACGACGCTGTCAAGTCAAAAAGCAGCAGCTCATCTGGTTCTCCTAAGGAGACATTTCCTGCTGTCTCAGTATGCTCCAGTGAGGACATCAGGATGCAGTCAAAGCAGACCTGAGCTCTAGATAATGTGGAGCATAAGGACACCACACCAGGGACCAAAAAAGGTCCCTCAGCTTTGTCCCCCATCTCAACCAGCGGAGCATCATGAAGTGAGCTCTGCTGTCATGGAGGAAGACCTTGTCACAAACATGGACTCACCACCAGCACCCTCAGGACAGGACGGACATGTCAAACCTTCACAGGTCCACCCAGGAGCTTCTCCTCAAGAGATG
This sequence comes from Chaetodon trifasciatus, assembly GCA_037975065.1. NCBI lineage: Eukaryota > Metazoa > Chordata > Actinopteri > Chaetodontiformes > Chaetodontidae > Chaetodon > Chaetodon trifasciatus. The sequence goes on along the minus strand of JBBMOE010000055.1, from coordinate 496,158 downwards.
TCTCCCGCTGCTTCAGCCGGCTCCAGTGAGGACATGAAGGCTGCTGAGAAAGAAGACCCGAGCTCCGTCCGTCTGGGACTGGTGGAGAAACAAGATGTCGCCTCAAAACTGGCTCCTCACCAGCAGAGCATCATGGACACAGGTCTTCAGACACAGAGAAAGACCTGGTCATGTACAGGGACTCAACCTCAGGACCTTCAGGACAGGACCTGGACACATATACCGAAGGTTCTCACGAGGACAACGAGGAGCAGCAGTAACACCGTCACCACGCCGCCTGCTGTCTGTCCTCACAGAACAAAATCACAGTCTGACGTTATGTGAGTCTTGCAGTAAGCGATGCACCAGCTGCCGTCTGTGCCTCCACCCAGCATCGAGGTTCTGGGACTGTTGGGTGTTCTGGTGTGGCAGCTCCACCCCTGGCTGCCATCTTGTCCGTCCTCGCCAACACGGGGACCCAGCAGGAAGTGATCTCACTGCCTCAGAGAGACCAGAGCCAGTTTTTCCATCTGCTCTGCTCACCCTCTCGTTTTTTTGGTTCAGTTGCTACCAGCAACAGCTGTTGCTGCGCAAATATGAGCAGTTTGTTGAGCGCGACCTCAGTTCACACCTTAACCCTGAAGTCCTGAAGGGACAGCAGCGTCCTGCTCAAGAAGGAGGAAGGACACACATTCTTTGCATGCGCTCTCTTTCCTGCTTCATCACGTCAAAATGAACTTTGTGTTTATACCCTTACAGTGTTTTTATAGTTATAACAGCGTCTTCACAAAGCAAAGCTCCACTCATCATGTCCACAAAGCTGCACACAAAGACAAACATGGCTGTCAGTGACATCTTTTTTTACCACAAGTGTGCAAATGTGTGTATAAAAGGTCAAAAAGTGACCCAAAAACTGAGGTAAGAGTTAGAGTGAAGTGAAACGATCCTGGTTAACTCCTGCTTTCTTTAAATGTTAATAAAGTTAAACAAAGAACGGCCTGAGCAGAAAAGCTTGGACAGAGCTTCAGCACATCTTTTATTACAAGATGGGAAAGAACTGAAATGAGCTGTCAGTGAACATTTTACTGACGTGTTCAGTATCAACACTCACCATCTACACACAGAAATCAACAACAGTCGTTTTCCTCGTTTCCCCCGAAATGTACTCAGCACAGTTTCTAGGAGACGGGCTTGTTTAGGCACATACACAAGAAAAATAAGGCTTAAACTTGGACGCATTTTTAACTCATTTAAGACAATTTCATGATAAAAATACTAGCTGATACTGATATGTTTACCTAGCATCAACCCATCACTGTGCATGATTGTCTGCTTGCCACCCCTTCATCCTGGGATATTTCATGGCTTCAGGTTTGATGTTTGTTTGAAAATTAACAGGAATATGTGCCATGTCGCTTTCATTAAAGCCTGATTCTGTGATTTGGAAATTCATCTTCCATATTAGGCAAACCAGCTTGTCTTTGACCCTCAAACGCACCTCGAGTTCATGTACAATCCCTCAAAAATACCCACATTTGGACCCGATCTTACCAATCCTCAGGAACAGGTCCCCCTTTTGAAAAACGTCCCGGTTAAACGGAAGATAAATAAAATAAATCACAGGCCAAGCTGTCATTAGTGCTGCTGATATGCACACACAGCAGTCATGTCAGCAGCACTGAGGGCCACAAGATGGCAGCATGCACAGCCAGTCCGCCTCTGAGGCTGAGAGGCGGGTCCCAGAAGAGGAGGAGAGTAGGCTGAGAAGTGAGGGAATGGGAAAAAGATGAGGAGAGAGCTGGAGTCTGTCATGCTGTCACGTCTGAAGAGAAATGTCTTCATTCAGTCTGCAGAAAGTGCGTCCAGCCTAACAGTCTGTCCCCCTGTCCTCTGCTGTCAGACAGACCCCTGAGGCTTTCCACTCAGCCTGCACACAGATGTGGAAGCTGCTGCTGCTCTCGCCGCGTGAGGAAGCTGGATGGACCAGCCTGGAACCAGACGGCAGCAGCATGCCACCTTAACCAGCACTGAGCGGCCCACGTAAGTCCGTCACCCCCACGTGTGGCACCACATGTGGACGAGCTGCGTCTCTTCCTTCTCTGCTGCATGTCCACAACACGTGTGCTGCTGGAGTACATGCTGTAAATGAAGATGTTTGTGTCCCAGCCTGACATTGATTGGTGTGGGAAATTAATCAGGTTTTATTTCTCTGATTGGAGTCATATGAGTGCTGGAAAAGCTACAGGCAGCTGAGATGTGATGTAATCTGTCAGACTAACCGCACATCTGGCTCTGCTGCCTGAGCGGAAAATGAGCAGCGCTGCTAATCCAACGCTGCTCTGACTGCTCTGACTGTCCTTTAGTGGGTGTCTGTGAGGGGCAGTTCACCCAAATCACCAAAAGACATTTTATCAAATATTTGGGGGGGCAAACGCAGAGTGAAACCAAGCTGAATGAACTTAATTCATGAAGGGGAAATAGTCTGTTGTTTGGAGGAGCTTTGTCTGTTTACTTCACTGTTTATGGTGTGATTGAAGCAGATGTGAGTCAAGACAGAGCTGGTGAATTAATGCTTCAGTGGTGAGTAACTGGCCGGCTGATGAGTGAGGTGAGAGGGGCTTCAGAACAGCCCCCCCCCCCTTCAGCCTCCTCCATGCTGTTTGCAGTTTGCCAAAATTCAGCACTTCTTCTTTTAATTTCCAACCATTGTTTTACCGATGGCTAGAAGTTGTGGGGTGGGGGGCCTTCTGCAGGGGGGTCATGACAGAAACAGCCTCATCAGTCATTAAACACATCTGTCAGATCAGAAAACGGTTTTATTTGGGGGATTTTCAACAGCTTTGGCAGAAACGACGACATCCGACAAACGATGAATTTTGCTGTGTTGTTTGGAGGATTGGGGATTTTTGTGACACCAACATTTCAAACTAATCTTCAACGTAAAAACTTGACCAATGCAGTCTAAAGTAATCCGAGCAAATCCAAAGAAAGTGTTCTCCTTTGTTCATTTTCCTCTCTGTTGTAAGACATTTTTCATGTTTAATGAGTTTCTCACTCTGAGCAGCTGTAGGACACCTGATTCATGTATAGATTTTATACCTGCATCGTGCATGTTTGTAGAAACAGTTAAATTACACTAATGTAATCAAAGTCTAATGTAAACGCTCATGAGACTTGTTTGTGCTGCGCTCTGAATGTAGACATGCAACCAATCAAAGTCCTGCTCATACCAGGAGGATTACTTTGGGAAAATCAAGTTTTGCTCTCGTTCTATCTGACCAAACTAACGAGAGTGGTCTGGAGATTAGCCGCTTATGAGACTCTGGAGTTTTGTTTTACGGCCTGCTAACTTTATTCTACTGTACAACAGTCAATAAAAGTAAACAGCCTGAAGTCCGAAAGCAAGGAAATGCATGAAGGCAGCTGCCACTAACTATTTGTAAAGGGGTTATAGACGGACACACGACAGAATAAACAGTGGATGCGCTGAAACCTATTCAGTTATTTAGTTATGATTACATATTTTGAGGCATTTTTGAAGCAATAGTTCAATATTTAAAGCAGCTGAAATTGATTTAGCTGGAGAGACAATATGGAGAGAATATGACAGTGTGAAAGGTGAGTCTGGAGAATTGTCACCTGAATCTGCAGCTCTGCTTTACGGAGCTTTGTGGTGAATTTTAGCTCATTGTTCAGCTGTATGGTGTAAAACTTTACTGTTCTGGTTCACTCTCATCGCTCTCATAGCGAAACAGCTGTTTTTCAAGCTGTAAAAAGCCACTGTAACGACCTGCTGAGCAGCAAACAGCAGACAGACACAGCCAGGGATTAGCTGGGGAACGTAGCGCAGCATTTAGCAGCTGAAGAGCAGATATTTCCCTCAGGAGCTGGTGGAGACCAAAAACAGAGCTAAAGGAGAGAGTGGACATGACTCCATATGAATGCTAATGTTAGCTAACAAGTTCTCCATGTCAGCTTCAGAGGCGATGATGTTGTTGTGTTCACAATAATGACAAAAGAAAAACTTGTTTCCAGTCAGGGAACAGCACAGTTTACAGAATCTTACTGAAAACCATCTGAGAAGCTCAAATCTTAATGATTAAACAAAAAAACATGTGATGACAGCGACAGGAAGAGGTCGGGTGTAAAGCGTCAGAAAAAGCTTCTTACGGTACAAATACACCTGTCTGCTGGAGGCGGGGGCTGGGGCCCCTGAAGGTCTCTGCAGTAGGTGTGCTAGGTGTGCTGGTCAGACAGCCTCACTGTGACGACAAGACTCCAGGAAGTCACTGCCCCCAGCTGTTGTTTGACCAGAAATAGTTCCATCACGCACCTGAGACCACAGGTGTTTTTACTGTTCTGCTTGTGTAAGAACAGGTGAGGTGCAGTATGTTAATGGTGAACTTTAGAGAAGCTGTATACAGTGTTTCTGAAGTTCGGAATGGGCCAGGCTAACTGTTTCCAGTCTTTATGCTAAGCTACGCTAACAAACACTTAAACAGACAACAGCAGTATTGTACCTCATCTCAATCAAGGTAAGAGTGCAGTAAAAGTGCGTTACCTGTAATGATGTCAGTACAAGAGGGGCGTCTGTGGCTGACAGCAACAGACAAACGTTTAACTTTATCTTTGCAGTACTTTCACACCATGAGATGTGATTGCGTGCTTGCGCAGGACCTCAGCTCTGCATCACTGGATGGTTTATAGACTGTTAACATGTGAAGCAGGAAGCGCTCTCTGAGTCACCAGGACGCTATGCTTCACTTCTTCATGCGCTGTTTTTGTGGAGTTTTGCTCCAAAATTCAAGTGCATTTCATTTTTAAACAGTCGTAACCAGCATGAAGCATTTCAGCGCGCTGCGTGTTGACCGTTTCTGGAGGGAAACTTCGTCTCTGTAGTCGTGTGTGGAGCTGCAGCTGCTGACAGAGAGGGAGAGGGGCGAGAGACATTGAAAGGAGATGGGTGACATGGACGAAGAGAGGGACTGTAAGTGAGAGGTGTAGAGCGAGGGGAAGGGAGGATTAGGGTGGGTGCCTGCGGTGGAGCATGATGTCAGAGGAATGCATGAGCCTCTCCTTTAACAAGCCGGAGCCGTGTGGAGCGCCGGCCACCTCGCGCTCATCCCTCTCACGCAAACACGTAAACACTTCCACCCTGTTTCACAAACAGGATCAGAGTCAGCTTTAAAAGTGAGTCTATGTCTCTGACATATGTGTCTACTGCAGAGGAGAGAATGGAATTAAAATCTGTGGAATGTGTTTTCAGTGGTCGATTTTCATCTTCTCAGCCCTCCCTCCCAGCATCCGGTCCTGCAGCTGGAGCTCGTTGCAGGGATTACAGAGGTGGAGATGGAGGGAAGGAAAGCAAAAGAGAGAAAAAAGAGGAGAGATGAGGAGAAAGAACGGGCTTATGGAGGGAGTCAGGACAGAGAAATGGAAAGATGACTGAGATGATGTGTGGGAGAGCAAGGCGCTGGGAACAGCTGGAAAGACGATGACTAATATTAGCAGTGAGGTAAGACGGTGGAGGACGGAGAGGACGGGCTGAGTGTATGGAGGGCAGCTGCTACTGTAAACCAACCACAGGGAGGCTTATTTATAGCAGCACAGTCATGATCAGAAATGGGCCTTCAGTGCCAAATTGTAGTTTAACCCCTCGACGTGACTCTTTAAATTGAATTATTCCTCGATGTGGATGTTGCAGCCTCACTGAAGCCGTATGTTTGGAAGATTCAAAATACCTAAATAAACACAAATTAAAGAAGAGAAATACAATACACATGCATGGATTCCATTTTTGCATGTGTGAAAATGCAAATGCAGAAATTACAGTGTGCATGAAGATGACCAAAACCATGAGATCTGTGTGGCGCGGTGAGGAGACTGTAACCTGCAGCATGCATTAATTTGCATTACCTGTTGCAGATTTTTTAGAAATTCAGTTAAAATTTGAGCTACATTTGGATAGAAACTGGCTGACTTCATCCTCTGCACACTCACTGTCCATGTGGTGTTTTAACACATTCTGGGAAAAGATCTTACAAAGAAATCTGGAATAAAGTCAGAGAACATTTCTATAAATATCGTCCCGTGTGACTAGTAAACAGGCTGGAGAGAAAAGGGAAGTGTTTCCTGGAGATCCAGCGCAGAGGCACCTCAAACAAAATAAAACATGCTTGTGTTCTGTAAACCTGCTGACTGTTTGAGTATATATGCCAAATATCTGCAGTCCAGTTTCACATGAGTGAGGAAAACTTGACTGACTTTAGTCACTTCAGTCCAGACGAGCGAATCCTGGGTGTGTTAACTACAGCGCGATGAAATGGAGCCAATCAAAAGCCTCAGAGCTGCCGTCCTGCAGCTTTAAATTACAGAGCAGGACTGTCATTCAGAAGCTGTATTCACTCACTGTCCACTAAGAGTTAAGTCATAGTTATATTACAGGAGGAAAGGTGTAATATGTTGATCACAGGTTGCTTTCAATCGTGTGTTCAGCTTTCGTTTTAGCGTCTGCTGACAGTCCAGAGGCTGCTGTCCAGTCAGTGTTTGGACTCCTCACAGACACACACCTCCGGCCTGTTTGGAAATGCTTCGTCCTTCATGTTCTGTTGCTGCTTCTTGTCTAATTCTAGAGGTCTTCACAATAAGTGCTAGCAGCTGTAGCACTGCAGGCAGAGACACCACAGAGCGGCTCGAGCAGCTAAACCCTCCTTCACTTTTTCACGTTGTCTTGTTTTTACCAAATAAAAAAGGCTGAAGAAGCAGATGTTTTACTTCATATCTTTTGTTGATGAATTAACATCTCAACATCTTTTCCATGCTGCGGAAGGAATAATGAATTAATTCACATTATGGTTTCATGGAGCTTGGTTTTTATCTGCATTAATATTAGATATATTTGTCAGGGACCGTAAGAAAATATATGAATATCAAGAAATATGAGGAGATGCTTCTACTTTGGTGAGAGGAGTTCTGCACCTTTGAGATATCAGATCAGAAATGTAGAAAAACAAACACCTGGTGACTTCAAGACTTAATTAAAACATTGACTCAACGTATTGTGCTTGGATTCATCAGTAAAGAGTAAGAAATCAGTGCAAATGGAATGCAAACACGCTGTCTGTGCTACCAAACGCATCACATGGATTCATTTCCAGATGTGTTTCTAGACAGTCAAGCAGACTTTGTCCAATCCCAACACTGGAAAGTCCTGCTCTCTTTCAAAGAAAAAGAAGCGTGGGGGAAAAGCTGACTCTGGACGTCCAGACTGCTTATTCAGTCCACTTTTCCACCGTTCCAGAATGAGGAAATAAAGAGAGCAGTGTTTCATTATTCCTCAACGTTTACTGTGGCTGGCCGCTGCCTCTTTCACCGCAGCGCAGCGTGGCGCAGGAGCTTTTATAAGCAGCCGTTCGCCATCCACAGTAGCCTGAGGCCTGGAAGGACTCTCCCCAGTAAAAGTGGAGAGCAAGAAATAAGTGGCTCAATTATGGGTGTGTGTGTGTGTGAGTGTGTGCGTGTGTGTGTGTGCGTGTGAGCCAGGGCTGGACTGGAAATAAAGAGCTGAATTCAGCTGGCTGTTGGTCTTAAGCTGGCCTCAGCTCGCTGTAAAAATACAGATGCAAAGCAGAAGCAGGTTACTGCAGGGCACAGCGCGAGAAAGACCTTCTTTGTGTGTCATGTGCTTTTAAAGCGGCGTGAGTCACGGCGGTGAGTAAACGTCTGGTGCTGCTGAGGTCCGGTTTGGAGAGTCGAGATCAAACTTCTCAGCACTTCAGTGGCTCTGCTCGTAGGTCGTAGCGCTGCTGTCTGCGTAAGCACATGCTAACTTCGCTCTTTCTATCTGTTTCCAGCTTCCTCCATCTCTCTACAACCCAGTCTCTCCACCTGGTGAAGATGTAGTCTGTTTGAACTCCTTGGAGATGTCTCCAAACACGGTCTCCTCTGCCCTGCCGTGGTCACTGTGGTTGCTCTTCTTCCTGACCCCCATCACCCAGACAACAACCTCTGCCCCCACACCTGAACCTCCTCTGCCGGTCAACACCACGCTGTTGTTCGACATCGGCCCCCCGGGCTACAACCTGCGGAACTGCAGCTGCTCCACACCCGTCCAGGACTGCGACGAGGCTCTGGCCAACACGCTGTGCAGATGCCACACGGTTCTGCGCTCCGCTCTGCCCCCTGCTGGGTTCAGAGAGCCTGGACAACTCAGCGTCTGGGTGAAGGAGCTCTGGGTTCTGGAGGAGCTACTGAACCGGAGCATGATTGGCCATTTGCGGTTGTCCTTTTGTGGAATAAAACCAATGGACAGTCAGTACCTGGCTCTGCTTGGTCTACAGACCCTCAGGATCCATAGCGCAACGCCAGAAGCTCCATACCCCAACCAGGAAATCACAATCTCCCCCGCAGCAGGGCTTGAGGCAGAGCTAGAGGCCGTCTCCTTTGACTTCTCCTCCTCCTTCCACATGACCTTTCTGGATGTAGCAGTGCTCAACGGGCTCTCAGCCCTGAAGGCATACACTGTGGTTGGACCTCCTGCTCAGGACCTCTCCCAGCACTTCCCCCACCTGGTCTTGCCCCTTGCTCTGCCATCCTCTGCTACTCCTGATGAGCCTGCAGACCCCGGTGAGCCGGCTGCAGAGCCTCTGGACAACCTGCTCATCACTTTTGTCTACTGACAAGTTCCACTCGAGGGCACGGACATGTTTGCAGTGACAAATGACGCGATCGCGTGGAGCGACGGAACACAGCTGGATGTTTTTTTGTTCCTCTTTTGCAAAGGAAAAGTTGCACATCTGACATATTCTCTGTGGAATATATTGAGGTTTTGTATGACTGGCTGCTGGATTCTGGCCTAAATGTGGCTTTGAACAGTGTCTCAAGAGAGGCTGACATCTTTCTCGCCCTGATGCGTTTTCTTCAAGGAGACTATTGACTTGAGAACTTTCACATGTGGGCTACACACCCGCTGCTGGTTTTCCTTCCCTGAAAGAAACTGCTCAGAAGTTTCTGCACTCCTACCGCAGACACACACAGGGTTTGGCAATGTTTACACCAGCCACAACTTCAAGTCTTAACTGCAGCATATTTTGGGTTTACCCCATCACATCAGTAGTGATGATTTGCTAACCAGAAAGCTGTGCTAACCCATCTGATCTGCTCCAGTTTGAGGCGATGCTCGTGCAAATTTTCTGGAACTGCTGCACACACAGGGGCTTCAACACCGCAGACATACAGTGTGTTTACATGCATAAATATCCTTGTTCTGATTCCAAATGTTGGTACCACTTCAGGCAGCCAATAATCTAATTTAACGAGGCACTCTTTATAAAGAGTTTACAGCAGGAACTGATGGCTTTAGAAATGGTTCTGTTTACTAAAGCTTTACAAATCAAAGAACTTTTACATGAACAAGTTGGAACCAACATGTGATTTGTTCAGATTAATTCAAACACAACCCTTATAGCATAATGCATGAGCCTGAGATACAGTGAGCAGTGAGTCCAGCAATGTCCATCCACGAGTGGTCCGAGAGTCCTGGCCTTCAGAATAATCCAGTGTGGTGTCAAACAGCTGCACTATGTGAGTTTTATATCATGGCTCTAATTCTGTCATCCTCCAACCCTTCTCCTGAAACAATGGGCCACATATCCTTGCATATAAATCTTGCTGTCATTGTGTTTGGCCTTTGAGGGTCCTGAGGACGTTTGGTGAGAAGTAGGCAGTCAGACGAGGTTGGACAGTTGACTTCGCTCCACTCGTTTCTGGTAGTTCAGCAAGGAAGCAGCTGAGTGCTCAGATTTGTTGTCATTGTAAATTTAATGCAGCTGCTTTCACAAAGTCTGCAAACAGCTTTATCTTTGTTGCTTAACCCAGAGTGAGGAACCCAAAACACTTTGACACACTGATTCTCAGAGCGGCTTCGATTTCATCCTTATCACACTGACATCCTGCTCCATTTTTATTGATTAGCTTAGTTTACTGATTGGTAAGTTTACTGAGTTTGAAAAGGTGAATGTTTAATTTTTTTCAAATTAAAAGCCCTAACAGATCAAGTCAGTGCCATAAATAAGACCAGTATTGGGTTACCAATGCAATGTTTCTTCACATATTGGTAATTCAATAGAAATATGTGCCTCAGTTTCCAATAATATAAAGCTTTAGTAAATTATTTATTAACAATTAACAAATCCACAAATTACTAATTATAAACTCTTTAAAAAGTGGTGCCCAAACATCTTTGTGTGGATGAGAAGGAGCTCATACAGGCGCAGCTGACACCACTAATGTTGGTACACTCTGGTTACAGTTTCTCGTGAGAGCTGATACCTCTTACACATAACTCTTACATGGAGTGCTTGTCAGCTCTGTAGTGTGCAGATGTGCTTGTAAACACCTCTCTGTGAACCCTGAAGCACCAGGTAGCTGGACGCCACAAATGCTACGGTTCCACTTCCACAGTGACATCTGAGATCACATCACTGGGTGTTCACATCTGGCCTCGACAACTCCCCGGCGTGTTGGGATGACATACCGCGACTGAACATGTGACAAGTGGAACCGTAGCCACGAGTGTCCAGACAGACTTGTTCCGATGTGCCATCTGCCAGAACGATATCCGAGACAAACCACACGCCTGCTGCCGAAGAGGGATGAGATGTTCCAGATCCCGCTTCCAGCTGCCAACTGGGTGTTCGCTCCCATCCAGGTGTTGTCAGATATATCAGGGGAGCAGGACAGCATGGACAGAGGGAGGAGGCCTTTGACTAGACTGTGGCTGCTCTGAATGGCTGCAGTTGTTTCTTGAGTGTTGAGTTGACAAATTACTGGAAAAATTGAAAGAAATGAGCAGGGAAACAAATGCAGACGCATCCAAACAGGATGTGATGACAGACTGAGCGGTCTGATGAGTCTGAAAATGCTGGACCAGCGTGCAGACATGACTCTTCACCACCATGAAGCCTTTTGGAGGACTGGTGGTCATAGACTGGAAGGATCTGTGTTCAGGAGCACTGAGGCTCGGACTGGATGACAATGACGTCCTCTAGCTTTAGACCAGGATGAAATCTGAGCATCCCAGTGGACTCAGAGTCTTACAAAGCAGCGGGGAGTCAGCACTTGCCACAAACCATTTAACACTGTTAGATCTTTGCTGGGAAAAGCGAGCAGCCACCCCAAGACAATTACTTTGTGGTAATTTGATTGAATACACATTTGTTTGTGGCTCCTGCATGTTTACAACGCTTGAGGACTTGCCTTTTAGAGGCGCCCTGGGTCAAAATCTAGCTTATATACATTTCGCTTGATATTATGCCGACATGCTGCATGTCCTTATATAAATGTGTGTTAAATCAGAATATCACAAATCAAGTAGCATTCAGCAGTGGGTTGGATCCTACATAGAAATACTGGTTTGTTTCAAGTCGGGGTTGCTCGATTATGTCCCCCCAGCCCTTTTTATTCCTCCTAGATGGTTGATTCAGCCCTGGATTTATGGGCGAAAAGATGTCTACCCGCTTTGATTAAAACCAGGTGAAGGTCTGGGTTATATAATCTGCTCTTTTAACAGCGTTTCTATGGGTGCAACATGTGGCAGGTCCTGCAGAACACCAGCATGTTGAAACACTGTCCAGTCTCAATGAATGAGGGGCTGTGGGGAAAGGAGAAAGCAAGAGGACAAATTCCTGCCTCAGGGATCAATAGAGCATCTTAAAAAAACAAGATGTACTGTGGCAGCTGACTGCAGCGAACACTGGCTGGAACCAGTCCAGAGAATCCAGAGCGGGGTCAGGGTCTGCACCAGAGCTGGATGATACTGTTGTGTCTGCTCCGTGGAGGATATTTTAAAAAGTAAATTATAGTTGAGATATAAGGAGAGCTGCCCGTGGCAAAAAAAGATAGAAGAATGTACAAGAAAACAAGACAAGGACGGCGTCGGTCCGCGCTGACGGAGAGGCGCAGTAGGCTCGCTGCGATGAAGGCTGCAGTCTGCTGCTGCGTTTTTCCAGCTGGGCTCATCCAGTGCAGATGGCCTAATAAAACAAGTTGTTTTGAAACAGGTTAAAATGGACGCCCAATGAACAAGAGTCCCGGGGTTCGGATCCTCTCTCACCAGCCAACACATCTCACTGTGTTTGGATGAAAACAATGACTCTCTGACGAGTTGGATGGGTTGTGCAGTCACGGCTCTTGAAGCCAAGTTGGCAGGGCTCCGTGAGGGAAGAGGGGGAAGTGACAGAGAAATGTTCTCAGAATCATGATTCAGTCACTCTACAGATGTTTGTCAGAAGTTGTCTGAGCGTCTTTGTGTTTTTGTTCTGGATAGTTTCGCAGTCACTTTAACCAAATGAGAGAGGAACGTTTGAACGAGTGTCAGTTAGATATATAAAAACGTCTTTCTCTGGTTCCAGCTCATATCCTGTGAGAGATTTTGTTAAAGCTGCTCTCGCAAACACAAACCGCGGCCAACACTTCTGTTCCACACATCATTCAAGACTGCCCTGCGTGTGTGTGTGTGTGTGTTACAGGCGTGAGCTCTCGGGTGTGTCTTTGCGTGCATGTGCCTGCATTCGCCGTCCTTTTGCCAACATCTCAGTGAATTTGTCACTTTGGGATCGCGCCTCGTTCAGATCAGACGGTGGGCTCCATGGCAGCGAGCAGATGTCGTGTGTTGTTCTTCACTCGTGTGCTGATGATGTGTGAGTAAACACTGTCAGCGAAACAAAGTGGCTGCGATAACTGTTGTGTCACTGTGCTGTAATTCCTCACAACTGAACGAACGCAGATTAAACCATTTACACTTTAACACCTGTCAGATGAAACTACGTCCCAAACATCGACTTTTCATCAAGTCCGGAAAAACAGCCCTGATTTGATTTGATTTTCATTTATCCAGAAGCTTTTAACACTGTTTCATGTATACAGAAGTTTTTTTTTTTTAGGGAGAACGAGCGTTCATGTATTTGTAGGACTTCTGCTGCTCAGTGACTCCACACCCAAAACGAACTGGTCTTTATTAGTAACGCAGTGTGGGGACTGTGCGCCGTGTTGGGAGGTGGGGTCGTGGGCTTTTGGTTAGCGGCTGCTGAACTTCCTCAACCTGCGGCCTCAGACTAAGGGAAGCATAATCAATCAGATAAATCCCACTTTAGATGGCAGTAAATGTTCTAGTGTACTGGACGTCTCCCATAAGTCTCTAAATCACTATTTTGAAGTCCGAGCCACTGCTCCACCAGCTGGGGGAGATATTCTGAAATGAATGATTACTTACTGCAGCATTTGATATTGAAAAGTGATTTTTATCAAAGCTAAAACTCATTTCAGCTTCTAAGTTGTTATGACTAATGTGTTAGCAAACATTTGCCTATTTGCACTGTTAGCATTAGCATTTCTGTCTGCATCACAAACGTGTGTCTAATATTTCCTCACCTCTTAGCTCTGGTTTGGTCTCCACCAGCTCCTCAGAGTAATATCTCTTTAGCTTTAGCTCTTTAGCTGCTAAATGCTCCACTGTGTTGGCCAGCTAAAGGCTCACTGTGTCTGCCTGATGGTTGGTGCTGTGCAGCTTTTTACTGAAAACATCTGCAGCCAAAAACTCTGAGATCCGTGAGAGTGCATCAGATGTGAACCAAAACAAACAAAACGATGGGCTGAAACATGCTACAAGGCTCGGCAGAGCTTTTCCATTCACTCCAGTTATTCTGCAGGTAAAGGTGTTTTCTTTGACGTGACACCTGGTGTCAGTCTGAAGGCCTTCCTGTGTTAGCGGCTGTTCGTCCTCTTCAGTCTGATCTACACTCTCCTGCTCTGTGACTGTCAGGCAGGGCGCGTCCTGGCACTGCATGCACTTTTTGACACATGGAAGCAGGATGGTGACTTTCAGTCTGGGCTTTTGAAAACACCCGTAGCCCTTCTCTGAAACAATGCTTCGCTGTGGCTCGTTGTTGAATGGAAACACATTTCATTATGCAACATGCTGAATTTAATTTGTGTGGAGCTGCTGCGGATGCCATCTGGTTCGGAAAATGCGGCCCGAGCGTGCAGCGTTCCCTCGCTGTGTGGATATTAAAGAGTCCATACCGTTCACACACCTTTTGGCTGCCTTGCGCTCTCAGCTCCGGCGCCGGCCTGGGAGTTCGCTCACCCGTAACGCCGGTGGAAACTCAGAGAGCGTTAGGCAGCCAGGAACCCGCCTTCGGTCACTCCCAGCTGGTGAACGGGGTGATTACACACCTCCACAGGCCACCTCCTAATGGTTTTCAGACAGGATGTTTAGAGGAGGCCACAACGCTCCCGTCAGCACACATCACACAGTCTTAAAACGTCTGGAACATTCGACCACAAAAATGGGTGAAAATGAGCTCACTGGGTTTTTTGGGTTTGACGTCACTCTCTGTTGTCAGAGCCTCCGCTTCCTTTTCTTTCTCCTCTCTTGATCTTCGTTACAGCACCTTAAGTACTTGCATCAGGGAATGTAATTACTCAAATGTAAAACCCGGGTTTGCTCTGATTATGTGTAACCCACGCGACGGGCCTTCGGATGATTTGTGCAGATCTGAGTTTTTATAACACTCGACGTGTTCGGCGACTCGTGGCCGAGTCGTGTACTGTTTAAGGAACAGATTGTGTATTTGGAAACGGCTCGGCAGGTTTGATCTGTATATAATTTGGCTTATTTAAGCGGATTCCTGGAGCTTATGTGTTTATCAAGAAAAGACGACGTGGATCCTTTGTCGTGTCCACAAACTTTGTTCTTCTGTGTAGACTGAGACAATAAAATGTTTTGAAAAGGTGATTTTGTGCTTGTGTTGTCGTTATCTTTACAGAACAGATTCTCATTTATTTCTTCAGTTTGCCTCCATGTTTGTCTGGAACATTTACAAAATGCTCTTATTTTTTCATTTTATTACAACAAAGGCCTCATTTTTGTGCTCTTATATCACTTTTATATCACAAAAGTATCTGCTCAGATCAGGAAAACAACAACTAATGAAGTGTGACGGGACAGGAACCAGGAGCGGTCTGACTATGAGCTGAGACTTTGACTAATATTCTAAAATTTCCTGCACAATAAAGTACTTTTACATAATTTTAACCGTCATTTATTTGCATCATTGTGGGAAGCAGGAATTTAAAAACACTGGCACTGGATGTAGAAACTGTCATTAAACATAATAACATCCGTCAGATCTCTGTAATGATGTGAGTTGTTATTAACATCAGGAGGGATGGTTAAATAAATGAAATAAGAACGAGGTTGTAATTAATGACAACTATTTTCAAAGAGGCATCCATTTAATAATAATGATGATAAACCTTATTTAAAAACCACTTTTCACTTTTGTACGTAGTGTTTCATGGATGATGAAGAGTCCTTATTCTGTCCCGGGTGATTTAGTCGAAGCTGTTTGTGAATTTGCCCTCAAAAAAAACCGCAGAGAGAGTTTAATGCTGTTTTTTGTGTCACCAGTTAAGGTGGAACTGAAGAAGAAAGTCACACAACAAACGGCTCTCTTGTGGAGGAAAGTGAAGTTTATGGTTGATTGCTGAGTTAATTGTTCAGCTAATTGCTGCTGCTGAAGATAAGTTCGTCTTCATCCTAATAACGGAGCTGAAGGCCTGGTAGGAATATTCCAGGGATTTGGTTTTCTCTGAGTCTTGACAAACAGCTTACGTAACGTCAGCGCAGGTCCGCCTTTTAGCTTTCCTTTCAGCGCCCTCTAGTGGCCTCTGAACCAATGAAAGAGCAAATACTAACAGCTCAGCCTGGAAAAAACCCGGTGACGTTTGGTAAGTACACTCACACAGGAAGTTCAACGACTTTGTCTTCAAAATAAAAGCATGGTCTTCAGGGCAAGCGTTTAGAAGTTCTGATAATGGTGTGGAAAATATTACCTGCATGGACAGACCTGTTGAAATAGCCGATGTTTGAAGCTTTACTACTTTCTATGATCTAGTAAACCTTTAATTAGCATTGCTTGCTCTCTCTCATCCCAAATCCCCAATCCCTTAATGTACTGACCAAATTTGGGAAATTTAGTAACATCTGATGTATTAATTCTCCACTTTGTGAGATGATTTTCATGCTGACACGCTGAAGGATAAGATAGATTAGATAAATATACTGAATATATTGATCCTCAAAAGGAGATGAAGTCGAAGTGGTGCATGATTATCAGGGAAGGTGTGGAAAAATAAAAGTAATCAAAGATTAAGCATAATGACACAAACTGAGAAAAATCGACAATAGCTACAAATCCTTCTGTACAGTGATTGAAAAAGTATTCAGGTCGTTTACTTAAGTAAAAGTACTGATACCACACATACGAATACTCCAAACGTCTGCATTGATACTAAAAGTATTTATAACTTTGTGGATTAATGTCTGTGCTGCAGTTTACTGCTGTAGATCTTTCAGGTTGATCAGCTCATCATGGTTTTGACCTGACAGGAAGTAATCTGAAAAGTAACAAGTAACTAAAGCCGTCAGATGGATTTAGTGGAGTATATATATTATATATTGGAGTAAAAGTGTAAAGTAGCATAAAAAGGCAATACCTGAGTGAAGTAAAAGTATCTGGAAATAGTTTTTAAATGCGGAACTTGAATAAATGTACTCAGTTACATTTCAGCACTGTTTGTGTGTTTTAACTGTGGCTCGTTGCGCCGCACGTTCTGCAGGAAGACTCTTATTGTGAAGGAGGCACAGGAAGCAGCGGTGCCATTGGGAGTATTCAAACGTCACTCTTGACATCACAGGAGATCGTCTGTGACTGCGGGCTGCTCAGGCTGGATTTCACTTTTGCTTCTCGGACACTGACGGAGTTCAGTCCCGGAGTGTCGGTAAGTCACCGAGCTGTCAGTCACCGTGACAGGGAGCTCAGGTGTTCTGACACCTGTCAGCTGACACACTTCACACCTGACATCAGAGGGCTTCATTTGTCAGGTAATCACAGTAACTGACCTGTAGTCAGCGTTAATGTTCCTATGAGCAGCAAGTTCAGGGCTCCGTAATGTTTGGATTTATGGCGGAGTGAACTGTTCCTGGGTCAGCCCAAAAAACGGATCAGGTCTGTTAGAGAAGACACGCAAGTCAGTCAGTCAGTCCAACAGCTGAAGACTGGGACAGACAGAATGGACATATTCAGATGAGTCTCTTTTAATGAGCTCTGATTAACAGAAGGTCAGCTCTGAAGCCTGAACAGTGACCGAAGTCTGATCTAGAATCAGTGAACCTGATTTAAAAGACAGAAATGAGTGTGTGTGTGTGTGACTGTGCTTGTCCGCAGAGACGATGAAGGCTGCAGAGGGTGAAACACACACACCACCTGGAGCCGCACGAGTGTGAGAGGATGAACTGTGTGCTTCTGATCCTTCACCTGACGTTGTTGCTTCATTCTGGTGAGTCCGCTCACACAGTCATTATTGTTTGACAGGAAGGTGTGGAGCACCTTCATGAGAGCTCCTGCCAGGTGTGTCCGCACTTTGCTCTGCCTGAGTCAGCCTCCGTCACGTGTCTGCTCATGTCTTCACACAGCGCTCGCATCCCTTCCTGCACCGGTCAACGTTTCCATCCGCTCCGTCAACCTCCAGCATGTCCTGAGTTGGGACCCCGGACCCGGCACCCCCCCAGGAACGCAGTACCAGGTCTTCAGGTAGTTTCCCCGTGCTCTCGTTTCCTGCTGTTTTTTCTCTGGGTGGCAGAAAACATCCCGTCGCTCTCGGTTCTGGAGAACTGATGTCACTCACTCGAGCTTTTGCTGTTTCCTGAGCACATCCGAGCGCTGTGGTCTGTGGCCAAAGTGAGCTCCACCACTTTGTACCTTTACTTTAAAACTGTGCATTATCACTGTGATAGAGGCGAAGCGCAGACCAGCATGAAACCTGCAGTCCTGGAGATGAGAATAAGATCAATAATGACAGTAAACAGCTGAGGTTTCATCCCTCAAACTCATCGAGAAGTTTACCAAATGTTCACTCATCTTTTCTTCTTTTTCCTCGTGAGCAGGTGATTCGTCGTTTTCCCTTAATGAGGTTAAAGCTAATTAAATCTTTTACTTGTTTCGTTAAAGAAAAAAAAAGATTTTAAAAAGTAAAAATCTCTGCTGTGACTTAACGCCCAGCTCTCACGTTCACCTTAAACCTGAAGGAAAAGCTTCATTTCTGCCTCTTTTTTCTGGACTTCACGCCGGTTTCTTAAAATTTTAAACGTCCATGTGTGTCCTGCCTGTTTGCTGGTTTCAGTTGTCAGGATGTCTCTCAAATGTTTGGACAGAGTTCTGCAGGAAGAGCTGATGGAAAGATGAGCCAAACAAGAAGTAATTATGAAATATAAATAACCTCGACTGCGAGCTGCGGAAAATCTTTTTCCCTGCATCTTCAGATCACTGAGAGCCGACTGTCGAACATTTAGAGTTTTCAGTGGCTGAAAAATGAACCAAGGCGCCAAAAACTGCAGGTCATCAAATGAGAAGAAGAAGAAGAAGAAGAAGAAGAAGAAGAAGAAGAAGAATGAAGAAATCTCATGTGCCAAGTGCTTCACATAGAAACAAACAGAAAGGACATAAAAACAGAAAATAAGATGGAGAATGGCCAACAGAGAGTCCCCATAGACCCCCACATTAAAATGAACTGTTCAGCAGTAATAAACGGCGTCTGCAGAATTTTTCTATAACTCACTGGTTTAGGTTGAGTTAAAGCTTGAAGTTATTAATAGTGATGGGCGTGGCCACTTTGAGTGACAGCTAGCTGTTTCCTGTCATTCTGGAAAGTTTGACCGACTGTGTTTCCATTACGACTGATCAAACCTCCTCTGTTGATGAACCCCATGTGATACGGTCAAAAGCTGTAGAACGAGCAGATGGACCCTGAGTGGAGACAGCCTGTCTTTAGTCCTCTTTAAGATAAAGCGTCCTCAGGGACACTTTCTGCTGTTTATTATCGAGGCAGCGGCAGGTAACGGGAAGTGAGACGGGGGACAACAGGCAACGCAGGTCCCCAGCTGGTCTGGAACCAGGGCCGCTGTGGTTCATGGTTAGCTCTCTCACCCTTTGTGTGTGAGCGCAGCTTCTTTCAAACACTGCTGTGGCTCTGCTGTGAGCGCCGAACGTGTGTGTGCGTGTACATGGCGTTCAGTTTTTGTCTCTGAACCGGGATCACCGCGACCTTTAATCTGCTCACGTTCTGAGTCAGTTCATCTGTTCGTGGTTTACTGCAGCGTCGTCTGATGGAATCTTTGACAGCGGGGAACTCTTCCTCTCTAACCTCTGCTCAGCGACCGTGGCCGAGGCGCTGTTTGTTCCCGGCCACCAAGCGTTCACGCCACGCAGCCGTGACCGCAGACCGGCCGACCGACGCTTTTAAAAGAGCTGATAATTCGAGCAATCGTAGAAAATTCAGCTGAACGCGGTGCGATTGTTCCTCTGTGCCTCACGGCTGCACCGTCCAACGTGCTCCTCCATCACCACGAACACACACTGTCGTTTGTTTGGACTCTCAATCACATCCTGCTGCTGGAAAAACTCACTGGAGTTAATGTGGATTCATCCGCCGCTGAAAATAGTCCCCTCAAGTACACCGTTTCCTTCAGCTTCAGAAGCATTTGCTAAAAAGTACAGTGTCCAGTGAGCTAAATGCTAAAAGCAAAATAGACAAATAATAACCCTGAGCAGCAAACCCATCAGTGGGCTCACGGCGGTCTGTAATGGCTCGTTGTGTCCTCCTCTTCCTCTGTGTGGCCTTCAGCGCAGATCCTTCAGTCACACTTGGGACAGTTCATGCAGGGATTATTGTGATTTGACAAATGTTGAAATGGGAGTATATGTTTGAGTCACAGCTGCTCACAGACATGTTGGTCCTGCACTGCATCCGTCCACACGGGCAAAAAGACAACTGTGATGACTTTATGGATGTCTCTGAATCAAGATCGGTCCAAATAGTGTATGCAAGAAAAAAACAGGCTAATTTTAACACAGCTCCACCAGCAGGATTCACTTCCTTGTTCCTGTGGTTGCGGCTCCTTCTGGTTCAACAGAAACAGTTAGCAGAGAAAAAAAGGAGTGTTGCACTAGGTTAGCAGCAGCAGTGTCAGTAATACTGCAGTAAAACGTAAAAATGAATAAACAAGAACTGTCCAGCTTACTTATAGTGGAAGTCTATGGGCACTGGAGACTGTTGATTCACTGCGTGTTAAAGAGTCGACACACACTCCAGAACTGAGGGTTCACAGTGCACATGGGCCGATGGTAATCAGTGAAATCAGGGAGAAAAACGTTGAAAAAATGAATTCTTCATCACACTGTTGACTGTCTGTATTCTTTGATACCGCCGTCTGCTTGAGGCCACGCTCTCTGAGAGAAACGCTGCAGGTTGTCCTGATATTTGGATGGCAAGTCGAGCTGATAATCACGCTCTTATGTAATCTGACGTCGTGGCGTGTCACCTGCCGGGCGGCTGAGCGAGCGCGAGAACGCTCCTGCCTCGCTGAGAGCAGAGGAATCAGGAAACGAAATGTTTGAGCCGCGTTTGTCTCTGCGCAGGGTGAAGAGAAAGCTGAAGCAGCTGGCGGAGTCTGCGGCGACGTCGGTTCAGCTGCGCCTGAAAAAACCCAACGAGCTGTACGTCCTGACCGTCCGGGCGTCCTACAACCAGAGCCTGTCTGCACAGAGCCCCACAGTCGACTTCACGCCCTACCAAGACAGTATGTCACATGAGCGTCCGTCACATGCAGGCCTGTTGGCTTGGAGTTAATGAATGACAAAATATATTATGATGATGATGATGATGATGATGATGATGATGGCAGGCAGGAGTGGGTCTCACTGATTCTCCCCATGAAAGTTCAGCCGCTGCAGAACAGACACAAACAGCTCGTTTTAGCTGTTTTTCTGAAGCTTATTTAGCCTTTGTGTAAGCTAAGCTAACAGGCGACCATGCGCTTTCTCTGATGAATGATCCCTAATGAAGCAGAAATATTATATATTAAAAGGATGTGTTTTCTTTTTGTGCCAAGCCATAATAGATCCTCCAAAACTCTCACTGGCTGGATGCGGCAACTGCATCCGCATCAACATCTCACTGCCGGAGGCCGACAGGCACTCAGGGATCGATGACATCCATCAATTCTACGCTGCTGAATACCAGATCCTGTGTCATAAACGTGATGAAACCACAGTAAGAAATCCATTTAGCTCAAACCACTCAGTGTCCCAGTGCACAGTGCTGGAGCTGGCTCATCTACATGGAATGCAGCCGTGATTTTCATGGTTTTATTAATTACACATCAGTGCATTTCCCACTTTGACAAGTCAGAACATCTGCTGTGAAAAGGGTGTGTCAGTCATACTCGCTGTGTTTTACTCAACACAGTGTGATCATTTCTGCTCAGGTGAGGCTCCAATGGATGGAATTTTAATCAAGTCATCTCCGTGTTTGACCAGCAGGTGATATCTCACCTCACTGAAAACAGGAGCTTCACTTTGGAAAACCTACAGGAAGGTACAGAGTACTGCATTGAGGTGGAAACGAGGCTCCTTCACAACAAACACACCAAGCCGTCCGCCCTGATGTGCACCTTCACGAGCATCGTGGAGCCCAGCAGAGGTGAGCTCACCTGTGCTGTTTGGACGGAGTCACGGCGTCATTGTTAAGACACTGGACTGACTGGACTTGTATGTGTGTGTGTGTGTGTGTGTGTGTGTGTGTGTGTTTTTTCAGGCCCTGTTGTTTTAGGTGCAGTTACTGCTCTTCTGGTTGTGGTTGTCGGCAGCCTGATGACCTCCATGTTTTGCCTTTATTACACTGGATTCATCTGTAAACTGAAGGGAACTCTGCCCAGAGCACTAATGGTAAGAAACGTCTGTCTCTCTAAATTAGTTTCATCACACAGCACAGAGCAGATCGAGCCGGGCAGGAAGTCAGACACAGGAAGAGAATCCAGTGGATTTTCAGAATAAAACAGTGTGCAGACTCTTATCACATCAGTACATCAGCATTAGATCATTACAGGAGGCAGAAGTCAGCCGGTCCCAGGATTTAAGAAATCTAACATCTAGAACACAGGTTTGATTTGGATGAATAGACGAGACTCTACTGCATTGTTTCATCTTCATCCTCTTCTTCCTCCCCCTCCTTCGCCTGTGCCTCTAGGAGGCTCTGGGTCAAAGCTACACTCTGACCCCAGAGAGGACGATTCCCGACCGGATCTCCATCGGCCCAGAGGTGGGCGCACAGAGGAAGCACAACAATCCCACAGCGCCACGACCTGCCACTAACTCTGAGGAGGAGGAGGAGGAGGAAGATGAGGAAGAGGAAGAAGAAGGGATGCACCTCTACGTGGACAGAGCCGCAGAGCTTTCCTCGGGTAAAAGTTCCTCTGAGAACACTGGTGAAGTGTCAGGGACGCCGGCTGCATCAGGGGACTGTGGGAGTTTCACAGAGGAGGTGGAGGTGCCTGATGAAGATGAGGCCAACGCTGAAGGAGCGGAGGTTTCTTTCAACCCTGAAACGAGTCAAGCTGGAGTCCAGGAACACACCACAGGTGAGGTGGAGGAGGAGGAGGAGGTTTTTGACTGCTCAGGCAATGTCAACCTGTTCTCAGTCACCCTCGCAGCACTGGCTGCATGCGAGGAAGAGGAGGAGGAAGAGGAGCAGGATACAAGAGACTCTCTCACAGACTTTTTGAAACTTTCCGATCTGGAGCCTCTCCTGCACAGAGACTCACAAACCGAGTCAGACGACCACAGGACTGAAGACTTTACCTCGACGGGGTATGAAGGCCGGCGAGCAGACGCTTCGTCTGGCTGCCTCCGAACCTGTGATGGTGAGACTCAGCAGGGGGAGACACAGGAGGAGGAGGAGGAGGAGGAGGAGGAGGAGGAGCAGGAGTTCTCTGGATACATGAGACACACATGATAAGTTGCTCTGGTGTGTGTTACTGCATGTGTCGCTGGTTTATTCCTTCGTAATGGAGGAGGAGGCCAGCTGAAATATTTAAGTGTAGTTCAGAAGGTTGAGTTTGTTGGTTGAACATTTCCTCTGCAGCCGCCTGCACTCTGACAGCCTTTGAACGCAGCATCAGTTATGTCCAAATGTGACCAAATGTTCCAGTTCAGCCATCGAAGTCAAGAAAAGTTCTATCTGCATCAGCTTATTTCTGCTGTACACTCCCAAGATGACCTGAAAGATTGTTCAAGGAGGTTTTTCTACATGATGAAGTGCGTTCACCTTTAAAAAAAAAAAAAAAAGGACCAACACTTTTTAAAACTTTCTAGTTTGACGTTTGTTGATGCACATTTTGTATTAATGTGAACAAAAGAATACAATAAGTTTTTATAAGTAATATATATTTTGTGAATACTGCCTTCATGCACACAGTAAAGTGTGATTAGGGCTCATAACTGTACAGCCTCCCTTCCTGAGCACGAGGCTCCTCAACTTCTGCGAGGTCACGTGATTTCCTATCAGCGCTGCCTTCAAGAACCGCAGGATAAATTCCCATCAATTCTAAAGCCAGCGTGAAAGGCCCAAAAGCTGACAAATAAAAGAATGATAGTGTTTTCTTTGTTACCCGAAATAAAAAGCAGGATAGTCTTCTCAGCACGTGACAGCTGGAGAATGTATACCGTTTATTATAATTACATATACATTTTATGCACTTATTTGTTTTGTATAATATAACACTTTGCACGTATTTGTTTGCGCCTATTCTGTGTATTTTTACATCGTTCATCATCATCTTTGTAATATCTGTAATGTTGTCGCTCTATTCAGCTTTGTTGCCTGTGCTTGTCAGCTGTGTGTTTTTATCTTCCTGTAAATTGTATGTGTAAGTACATGAAAAGCAACTTAAAAACGTAGTTGAATTCCCTCTATGTGTACACTCATTGTGCCAGACGATTCAGCTTCTGATTATCCTTTGTTATGTGTCCTGTTTTAGTTTCTATGTTACCACTTTTAAATTTGACTAAATTATTTCTTTATGTAAAACACATTCCGGGTGGCCTCATACTTCCGTACAGATGATGTCGCTTTACAGCTGGATATGCAAATAAAAGCAATCTGTATCCAAATACCTATTTGAAGTTATTTTGTCTTTATGTCTGAAGGCACATAGCGCCGTCTGACTGGAACACAGTTTAACTGGAGTTCCGTGAAGGCATCAGGACTGTTTGTAGTGCGGCTCGTCAGTTTGAGCTGAGATGATCCGCTGAGGCTGAAACCGACGAGAAACATGGGAGCTCCCCTGAGGACAGGTAGTGGTGTTATCAAACATTTTAAAGCTTTTTGGCTCATTCCACATTGACTGATTAAAGGCTTTGACTTTGACAGCGAGTTTACACGCTGACAAAATCAGTGCTAGCCCGTTAGCCGGCAAGCTGTAGCGGTGAAGTTAGCTAAAATTTCGGCGGTGGGCGTTTTGAGATGAAGACATTTCGTCTGTGGGCAGAGACGTTTCATAGCTTTATCTTACTGTAAACGGGCACGGCGGTTTTATCTGTGTTTTCTGATTAAATTAACGTTAAACTGTGTGTTTTAAGCTAACCAAACCGGTACACAGACAAAATGAAAGTATGTCGTAACTCCCTCAGCGGTTCCAGTAATAAAGTTAATCAGAAATTAATGTTTTGGTGCAAAACAGTACAGTAAGTTCATGAAGTGAGATAAAAAGCAAGTACCGCAAGTCAAGACGCTTAAATAGAAAGCTGAGAGTAAAATCTGGGTTGTGTAAATATGTAGAAGATGACTGAAAGCTGCGGGAGTGTGCAAAGTATTGATCAGGTGTGCTAGCTCGACACGACTTGTCAGTTGAAGTTTTAGCATCGTTGTCATGATAACTACTAGTAACGGCTGTGTTTCTGAAGCGGCCAGCCTGCAGGTGTGTCTTTGAACGCCGCAGCGAGTGTGACTGCAGCTCTGTGATGATTCTCAGAAGGAAAGTGAAAGCAGCATCCAGAGGTGAGAGGTGCTGATGGCGGAGCGGCGGAGATGGTTCGGCTGTCATGACTGCGCTCATTTGTCTGCTCGCGTGGCTGCCTCAGGTCCTGCCAGGTGAGTGCGTGACATTCAGTCACGTGACCCTGAGTGACAGTTACACCTGGAGGCGCTTCCTCGGAACACATGATGTTTTCAGTGAATGCACGAGGTGTCAGACCTTAAACTCTAATATGTGATTTTTTTTCCAGAGATTTCTATAAAACTACGGCACAGAAACTCTTAGATTAATCAGAGTACAAGAACAAGCATGTGTGAGCATGAGGCTTCCACTGATACAGCGTTGCACTGCAGTAACTGTAATAGTAGTAATAATGGTGATATTTCCTTGTAAAAACTGGCACCTAAACGCCTCTCAGTGTAACTCGACCTCCATCAAGTCAGCTGGAGCAGTGTTTCCCAACCTTTTTGAGCCACGGCACACAAAAATCAAAAGGCACACCACCAAACAGAAATGTCACAAAAAGTATGTTTATTGAAATATAATGAAAATCTTGTCTCAATTTATTTACTCAGTGTGAAACCTGGGCATGTTTAGTTGAACACAAAGCTGATATACTTGCAGAAATTGAAGAAAGACACACAGGAAACTGGATAATCTTCCACGGCACACCTGATGATTTCTCACGGCAGACTTATGTGCAGCAGCACATTGGTTGAAAAACACTGAGCTGGAGGTTCGGGTGTGTCCCGTCTCTCCAGATCCACTCCCCCAGATTTGTTAATGTTTCAGGCTTGAAGTATTTAGTTCCACCGGACGCGTTTGTCTGTTTGCATTCCAGATTTGAATAAACTCCCCCAGCCTGTCAACGTGACGCTGACCTCAGACCAGTTCAATCATACATTGACATGGGAGCCTGGACCAGGGACCCCCGCAGGAGTCCACTATGCCATCACCATGAGCACAGAAACGTAGGTCACATGTGTGATTGTACTCAGAACAAATGTTTTAGGAAAAGTTTTACTGAAGACTCAGAAACACTCTCTGAAATTTATAAGAGGAGGTTGTTTATTCTTGCCGCAAGGCAAGAGAATAAGTGATGCCTAAATGTTCAGTCAGACAGAGTTAATATGAGACTTTTACAAGGCCAGACGGGCGGAGGCCTGCATTCTTGCCGCTCTCATGGTGAACACAGGAGCAAACAGGTGAGATGACCTTGAGGAGAGGAAGAGAAATGCTCTGTTCCTCTCTGGTGTTCACTCCCCTGGACGTGGCCTCTGTCTTCATGACATGATAATTGAGGTCAATATGAGGTGATCACACAAAATGGGCATAAAGTATAAGAAGTTCTCGAACAACCTGGTGAGCCACCGCTAAGTGGATTTCTCTGTTCTGCTCCGTTTATCTGCAGCAGGAAGTTCAAAGCTGGTTCCTCAGCTGTTCCTGCACGTGCTTCATAGTAAATGCTTTTTCATGTGAAGGCTGCTGGCATTGAAAAAACATACCTTTTAGCTCAAACTCAAATAAAACCACAGACTGGTCGGCTCTTTTGACCCCCTGACTCCGGCTTCTTTCCCTCCTGAAGGGGGACGTCCTGGCTGCCGGTGGCCGGCTGCGAGCGAGTCCAGCACCCGCTGGTTTGCAACCTGACGCGGGCCTTCTCTGACCCCAATGAGGTCTACTCTATGCAGATCACAGCACAGCTGGAAGCACAGGCCTCACAGCCGGTGTCCTATCGAGGATTTCAGCCCGTCAGAGACAGTAAGTGGGTCTGTGTGGAGCAGCGTGTGACTGCGTCTCTGTCAGGACATCGTTTTGTGAGGTTTGAAGCTCAGCTGTTTCCTCTGCTTGTCCTCCAGCTCACCTGGACCCGCCGCTGCTGACTGTGACGGCCTGTGGCACAAACCTGTGTGTGGACTTTCAGCCTCCCGTGGAGCACCTCAGGCAGATCTACGAGTCTCTGCAATACAAACTCAGGATCCAGTCCAACGGTGCTGAGAGGACCCAGGTACTGCACGCAGGCTCGCACTCAAAGTCAATTAACAAGTTTAAACAGGCACACGGCTTTAAAGACGACGCTGCTGCGACAGGTACAGGTGAGAAGAAGCCCTGCAGGAGGCTGAGTGTGTTTTAAGGCTTGTCAGACGCTGAAGGCTGATCTAATGAAACCAAGAGGAGCAGTCTGAACACAGAGTGACGTGACAAGAGTCTGAAACAGCTTCCTGTGCTCTGATCTACAGCAGAAATGCCGTGAGTCGTCTCTAACGTCCGTCTCTGGTCTCTCTTCTTTAAGAGCGCCAAGTTTCTGAAAGAAGAGGTTTTGAAGGATCTGGGTCCTGGCAGACAGTACTGCGTCTCAGTCTGCGTCTCAGACCCTGTGCTGCCCAGGAAGTCCAACTACAGCCAGCCGGTGTGCGCTTTCACCGCCGGCGGCCATTCTGCAGGAGCAGGTCAGTGTGTCCCTCATCGTTTAAAAGTGGGAATATGTCTGATCCTCCCAGAGAGACGTTTTCACACACGGCCATGAAAGGTCAACGCCGTCCACGCTGTTATTCCAGACTGTGAAGTCTCTGTAATGTCCTTGTGACGTCTCCAGAGAACAAATCATATTTACAGTCTTTAAAAACAGAGAAAAAATGTTTTAATTTGATAGTTTAGGCCTGGACATGAAGCGCAGGGGGACCTGATAACATTAAAGGTCCTCTGGTCCTTTGAAGTGTCCGTGCAAACTGATGGATGAATGGAACGCAGCCTTTATCAATGTTATTGATCCCACATGTCAAAATGTCTGCAGGGCTGCAGAAGGATTTACAGATTTTGTGAATAAAAGTTGTAAATTTATAAGAAAAAAACATCTGAACACTAAAAGATGAAGTTGTGATGTATGAAAAAGTCATAATTTATGCCAGGAAAAGCAGAATATTTCCAGAATCACATTTTATTTTGAGAACTAAGTTGTCATTTTACCTGAAAAAATCTGAATATTTCACATAGTTTATTGTTTATTTTGGCTGGTGAGGCTCTTTGAATGCACTGATTTGTTTGATTGATTTATTGAAAAGGTTGAAGAATGAACTTGTCTGTCTGAATATTTCACATAGACATGGATTCATGTGCAGACACTTCTGTCCAAGCAGACGGTTGTGTTGTGATCAGACTGTCTTATTGTTTATTTATTGGTCCATTGACTCTTTGAAGTCCACAGTGGACAACAGGTCATTGTCCCCTCCGCTGAGCGCTGCAGTGGTGTTGGCGGTGAGGACCTTTGGTCTCTCTGTCCTGTGTGAATGACGTGTCCTCCCGTGCTCCCCGCAGACCCGGCGATCGCAGCCGTGCTGTGTGTGCTGGTGCTGTTGGCCGTGGTCGTGGCGCTCCTGCTCGTCTCTGCCGGCTACGTCTGCCTGAGGAGGAGGCCTCTGCCGCTGGTCCTGGTTAGTAACACTTTCATTTAACTGCACAGCTGAAAGTGGTAGGTGGCAGCCACACGCGGCGTGGTGGCAGCGGGCCGCCGCCTCGAAGCTCATCTGTGAATTTATTTGTGGTTGAAAAATTTTCTTATTGTCTTTTAGTGGAAAATGAATAATTAGTCAGCAGTCGTTACTGGAAAATTCATCATCGAGTTAGAAAGAATTTGACGTCTTTTCCAGGTAAAACAAAGGATTCATCAGAGGCTGTTTCTGTGGTTTAGCAGCAGTAGAAATATTATTAATAATTATTATTATATATTCGATGCTGTCACGTTCACCTCGACTGTTCAGGAAGAGCTAAAAGCAAATGAACTTCACCGTGAGAAGATAAAACCTGTTTCCATCTGCTGTCAGATGAACTTTAAGCAACATGTTTGAAATGTCACCAAGAAGAAAAACAAAGAAGATGCAGATTTGGTGTGTTTCCATAAACTGGTCTGAAGGGTTAGGGTGGGGAACTGAAGGTGGAGGTACACGCCACGCTACGCATGGCTTTGATAGAAAGAGTAGAAGAAGAATGTCAAAGACCGGAAAGGATTTAGTTTCGTTTGGGTGAGTTGATGCTGTTCTTTCATGTCAGCGAGTGTCGGCCATGTTTTCACGTACCTGTTGTTGGTCTGACCAGACATGTTTTCACTCGTTGTGGGAACATTCAGGAAGACAACGGTGGAAACTACTGCTACTTCTGCTTCTCCTCATTCCTCTTCTCCTTGTTCTTCTGCTTCTCCTTCTCCTTATTCTTCTTCTTCTTCTTCTGTGGAAAGAGCTGATTGGTCGTGTGAGTTTTGCTACGTCACAACTTTATTGCAATGTTGAGGAAGTTTTCTGAGTTTTATCCATCGAGCTTTGGAATGAGATACTTCAAAATGTGCGTGAAAACATCCTGATGGAAACTTCATTTGGAAAGTTAACATTAAAAAGTATTTATTATCTATTATTTTTTACTATTCTATATATTTTTTCTGTCTTAAAACATGTCCGCTGTCGGTCTTTATGAAGGAAAAACTGCGTCCAGACATCGAGTCGTTGACTACATGAAGCCGCTGCTGTGATGCTCATAACCAACATGACAGATCTGTGAGTTATTTGGTGGGAACAGAAAATACAGAGTGGGACAAACCCTGCAGTCAGACACCATAAGACGTCTTCATCGTCTCTTAATCATCTGGAGAATTTGGGAGAGAAAGCATGAAAAATTAGCGTTGTTCTGTCTCCATATTTGTTCAAGTTAAGAATCTTTGTGGTTTCACATCTCTGTCATCTCACATCTTCTGATACTCGACGCTTTGAAGTACAATCATCTGTAGAGCAATGTGATGAGACCAGATGAGTAAACGATGAAGAGTGCTATCATATCTGGAGATTTGACAGTCGCAGCTCTACTGTTTGCATTACTGGATAATATGTACAATACAAGCATTGTATCTGTGGTTTGGCAGCGAGCAGCTCTCGCTTAACTTTTTCTGAGTAAAGCTACAGGAAAGAACTGCAGGCGGAAACGCGCTCGAGCAGAAAAAACCCTCACATTTGTTGCACACATCAGTGGAGGTGCCATGTTTGTGGTCGACCTGCGGCGAAAGAAGAAGAGAGACGAAGGCAGGCAGGATGGAGGATGTTCGTACTCGCTGTTCTCAGAGGAGTGTGGACCGAGCTGCCGGCCGAGGCGTCCATGTTAGAGCTTCTCAGCGTTCAGAGAAGTACACGAAGTACTCAGTCACATCAACAGCCGTGACCAGGAATAAGAAGAATTCACATTTTTCCCTCATAAATACACTTTTTCATCTGAAGTCATCAAATATCAGTTTTTCAATAGAAGTAAAGAAATTAGTCAGATGAAGTTTTTGATTATTAAATCACCTCAAAGTCCGTTTAGGTCTGAACCTAACTTATCCGGGATCTACGTGTTCTCAAAGAAAGAAAAAGGCCACATAAAGTTTTGGGTTCGTGGTCTCTATGGCGATGGATCGATCACATGACCGATGAGCGTGCTGACTGGAGGGAAGGCGGAAACGCCTCAGAGCGCCCCGAGCTTTGAGCTCAAGTTCCTTCACATTAGAACAATCATGATGAGCCGTCGTGAGGTCAGCTGACGCCAGGCAGGAAGAACTGCGACCGTCCGCCATTTTCACCTGAGACAGCAGAGACCAAAAGCTAAGCAGTGAAGACATGATGGCGTTTATGTCCATAAGACAAGCAGCCGTAACGACGGCGCTGTCACAGGTTTCCATCCTGACTGTCAGCCATCGAGCTGCTGCTGCTTTCTGTGCTCTGTAGGAAGTACTTTGAAGCAGTAATTAAATTACTGTATGTCCTCTGTCTGGGGACGTCTGATCGTCTCTCTGCTGGGACGCTAACAGGACCAGTGTTCAGTTGGTAGTCAGAGCTCCTGAAACCTTCCGGCGTGTCACCGGCTCTGTTTCATCGCTGCATGCTGGGATATGAGCGCTGTGAGCCGCGTGGGCGTCGAACAGTTAACCTTTCATTATTTGTGGTGTTTGTCTCATGCGAGGGGGATTTGAGGGAGCTTTTTTCTGAAATAAGACGCGGTTTCTGTTCAGTTATTTACTGCCTCCAGCAGCGCACTGAAGCGAGGTGGAGACGGGGTTTCCCCTCACACAGGACTTGAGCGCAGCCAAGAAATTAAAGGTGAAGTTTGGAGGGACTCGAGGCTTTTGGTTGCTCACCAACTGCTTCTTTTCCAGAAGGGTGATTTGATATGATTCAGCAACATTTCCACCAGTGGAAACATGCTGTTGCCTGATAGCAGGGAGGAGATCTACGGCTTCATGTGAGCGGCTCGCGGCGGTCCGATAAGCTGACTTCAGACCAGAATCCTTCCTGCCTCAGCTGCTCTTCCTCTTCCATTTGGAGTTTGACAATGTTTTATTCAGTTATAGGATCCAGAGCTTCCACCGGTTTGTCTTTGAGGAGGTCGCTGAGACCTCATGAAACACATTTTTTGGATATAATGATGAAGTGGTGGCGTTTTCTATCCAGCAGGTCAAAGGTCAGCTTCGCTGTGACGTCATCATGTCGTGCAGAAACTCTTTTCTGCTCATTATTCACTCTGCTCAGATGCTGAGTTGGTGACTCTGATCTTGACACTGATCTTTTAGATGAACATGTGTGTGAAGAAGTCTCTCCGGGGGCATTTTGTGTTATTTACAGATTCTGAAAGTGTAGTTTCTAAGCTTTCCAACGATGACTAACACATGGAAATCTGAAAATATTTGAGGAAGATGTGGCCATTTGAATGTAGGCACTTCTCAAACTAGTTTTTTGAGAAATCCAGCCTGAAAGATTCTCACCTACCAGGGGAGCCAGGTAACACAGTGCTGCTCATTGCATCTCATTTCCATAAGTCCAACCCCCTAACCACTGTTCAAACCATTGTAGTAGTTTGAACAACGGTTATCAAATGGAAATTCTTGTTACAAAAAGCCCCTGAATGAAAATGAAAAACAAGAAAGGTAATATACTTAAGAGTTAGAAGGAGCAAATGTAGATACTTATTTCTAATATTAAATAAAATAAAATAAATTCTGTCACTCTGTCACACTCAAGCTCCTCCGCTGCGAGGCCGAGGGATTCTCAAGTCAAGTAAAGTCAAATCAACTTTACTGTCATTGCTGCTACATGTACAGGACATTAACAGAGGCCGGCACTTGATGATCATAAACTCCATGAGGGGTGAACAGAGTCTACAAATCACCACAGCGCCGCGGGTCTGACCTCCTTCAGTGCAGGCTCTGTCTGCTCGGTAGCATGTTAGCCGGTCCAGCTGGATAGCGGAGTCCGGTATGCTGTTATTGAGCCATGTTTCTGTAAAAACGAAAACACAGCACTCTCTCACGGTCTGCTGGGTCGATCTCAGAGGGTGTATATAATCCAGTTTGTTGTCCAAGGAGCGTACATTGGAGAGTACGATAGATAGTATAACTGGCTTGTGTGGATTCGCCGCTAGCCTGACCCGGATACCCCCACGCTTTCCCCGCTTCTGCCTCCTCTCGCACCACCTGCGGCGCTTCCTTTGCGGGTGCGCTGCAGTAGTGGGGGTCGGTGTCGAAATGGGCCGCCGGCGTGTGCCGGGTTTAATTTGCAGATTGTTGTGTTGCCGATGTCAAAAAGAGTCCCACGGCTGTATGCGCGCATTGGGACAAACAAATGCAACGAAAACATAAAATCACACCGACGAAGACAAACATGTAGACACCACATTACCGGGACAGGGAGGAGCTGCTGCGTCCGCACGCACCGCCATCACTACTACTACTCTTCATCATCTTCATCATCTTCATCTTCAGCTAAGGTCAACTGTAGATTAGGGATGTTCTCCAGTGTAATGCAATTGATTTCTTCAGTTTCATCTTCTAGTTCAGGTTTAGAATCAGAAGTGAGATCGTCGTCGGCATAAAGAAGCTGCATAAGTAGCCATGTGGTTCCCTTTTAACGTGCAGCTGATTGACCGAAAAAAAGAACAGAAGCGCGTGAATAGCCAAAGAAAGCCAGTATGCTAATTTACTGTTGAATTGCCACACCCCCAGCTAGGAGTGCGGAAATTTCCCCTAAAACAACCCAAATTCAAATACAAAGTTAACGGTTTGAAGGCCCCCAATAATGTTATTTGAAACATGGAGTGGCTTCTTCATGATTTCAACTTACATATTCTGCAAAAAACAAAAATCACATTTTTTTTAAAAAAAAAGTCGATTTTTCTTTGTTTACACAACTTGCGCCGGGCCCACTTGTTGCTGGTTTTTCTCGTGGCGGGTCACATATTTGGAGCATTGTGGTTTACCACAAGCTGATTGTTTGAGCTGATATTGATCTTCAGGTGACTGTCGTCGCTCCGTGTGATGAAGCTCTCTGAACTCCTCCAGACAAACTGGAATCAGACACGTCAGCCACCAACAAACACACCGAACACCTTTAATTAAATCGTTTCACTACAGATATCATGTGGTCTGGATGAATGTGGATATAAACTGTAAGCTGGCAGGTTTTTATTCCATCCAGTCTGACTGGTTTTGGGGTTTGGTCCTGACTGCAAAGCTTCCAATAAAAACTGACTTCCTCGAGGCTCCAGACGTGACAATTAAAGTTCAGACCGGCTGATGGAGTAGGTGGAGTTTCTCATGTTTTGTGGGACTGTAGACACAACGGGTACACACATTTATGCTGACAAGCCATGAAAAAGGGCATTTTCTGTAACAGTTGCATTGAATTGCACTGGATTGTACAGGTGTACCTAATAAAGTGGCCACTGAGCTTATTTTGATAACATTTTGTAAGCACAAATGTCCCAAATTTTCAGCTTTCGCCTTTAAAAACATGAGAATTTGCTGCTTGTCTTTGTCTCAGTTAATGTCAAAGTGAATGTCTTTGGACTTTTGGACTGTTGGTCAAACAGAGATGGACATCTGAGGACGTGTCTTCAGGCTCTGCGGAGCTGTTGTTGGTGTTTGTCACTATTTTGTGACACTTTATAGAAAAAATGAAGCTTTTAATCGAGGAAATAATCATCAGATCAGTGAAAAACAGTCGTTTGTTTCATGAGTGAGTGTGAAAATGTGTTAGCATGTTAGCATGTTAGCAGAGCAGAGGGTCCTTTAAAGCTCTTAACACCAACAAAACCAAGTAGATTTCAGTGACTGTGAGATTTGAGTAGAACATCTTCTTTTGTTGTTGTTTGTTGTTTCCACCTGTTGAATATGTGTAATTTAAAATCAGCTGATCGGGCTGCTGTCGATGTGACGCGCTGATTTTAACATTTCTCTATCTTTCTTTGTCTTTGTCTCTCAGACATCCATCCGCCACATAGAGGACGTTGTGGTCCTGGCGCCCCACAGCACGTCCCTGCTGTCCCTCCTGAATGTCAAACCAACACCGCCCTCTGCAGGTGAGAAGCGGAGCAGCCAGTCATCATCAGATGAGTGCGATGGGGAGGTGGGGACCGAGGGCGCTGGTGGGAGCAGCGGAGGAGCTTATAAACTGCGGGTGGGCCTGAACCTCCTCTCCTCCTCCTCATCTTCGTCATCTCTGTCTGCCCCTTTATCCCCCGAGCCCAAACCCGAGCCGAGCTCCTCCTCAGTCCAGACCTCAGAGGTCTTCGATCCCCCGCCGGTAGTCCTGAACTCAGCAGAGACTGGACCGAAGGACGAGCCGAGCCCGGAATCAGGCCGCCGTGCTTCAGGTCCTCCTGCAGGCTCTGACTGCTCCACTGCAGGAGCAATCGTGCCAAATAAAGAGGAGGTGGAGGCGGCGGGAGAGGAGGACAACCAGGACGTGAACCTCCTCACATTGACCTTCGGCAGGCACGAAGAGGAAAAGGAGGAAGAGGAGGAATTGCATGCTGACATGGCAGAGATGCACATCACCACACAAACATTGGACAGCCAGAAGGTCCCCACAGAAGCAGCTTCCTGCCCTGACAATGAGGAGGAGGAGGAGGAGGACTCGGGGTACATTGGCCGTCCGTGTCCACGTTATCTAAAGAAGCTACTGTAGAAGTTTTATGTGTTTTACACTTTGAAGACATGTTGACTGAAGCTCTGCTCACGTCCACGTCTGTCCACTCACGTCAGAGTCACTGACCTCGCAGGACGGGTTTACTCTGACGAGGACACTTTGAAGTGCTTTTCCAACTAAACGGACAGTTTAGGAACTTCAGACTTTCTCATGAACATCAGTTTTTCAGAGCAGCTGTCCTCAGAGTTCAGTTTATTTACTGTTTTACGGTCCAGACCAACAACTGTATGCAAAGAGCGTTGATATGACAGCTCCATAGAGTGAAGCCAAAACATCTCCACTGCCCCCCGGTGGCCGCCTGCGGTATAGCTCATAATCTCCAAACTAAAAGCACAGGTCAAAGAAATGTTTCCCAATGTTGCTCTTATCTGATGTCTGTTCAACAGGTCACTTCTCTGCTGTTAGTCAGTTATTTATGCTATAAAAAGGAGATGTAAGGTCATGATTGACAGCTGGCTCTAACCAATGATTGAGTCGGGTGGGTGTCAGTCAGTAGTCTGGCTTCATTTCTGTGCAGTGGGAGGAAGTGGAGAGGCGTTATGAAATCATTAGCATAAAAATAGAATAATGTTCCTGCAGGAGGCCTCTTGCTTTCCTCTCCACATGTTTTACTGTGAATATGCAGCCTAACGCGTGATGGACATGCTGGAGGACACTCCATGTCTTCCTCTTACGTGCAGGGATTCCATCCCTGGAGCGTCCGGGCATTCGGGAATGGGAGGTTTCTTTTCCAGCTGTCTGTCACGTTACAGTTCATTTCAGATGAAGACTTTTTTGGGAACAGTGACTGAAGTAGAAGCAGACTTCTTGACATTTCATCGTTTGTTTTATGACGATCGCTGACGGTGTTTGAGAGCGTCTTCAGGTTTTAACTTCATCCTCCTGAACTGTTCAAACACATGATGAGTACTGTACTGTTTTCTTCATGTTTGACCTCCTCAGCCCTTCACACTGAACATGCAGAGCTGCTTCATCCCTTACTTGATTAACAGCAAATTGATCAACAATTTCTGGCAGTTTGATTAATTTTTTCCAAGAATAAAAGCTAAATATTTGCCGTTTCCTGCCTCTCGAATGTGAAGATTTGCTGCTCCTCTTTGTCTTATCTGATCCAAACTGAATATCTTTGGCTGTTTGATGGTCAGGTAGAACAAGGCGTTTGAACGTGTCACATTTGGCTCGGTGTGGTCGGCGTGTCGGGCAGCGGAAATCATTGGCGGGTTGATCAATAACTGAAACGTTTTTTATTTGTGGCCCTCGTTTCTGTTGTGAACACTTTGAGGTTCATGTGTTTTTATTTTTGTTGAGGTTTCTTTTCATGTCAAAGAAACAGAAACTTCAGGGAAACCGCTGACGATGGTTCAGATCTAACAGAACTCTTTCAGTGTTCAGTGATGCTTCCTCCTCCTCCTCCTCCTCCTCCTCCCCCTCCTCCCCCTCCCTCTGTTATTCTGGGTGCTGCCACTGGGAGGCGGTAGTTATGTCCCATTAAACACAGTGATGAAGGCAAAACTTTCTGCAGCTGGACGGAAACAAATCCGACGTCATTCGATTTGTTTCATAAAACCTCTGCTGTCGGCGTCGAGCCTGCAGGCAGAATCCAGGGTGAAAAATCTCTCAATGGTTTGAATTGTGAAAAAAAAAGTTTCTGTCAGCGCCTCAAAAATCTGTTTTCCCTCTCAGCCTGAACTCAGAAGGTCTCGTGCTTTCATTTCATCTCAGTTCGATTGTTTTAACTCGTCAGAGTTAAACCAAAAAAACCTTCAGCTGGTACAAAATTTCACTGGATTTTCCTGATGACCTTAAACGCACCTCATGCCATAGCTCCCAGTCATATTGTTGAACTGTCGGAGCTCAGCCTCAGATCAGGCCTCTGCTGGCTCCTCCAGAGTCCGGCTCAGGCCTGAAGGAGACCTGGTTTACACCCTCAGACCCCCTCAGACCTGCAGCCCCCTGCCCGAGGATCAGGTTATTAACATCTTTTCTGCTTCATTATTGTTTTAGCTCGTGTTTTATTCCGTTTAATCTCAAGTGTGAAGCACTTTTTAACCTCCTTTTGAGAAGTGCTGTATAAAGGATCATATTTTTAACCATGTAACCATGTCTGTCGTGACAGCATGAGGAATATTAGTGGATGAATGTTACACAGCAAGTAGCATGTTTTTATTTCTCATGTTCAGTGTACAAATATTCACACAGAGAGCAGAGTAACTTTATTTAAACATTACAACCAGACAAATTCCATATTTGACTTTTTTAATGCTGTATGTTCTGTGAAATCTTTCCATTTTTACAACTCAGTGTCAAACTTTTGTAAATCACTCGCTGTTCAGCCATAAATGTACACGTCACAGATAATAAAGTGCATTTTAGATACTGACTCGTGTTTGTCGTTTGTGTTGTGGCAGTAAAGTGAAGAAACTTACTTTGAAACCAAAGCACAGAGACAGATGTGAGCACGCTCGGTTTGTGTCCACAGCGGCGGCTCATAGCGGCTCAGAGCAGGATCTGAAGGGCAGAAAACACAGGGAGGGACTTCTGGGGAAACAGAAACTCAGCTCTGAATGACAACAACGGTGTTCGTTTCCCAACCCCCACACATGACCCCAGCTCCCTCCCATCCCTCTCTATATGTTGTGTGCTCAAACCCAGAAACAACTGCCTCATCTTCCTGTGACAGACGCTTAACTGCGAGCCACAGCAGTCCATGGAGGGACGATGGGGTCGTGGATGCTTCTTCTTCTACATTTCCACCTTGGTAATACTCCCTGGATTGAAGCTGGGCTGGAAGTAGGAGGTTTAGATGGTGAATATGTGATTGGATGTATGTTTTCTGTGTCTTTCTTCAGCTCACCTCTCTGTTTTTGCACGTTTGGACTGAGATTTGTGCAAATACTGCGGGAGGGTGTGCTCAGATGTGTGCGAGGATGTTTGCAGGAGCAGTGAATGTAGAGTTGTTAAACTTTGTATCTGCTGGCAGTGCTGCTCATTTGTGCTGCAGAGTTATGAAATAAGAGCAAACGGTGTTCTTCACGTCTATATTCTGTCTCCTTCTGTCGTCCTCTGCAGTGCTGTGTGTGCCCCTCCCAGCACCCTCTAACGTCTCCATCTCCTCCTTCAACATGGAGCACACACTCAGCTTCCTGCCCGGCCCCGGGACCCCCTC
The DNA here is from genome assembly GCA_037975065.1 of Chaetodon trifasciatus. Lineage (NCBI taxonomy): Eukaryota > Metazoa > Chordata > Actinopteri > Chaetodontiformes > Chaetodontidae > Chaetodon > Chaetodon trifasciatus. The sequence continues at coordinate 458,087 of JBBMOE010000055.1, read as the reverse complement.
CAGCACCCGCTTCAAGGTGGAAGTCCTCCGCCTCAGGTACTCGCTCGAAGGTAGAGAGGAGAGGAGAGGTTGGGTTTGCTCCATTTGCAGCATCTGAAGCACTGATTTTGAGATGAAAACCCAAAATGAGTCTGAACTTGACCTCAGTGCTGTTTCTTCTTCTTCTTCTTCTTCTTCTTCTTCTTCTTCTTCTTCTTCTTCTTCTTCTTCTTCTTCTTCTTCTTCGTCTTCTTGGATTGGCTCTCGTTTCATGCCTGCTGAGTTAACATGAAGCCATCCTGCACCTGATTTGTCAAACAGCAGTGATGTAAACTTAAATGTCAGCATCAATTGTCATTTAATCATCCAAATATCAGGTTGTTTAAGTAACGATCTGCTGCCTGATATGTTTCCCTGACCTACAGAAAACACTAACGCACACAAACATTACTGATTTGGATTCCTCGGGCTTGTTTTTCTGCAGGTCAGCATTAACTTGTCGCTGCTCTGCGGTGAAGTCGCAGCTAACACACATATCTGAGCTGTCTGCAACTCTGAGGAGACGTGTTTGATGTTATTAATGTTTGACTTTTTGTTAAATTGATCTGTTTATTGATATCTGGATAAACAGAAAGAGTGCAGCAAACACTTTCAGACTGTTTCTGCTTATTAAACACCTCCAGGCAGGTGGATTTAATTTCTTTTTTTTAATTGTCAGCATTTTATTAAGTAATACAAAATGAACATTAAAATCCAGGATCTGGAATAATGTTTCCTATTTCATCATTTTGTCCCAAGTTTAGTTAAAACATGACTGCCTGAAGAGGGACTTTCTGAAGAGTTGTAATGTAATCGAGTACTGGTGCTGACAGAGAGAAAGCCGGTGGGCTGATGTGACAGAAGATGAAGTAAAATGAAACTTACAGAATTCAGAGTTTATGACAGAACGCTGCATCAGTGTGCATCTACAATATTCACCATGGTTAGCGTCTTAGCTTAGCATGTTAGCATGCTGATATTTGCTTATTAGCACAAAACGCAAAGCGCAGATGAGGCCGACAGAAGAAAAGTCAGAGGATCATTGAGTCGTTACGGTTCATCCTGAGGGGAACGCGAACGTCTGTCCCACATTTCATGAAAGTCCATCCAGCAGCTGATGAGACTGAGACATCTGAGACGGCTAGAAGCAGAAGAAGCTTCTTATAATCCAACACGATGATTGTTAAGTAGAAATTCTGTGTGTAAAATCAATAATCAAACAGTTTTCTGAAGGGTTCATGTGTTCATCTCCTTCATCCAATCATGTGTTCACAGTGGTGAACCTGGCTCCATCCTGAGCCTTTCATACCCGATCATGACACTCTCACCTGTCACAATGAGCCTGTTTACCTGTGGAACATTCCAAATAGGTGTTTTTGGAGCATTCCACTTCTCTCCCGGTCTTCTGCTGCTCCTGTCCCGACTTGTCTGATCTGTTTCCTGGACTCAGGCTTGTTTAACTTCTGCCTTTCCCTCCACAGCTTGTCCTATGTTTCATTTTTGTTTCTGAGGCGCCTCTAAAGTCTGAGTGAGCAGTTTCTTTTCAGAATAACTGCGTCCTTTAAGATTCATCACAAGTCTGAGTTCGGTGTTTCAGGATGACACACGCAGCCTCATCCGCTAACCTTTTCATGTGGTGACGTGTTGATCAGCGTGTTGATAGTGACGTTTTCTCTCCCTCCTTCTGCGTTCTCTTTGGCTCTGGAGGAAGAAGTCGTGGCGAGCGGTGTCTGACTGTTCGAAGCTGACGGCCGGACAGACGTGTAATCTGACCCGAGCCTTCAAGGACCCGTTCGACTACTACCAAGCTCGCGTCCGGGCCTTCGCAGCCAACCGGACGTCCAACTGGACCGTGTCCGAGCAGTTCCAGCCTCTGTCAGACAGTGAGATGCCACCGACACACAAACATGGAAGATTTGAAGTTCCACACATTTCTCTGAGCTCTGCTCCTCAGATGAGGTTTAGCTAATTCAGGCTAACATGCTCATCCAGCTTACTTCAGTAATTTGAAATAAAGGCTCAATGAGCAGAGAGCTGAAAACTTGATGAGTGCTGATCATGTGATTGCGGGTACATGAGGCTCCCAGCATGCACTGGGGCAACAGATTCATGGAGACGAGTGTCATTAGTGATTCTCATTGGGCTCCACAGAGTTTCCACAGTTTCATCACTGGTGAAAAGTTTCCAGTAAATGTAGTCAGAGTGCGAGTGATGATGCCGCAGGACTGGAAATGAAACCCCTCTAAAATCTCTAAAAAAGGCAGCTTAAATGAATCCCTTTAACACTTTCAGCAGAGTGAGTTGATGTGTTTTTGTGCACATTGTCTCAGGTGACATGAGCTGTGAGTCTTTTTCAGCGTGCACGTCCAGCTGACGCTTCACGACGACAGCAGCTGATCGTGCTGATGTCCAACCTGCACGTCCTCTTTTTAAATCATCTTTACTCTCTTTCGTTAGAAATCAAAGAAAACGAGTCATTTGCATCTGAACATCACTTCATGTTGGTGGTTCAAAGTAGCTTCTTGTTATGATCCAGCTAACTGGAATAAGATGAATCCCGACTCGTGCCAAGTCTTCAGCATTATAATCTGGATAAGCAGCGGCCGTGGTCGAGCTCTGGAGGCACAAACAACCTCATTGGCTGAGCTGAACTTCAGTGGGTGGAGCCAGCACGGGGCAAACATATAGATATATTAGTAACATTAGTTTTCTGTTCTGACATCAGATGTTTTTAGGATCATTGTCCTGCACTGACTCTCTTCTCAAAGTGGCCTCGTCTCTCTCGGTAGCGGTCTTGGGACCTCCTGATGTGTCCGTGTCCGGCTGTGGGAACTGTTTGGTCCTGCAGCTCAGAGTTCCTCCAATCAGGGGGCTCCAGCAGCTGCAGGACTTCCACGGAGAACTCATCTTCCACGTGCGAAGGACCAGGGACGGCGCTCAGGTACGAAGGTGGCATCACTGTGTGTGATGGTGATGATAATGATGATGTAACGAGGTCCACAGATAATTATCACCCGACTGTCACCTCTGCAGAGCCTTCAGTCGAGTTTGGGATAGATATCTTATGAGTATTGGCACTTGAAGGATTCCTTAGTTTAATCGATGAGTCAGTCGACAGAAATGGACTCACTGAGGCGTCAAAACTTTGAGTCGGTAAAGATCTTTTTTTCCCATAGACTCAGTCGTTTCCTGTCAGAAATAGGCCACTGCCTCCGCTGCAACCAGCGTGGCTTTGCGTGTGGTTGTTTTTGTTTTGGATGCAGTTATTTTTCTGTCGCAGGAAGGGAAGAGTTTACTTTGGAGTGGCATCAGTCCAGAGAGTCCTGCGTTTATCAGGCGTCTCCTCAAACTTACTTTGTTCTTCAAAGCTGCACCACAGATCATTCCAGCGTCTGAGCCGGCTGGTTAGCAGCTCTCTGCCTGCAGCTTCTGTCAGCGTCGAGCTGCAGGACGTCTGAAGCAACGCAGAACATAAAGCGAAGGAACCAAGTGAACAAATCCAAAGGCTACAGGCTGAACAACAGTAAGACGTGCACAGTTTTATGACCCAGTGCTGAAGCTGACACTGATCAGCTGACGTGCATGAAAAATGAGCTCGTTTGGTTCCAAAGTTCCTTCAAACCAGCGTTAGTTTAGCCTCCACATCTTTAAGGCATCTTTAAAGCTCCTCTGCTCTACTTCCATCATTAGCAGCGTTTATTTAAACTGTTTTATGTGTGATTCAAACACAAATCATCCAAAAAAAAAAAAAATAACAGTCCGCGACCTTCATTTTACAAAATATCTCACACATAAATGCAAAAACAATTCCAGCTGAGCATACCTGGCCAGCAGGTGGCGATAAGGTCTGCGTCAGCGATGCTTCAAACACCAGAGAAGAACATTATTTAACCGCTTGGTGGCACGCGGCCCAGCAGCGCTAACCAAACGTAAGCTAAGCCGCGGTCGGCCATTGTTGTTGTTGTTTCAGACGCTCGTTACTCAAAGAAACTTTACGATATTTTTAGAGAAATCTGCACTTTAGAAGACGCTTTACAAAGCCTCTGTTTCAGTGTGACCGTTCCGCTTGTTGAACTAGAACTGAGTTTGGAGTTTGGCTGATCTGGTTCATCAGGAATCCTGGTGGTTCAGTGATGCGCCTGATTAAGATGAGGGTGCATTCAGAGCGGAGGCGCCGTGATTTCACATCATGAGATAAGAGTGAACCTCTGCGTTTGCACGTTTCTTTGAGAGTGTTTTATTTCAGACTTTGTGTTGAAGCCGTGAGAAATACCGAGAAATCAAAATGTCAAACCCACAGAGCAGCTGCTCTTCATCTCCATCAAAACACAGAGCTTATCTCAGTGTCACACAGGCAGCAGCTTCCTCAGTGTGGTTTAACCCACGTCTTCCTCTCACCGGCTCGTGTTCGAGGAAACGCCGATGACAAGAACAAAACAGAATTCATCCTCACATCTCTAATTTCGGTCTCGTCAGCTCACAGTTCTGCATTTATTTACAGTCCAAACACGATGAGAGCAGAGGATGAATCATTACTGGAGGAAATGAGACACAGACTTCCTCCTGAAATCTCCACCATGAAGCGGCTTAAAGAGCGACATTCAGGAAACATTAAGCCTGTGTGTTAATGAGAAAAACTCCAATCAGAGGCGAGAGAGGAGCTGATTGTCACACATCAGAGTCTCAGTCTGGGTATTTCTCTGCGGCAGTTAACACCTGGCGTGTGGCAGCTTCATGGAAAACATGCAGCAGTCTGACACAGGAAGTGAAACGCCCGCCTTCACTTCAGCAGCTGCAATGATTTCTGAGGAATTACAAGAAACTGGGCGAGCAGCGAGAAAGGCCGATGAGATGCCGCCTGCAGACCCCGACAGGCTGATAGAAATAATATGATCACAGCATGAACACAACGACACTGAGGCAGCACAACACTGAAAGATGTGGAACGCTCCAAAAACACCTGTTTGGAACATTCAGTAGGTAAACAGGTTGATTGGTAACAGGTGAGAGTATCATGATTGGGTCTGAAGGGGGCGTCCTGGAAAGGCTCAGTCGATCACAGCAGGGATGGAGCGAGGTTCACCACTTTGTGAACACATGATTGACACTTCAGAAAATAAACACAGTTTCATCGGAAATGATTGATTCTGGTTTTATTTCAAACAGCATCCCAAATGTTTTGGAATCTGGGTTTTATTGTGTGAAGAGTCTCACCAACACGACACCTTTTGAAGGTTTAAAGACGCAGCTTTGGTGTTTGTGTCAGCTGTTCTCAGAAACAAGCTTTTATTGTAAACAGAGCATCAAATCAGTGAAGAGAGAGTAGAATTTGTCCTTTTTTTGGAGGAATGACACAGAAAGTGATGAGTTTTCTGCGTTTATGCTTCATCTCGTGTCATTTGTGTTGCAGTTCGGACTGAATCTGCAGTACAAAGAGGAGATTGTGATCACCTACCTGGAGCCAGGTGTGGAGTACTGCGTGACGGTCGCTGTGAAAACACTCTTCAACTCCAACACTGTCTCCAGTAAACCTCACTGCGCCTTCACCAGCCCTCCTCCACCCACGTCCTCACGTACGTCACAGCTGTGTTAGCAGAACAGTCAGCAAACAAAGAGACACACGATAGTCCAAACCTGTCCGGCCCTCTGTCGTCCTTAGAGTCTGCTGCAGGCTGCGTCCACAGGCGGAATAACTCTGCAACAAATCAAGCAGGAAGCGAGCAGAAATTAAAGGTCGTCATGTTAGCCTAAAGGCCACAGATGCACAGCGTGAGGGTTCAACTACTGAGACAGAAAAAAACTCTAGAGGCTTATGTCCCTTTAAAGGCAGCAGACTGCTGGTGCACCTCCACAGGTGAATGCTTGATTGACATCTTCAGTGACTTCGTGTAGTTCCCAGCAGAGCTCGCCGACCTTCCTTCTGAGCTGTCCTCGGTGAAAACAACTGTGTGGGGGTGTCACAGGTGAAGTGATGTCACATGTCTGAGGAGAGTTTGAGAGTGAGCACTGAACCAGCTCCACCTGCATGAAGGTCTGCTTCATTCAGCTGCAGATGCGTTCGCTGCTGCTTTTGGCTGAAAGGGGAACTTCATTTGAATGTTATCAGTTCCTCTCAGAGAGGTCGATGTGAAAGCACTTTTACAGTTTAACACTTGACCACAACACCTGCAGAAGTCAGCGTTATGTTCCAGGATCCTCGGTGACATCGGTGACGTTTGCAGACAAACTGAACCTCCAGTCTTTCCACGTGTTGGTGGATTTTTGGTTATTTCCAGGCAGTAAAGGTTCGGGAATGTGACACATGTTTCTGTGCTCCTGTTTCAGTGTACGTGGTCTACAGCCTGCTGGGAGCCTTCTGTGCGCTGGGCTTCCTCCTCCTCGGATTGGTTGTCTACTGCAGTCAGCTGGGCATCAAAAGGCGACGCCCACCCGAAACTCTGGTAACAGATCAGCTGTGTGTGCTGGGACTGCTAATCAACCTGATCAGCTCGTGTAATCTGGTGACTTTCTGAGATAATGACCTAAAATGAGCTGATCAAGATCACGCTTTGATCATTATAAACCAGATAAAGATTAAACTGCCGATGGACTGATTAGTAGATTGATAATTAGTCCGTCAATCAGTCATCATTTTAATATTCAATTGTTTTACTCATTGATCATGTAACCAGAGTTTCCAGCCATGCTAGTGACTCTGTGGGACTCGTGGTGTTTTGAGCTAAATGCTAACTTCAGCTTGCTAACATGCTCACAGTGACAATGCTAACATACTGATGTTTAACAGGTATAGCATGTTAGCATGCTAACATTTGCACAAAGCACGCCTGGTCCCATCAGTCGGTAGTTTTGCAGGTATTTGATGATAAAAATGGAAATCTTAACCTGACGGTGGCGCTAGAGTATCACTACAGTTATTCTAATTCATCCTGAGGGGAATACGAATGTGCGTAGCTAATTTCATGTTAATCCGTTCAACAGTTGACGAGGCATTTCACTAAAAACATAAATATCAACCTGATGGTGGCGCTAGAGGCAAAATCAGGGGATTCATCCTCTGAGGGCCGTGAATGTCTGTGCAAGACTTCATGCAAAGCTTCTAATAGTTTAAATATTTCAGACTGGACCAGCTGACCAACAGACCGCCACGCCGTCCCGAACGCCACGTCACTAAAAATGAGAAACATCTGCTCGTTTCAGCGTCTCCAGCGTGAGGACCTTCTGCTTTTCTCTCTTTAATATAATTGTAAATTTAACATCTTCGTGTTTTGGACTGTTGGATGAATCAAACAAGCCATTTGAAGACGCCACCTTAAAGTTCAAGTCTGGTGATCTTCTATATTTTTCTTCTTCTCAACAAAGTCTGGACCCAAACCGACGATGGTGTGTCCGCTAAGCGCTGTGTGTGAAGAGCTTCTTCCTCTCTGCTTTAGAGCTCCATTATTGTCCAAAACTAGTAAAAACACATCAGTGTTGCATCTTCCGTCATCACCATGAACACACACACACACACACACACCATCCTACTGCCACAAATACTCACTACAGCACCAGATGTGGATTAGTCCACCACTGAAAATAGTCCCCAACAAATGCACTGCTTCCCTCTTTGTGTGAGCAGCTGTTTGAGGAAATTACTGAACCTTTGAAAAAAAAAATGAAACTGTCTTTTTTAATGTCCTCTGTAGGAACCAATGAGTGTGGAGCTGAGGGGCCACAAACAGGAAGTCAGACAGTACTGAGAGACGGATGCGTTGTGGGTTTTGGTCTTTTCATGAGATTGTTGACAGCAAGAAAAATATAAGCCTCTGTGAATCTGTGCTGGACCGTTTTCAGTCTTTGTGACGTTAATCAATTAAAATAACTGATTGAGAACTCCACTCCTGGCTGAAAACAGTGTTCTCCACAGTTGCCGTCGCTGCTCGCTGTGTTCAGAAATGTGATTAAAGAGAGTTTTATCAGAAGCAGGTAAGCCGGACCTCCTCTGCTCTGTCTCCTTGTCTCCAGTCATACCTCCTCCTCCAGGGCCGGAATCGTGGAGGTGCGCCGGCCGAACTCTCGAATCAGATCTCAGCCATGCAGCTGCATGAAGGAGGCTCAGCCGACTGCCTCCTGACCGCCCACAGGCCTGTTCAGCCGCTGAGGAGCAGCTCAGAGGAGGAAGAGGAGGACTGTGGACAGAGCCTGAAGTCAGATGTTTGAAATGGAAGCGTTGCACGCTGGAGGCCAGGAGAGCTCCTATAGGTGGAGGTTGTTTTGATCGTAATAATTCTGTTTATCTTTACTCTCTTCTTCTTTTTCTGAATTAGCTTGAGGTGGTTGAAGTAAAAGTCTGTCAAAAGAACTTTTAGAACCAGAGAATAACTGGAACAAATGAGGAGGAACAGAAATGAAAAATGCTGAACTGGTGCATGAAACTTGACCTGAACGTCACGTCATGAAGGACGGACACACTCCACATGTCCGTCCTTTTGTCCTCTGCCTTTGTCTCTGTCACTGCTGTTAATGATGAGCCATTTGTTCACCAGGTGTTTTTAACCTGATCAGGACCTGAAGATGTTAAAAACGTGAAAAAGGTGTTTGACCTGTTTTCACTTTAGCATTGAAGCTAACGCTGCGTCTCTGTGCCAAAGCCAACACCGGAAAGCTTTCCATCAAACCAGTCATGTATTTACAGTTTGTTCATGGTGATTTCCCAATAAAGAAAACTTTAATCAGTAAACAGAAGCCTTTAAGAGATTCATTACCAGCACTCATCAAAGCAGAGAAGGACAGCTCAGTTTCACAATGGAAGTTCTTGAATTGCACATATGGATAATAAAAAACAGTTTTTATTGCACATTAGGAAACATGTAACAGTAAGAAATATATAAAGAGGACAGCTGCACAGATGTGATGGATACGAGCACACGTTAACATAAAGGATGGAGTGAACCTCCAAGAAAAGCTGCACAAAACCAGAAAACAACACAAACAAAAACAGTCAGAAGACAGAGCAACGCCTGCCTCTCTGTGGGCCAATCAGAGCTTAGCACGATGGAGTGGCACCTGGGCTGGCCAATCAGATGTCAGGGGAGGGCCATGCCAGCCTGGACACGCCCCTGCCTGTCAGTTTTTCCATTTATTTGTCAGAACAACAAACACACAAATATTTATGTTTGATTTTTGTTTACTGGAACATGAACACAGTAAACTCCTTCACATCAGATCAATAAAGCAAAGAGGACACTGAGCGAGACCTCATGAAGGCTGTGAGTTCACGTTCACACAGGCAGGTGAGCGGAGGAGGAGGCGCGCAGGTGGCGCAGGTGGCGCAGGTGCGCCCACGCGGAAACACGTTTTATTGGAAATGCATCCAGACTTGATTACTGGCTCCATTTATTTGTTTATTTATCCATCTCTGTATTCATTCAGCCCCTCAGACAGCCTGAGCGCGCCACCTGACGCACACGGCTGCGCACCTGTCACCCGAAAAGGTGCGCAACAGCAAACAACCGGAAACACTGGAAACAAGAGCCGTTTAAAGGCCAAACGAACAGAGGCGATTCCCTGAAGTTGTAGACGTTTCTCTGCAGGAAGCACTTTCGATTCCGCGGACTTCCCCGCCTCTCGAGCTGAGAGCTACCAGGAAACACACACACACACACACACGCGCGCGCGCTGATCAGCTGCAGTCGCACTGACTGACGGAGGAGCTTTTCGGGTAACATGTCAGCGTCTGTCCGCGCCTTCGTCCTGATGTTTTCAGCTCTGTGTGGACCCACAGGTAAGAACATGAGGCAGACGGAACTGAGAGCGGCTGAGTGCGTGTTTAACCAGACTGAGGCCGACAGGAACTACGACAGCACGAGTATTTCTACTCCATGAGGAGTACTTCACTCGATGTGGTTGAGTTTACATTAACTGACGGTTTTTGTGGCTTTTGAGTTCAAAGATTTTCAGGAAAAAGCTGGTAGAAGATCCAGATCTCCTGTTTTAATCCCTTCAGATCAGACTGTGGTTGTAATCCAGCGGATCAGTGTTCAGAGGATCTGCTGGACTTTGACTCCGGGACAACAAACACAGCAGCGCCTGCAGTTAACGCTCCTATGAGTTTGTTGAATGGAAAGGCAGATCGTGAGCTGTGATTGGCTGTCCTCTCCACGCTTCCTGTCATTAAGTGTTGTTTTTGGGTTTTGACTGTTCAGGCGGATCAGGACTCCTCAGCAGCCCCACAAATGTCCGTCTGACCTCCAACAACATGAACCTGGAGCTGGAGTGGGCTCCACCTGAAGGGGCAGCCGGCGGCCTGCTCTACACAACTGAGTACAAGTGAGTCAACACTGATCCCAGGTCTGTGCTTCGGCATCAGTCTGTGTTTAAGACTTAAAGAGTAGAATTCATCAGCAGATCATTTCAGCTCCACCCGTCGCTGAGACCTCGCCCTGCTGCTCCATCATTCAGAGCAGCCTGACGGGACACATGAAGCTCCGTCCGTCCGTGTTTGGATTCAGGGTTTGAGTTTCACACCCACGTTTTATCATTTAACTGCCGAAATCACGAGGCGGACAAACTGCTGTGGAGCCCCTCAACACTCAACCCGGGAAGTGCGCCGGTGACAGCTTCCTGTCGTCAGCAGCGCCGTTCAAAAGTACCTTTTCTTCTGGGGAATAATGCAGATTCACAGAGGCTGACACACTTTACGCTGCCGATGCAAACTGAGAACAGTGAGCTCAGTGTTCATCACTCACTTTTCTCACCTCACACTCACTGTGAAGTTATGACCTATGCGGCTGAAACTGGGTTAATGTCACTGATGCATTCTAAACGTCAGCTCGGGTACTAAGTGGTGGTTTCCAGCCCTGAATTTATCAGATCTGTGACAGCAGGACTGTCTTTTGTCCACAGATCCCCTGTAGCACCCTACAGAGTGGGCTGCGTCAACACACCCCACCTCAAATGTGACTTCACCAGCCTCAACATCTCCATCTCTGAATACGGGATGTACACCTGCAGAGTGCGGGCACAGGTGGGGGAGAAGAGCTCCGACTGGGTGGAGAGTAACCAGATCACTTTGGACAAAGACAGTGAGTCGAAACTCTGAGTTTCATCAAGTGTTTCCTGTGTTTTTTAGTCACTCAGGCGTGGTCTGATGGACTGAAGGCTCATTAGCTTTATGCTGTGATTATAGACTTGATAGATGATCCTTCCAAAAAAATGAAATTAAGCTGCGCTAATCAAGACCTTTTTATATCATTAATTGGTCAAATGACTGAGTGACTTGAACAGTTTGATTTGTAGAGTCAGATGTTTCCCTCAGGAGGTGGAGGAGACCAAAAACAGAGCTCAAAGAGAGAGAACACTGGATCAGCTGACACAAACATGGTGACAGATGATCATGCTGCTGTGTGACTGCTGGATGTTTATGCTAACATGTTAGCCGGAGCAGCTTTTCATGGTGATGTCAGCGTTGTGTGAAGCTGATTGATGCGGCTTTAATGAAGCGACAGTGAACAGCCGTCAGTCCTGAACGTGTCATGTTTTTTTGTTTGCTTTTAATTACGTCGTCAGAGAAAATGTTCGTAAAAAAATGACTTCAAAGTAACTTTATGTGGCCAAAAGTATGAGGACGCTTCAGTGATCTTCATTTGTCTGCCTCCTACATTAACCTGTGAAGTTTACTGCCTTTAACTTTTGTCCTCTTGAATATGAACATGTTTGTCTTTCGAGCAGCTCCCTTCACGTCTCTCCGCTCTCCTCTTCCTCAGCTATCATCGGTTCACCCATCGTCTCTCTCTCCTCCAATGGGGCGACAATCGAAGTCAGCATTAAAGACCCGGACTTCGTGGTCTCAGAGCTCAGGAATGTTTACAGCTTCGCCACCTACAACATCACCTACTGGAAGGACGGGCAGCTGGAAACGGTGGGAGGCTTTGGGTCAACAGTATTAACCTTTAGGCTTGGGGATCTGATTCCTTTCTTGGCCATCCATGACAAAAATATCTGTGCTCACTGAACTTTAAGGTGCTTTACTGTGATAATATGAGGACAATAAAACAAACCCTAAGAGGAAGTTAATGTTTCCCTCCACACAGTTTGAATTTGAATAAATCTTTATGTGACGGACGGCAGCAGCATTGACAAGCCAAATTAATGCGATGTTAGCGTATCGGTAACAGTCCAAAGCACCAAAAGTTAGCTCCTGTCCCCTGATGTTTCAACAAACTGCTTGTAAAATGGCGGCAGGACGCCGTCATCGTGGCATTTAAAGTAATATAGCTTGTTTATCAGATCAGATTAAAGCAAAACAAATACATATTTAGCATATTTAACAGATTTAGGATTTCTGACTGTTGTGAGGACTCAAAGGACTGCTGTCCTTGTGTTGGAGTAATAACAGGAAGTTTTTCTGTTCCTCTCTTTCTGCTGCCACCACATGAACGCTAGCAGCAGCATGCTAACAGCCTCAGATGATAGAGGACTGATGTACAGACGGTCACACTGACTGCTCCTCTGCTGCTTCCTACAGGCTAAAAGCGTCAGCAACAGACAGCAGAACCGGGTGGTTCTGAGCGGCCTGGAGCTCTGGACCAATTACTGCGTCCAAGTCCAGATCATCACCGACAGGAACTCCAAACCCAGCGAGCCCAGCACAGCTGTCTGTGAAAGCACCACCAGCAGTAAGCGACTTTCAGCCATGCTAGTGGGAGGGCTGTGGGGATGGCAGGTGATTGGTCGGTCCATCCGCCGCTTTGGTCCACAATGAAAATCACTCACAGCTCCTGAATGCATCAGCAGGACTTTTCATACAGACGACAGTGAGGTTCCTCCGACCTTTCCTGCCGCCATGAGGGGAGCTACAGGAGGGATTGCCATTAAATGAGGTTCAGACTCTCATGTTCCCCTCAGGATGAATTTTTCTTCCTCTCATTTTCAGGTCAAACTTTCAATTTGTCCAATATTTATGACCAAATACCTGCCAAACTGATGCCGCTCTCATCAGCCTCACTCTGTGCTAAGCAAAAACATGTCCGTAACACATCCGCGTCATATATACTGCTTTCTGCTAACAATCCCACAATGCAGTGTGTCCCATTTGATAGATGAGACATTACAGGTGTGCAAACTTCAGCCAGTGATGAAAGTGATGAAAGTTTTAATAACAGAGCCCACAAGTTTTCCTCAGAGAGCCGGAGAACCTGCACTCGATGACACGTCTGTGCTCAGACTTTGGTTCAGATAAGAGAAACCACAGTTCATCTCGCTCCCTCACGACCTCTCTGCAGGAAAACTTCACGCCTTTCACTCTCATTCTTTTATTATGTGCTGCAGCGACATTACTCAGGAAGTCAGCTCCCCTCTGCACGACTTGTGTTTGTGGTTGCTGGTTAGCATACAGCACGGAGATAAAGGTCATCTCTGATTCTTGCAAAAACAAGTGTCAGCAAATCATTTGAAAGTGGTTTTTTGCTCGAAAATGTTTGCGCAACATCAGAGTTATAAATTCCGCTACGCTGCACTGGAGCCCGTGGTTATCAGGTGACACGCCTGCACCGTCAAATACGACAGCTGTGCAGTAAATCCCACCTCTGTGAAGCAGCTTCTATCAGTCATTGTTGACTCTTTTTAAATTTATGGTAGCTTTGTTGACATTGAATTAAGCGGTGTTTCTAATGTTGGCTCATGCGAATCATCCGTGCAGGAGGATGTTGTGATGGTCAGTGTAAGTCAGGGTGGAGGAGACCTTCGCTCGCTGCTGGTGCACGTGTTGAGCGACTTGACTTGAAGTGAAACTGCTCCGTGGCGAGACAGCAGGCAGCACTACATTGACCTTAGAGACATCTTGGTAACCTCTGCTGTTCTCGCTCTGATTGCTTGCAGAAGAGGAGGCTCCGTGGGTTGCAGCTATCGTGACGTTTCTCATCATGGCACTGGCGGTAGCTCTGGTGGTGGTCGCAGTGGTGTATCGGAAAAGCATTTCCTACTTTCTTTGTCCCAAAGATGCGCTTCCTCAGCACTTTAAAGAGGTCTGTATGTTTCTGTGTGATCTGTCAGATCTTCTTGTATGTCCACTGATTTCAGCAGGACGAGTGTGTTTGTGCAGTAAGACTCCTGAGGTGTTGTCTCTTCTTTAAGATGCTTCAGTCATGTATTAATGAATTAATGTGACATAAACCTGAATCGGTTTGCCTCCCTCCTGCTCCTCAGTACCTGCTGGCGCCTCCCAAATCGTCCACGTACCTCGCCATGCGGTACTCTCACCCACCCAACGAGATCTACCACCAGATCAGCATCATTGCAGAGGAAGGGCGCCCTCTGGAGGCGCTGGCGAGCAGCTGCAGCAAGCAGCCTGACATCAGAGCTGGCGGAGAGCTGCAGGAGAAGAGGGAGAGGCTGAGGAGCACGGAAGCCGTGAAGAAGAGCTGATCTGCAGGCTGCAGGGACTGATAGAGAATATCAGCAGGACTGATGTTAGAGACGCTGAGACACTGCCAAAATCAACTCGTGCTTGACTTCACAGTTTTAAGGCGCAGCGGGAGTCTCATTTTAGTCCTCGGAGCAGGTGTGACTGTGAAGTGCAGGTACAGGTACTGTTGCCTCATCCAGGTGAAGCTGGTGTTGTTTGCAGTATTAGCACATACTGTATTTAACTGAAGGAGCATGACGCCCGCTGGAGCCGCCCACACTAAAGTATTTATACTGCCATGGTCGTAACAGATGCTCATCCACCATTTACTCTATTTTGTTATGTGTTTTGGATGTAGACTTGAAAAGCTGCCATTCCAACATCACATTTTATGATTTGGATTTCCTCGTTGTGACAATGCGAAGGCTTTCTTAATGAAACTGAGAGAGAAAAACTAACACAATGTGCAGCTCAAAGGTTTCCACATTCACTTATGGTGTTAAATAAAGTGATTATTTGAACGTGTGCTGCGAGTTATTCTGCTTTTTATCTACAAGGAACTAGTGTTGGTAACACAAAATATTTTGAAATTCCAGTAAAGGATCAGCATGACTGAAATCATGTGACTGATGTTTGTGTCATTTAACCTTTAACTTCCTTGTCTGCATAACAGGTATGTGTTTCTAATCTCATTGTCTTCTGTCAACATGCAGCAAATCCATCCATCCATCCATTGTCTATACCCTGACTATCCCTTTCTGGGTTGCGGGGGGGCTGGAGCCCAGCTGTCATTGGGTGAAAGGCGGAGTACGCCCTGAACCGGTTGCCAGTCGATTGCAGGGCAACATTTACAGACAGACAACCATTCATGCTCAAACTCACACCTAAGGACAATTTAGGGTCACCAATTAACCTAATGAGCATGTTTTTGGTCTGTGGGAGGAAGCCGGAGAGCCCAAAGAGAACCCACGCATGCACGAGAAGAACATGCAAACTTCACACAGAAAGGCCCCGTCCGACCCGGGGATCGAACCGGCCACCCTCTTGCTGTGAGGCACGCGCACTACCTGCTGCAGCAGATCCATGTGGAAAATGTATAAATAGAAAGAGCCAATTAAAGACTCTTGGCATCCAGTTTCTGTGTTTATCTCTAAACTGCCCAGTAAGTGTGTCAGGGTAACAGAGCAACACACAAAAGTAATGAGTAATTTTAAAGAAAGGAAACAAGTGTTGGTAACTATTTGTTGATGTCTGTGCTAAAGCATTTGATGAGATATGGCTGCTTGTAGTTCATCTGGGTTTGAAACAACCGTAGAAATACAAGACGTCAGCTAACATCACCAGTCATGTACTGTGCAGACCTGCAGGAGGCGCTACAGCTGAGACTGAGCAGTCTGTGCTTCAAGCCACAGTCCTGCAGAGAGAGTGCATCAGTTCACGAGTGCACAGGTGTATACAGGTGTGTAAGTATCATAGAGCTGTGGATGTGCAGTGTGTATTTGGTATGCAGTACCTGTGTGTGGTAGATGTGCCTTTGTACACACATGCACGCAGTTTGACTTTCACAGTATTCAGCTGATATCGACTCCAAACACGGCTGATTAAAACAAAACAAGATTTAAGATAATAACCATAAACTTGGCTTTTGTTGCGTGTGACGAGTGAAATGTCAACTACGTGTCGTCTGTTTAACTTCTCAGCTGGATATTCAACAACTTAAAAAAAAAACAACAACAACAACAACTGACCGACAGCCTGAAATGTTAGGAGACCACTGCCTGCCTGCCTGCCTGCCTGACTGACTGACTGACTGACTGACTGACTGACTGACGCTGCACAGGACGCCTCACCTGCTTACACCTGTCATTAGTTATTGAGAAATTACAACAACAGCAAACAAAGTGTTTTGTTTTGTTTTGTTTTGTTTTGTTTTGTCATTTTCTTTTAAAAAGTCTCCACAGACCCGGCGTCACACTGGCACGCTCGGAAGTTCCTGCGAAACAAGAAGTAAACAGACGTTAGCTTCCGAATCCAAACTGTCTGATCTAAACTGATGAAAATCCTTCCCCAGAAATGAAGACACACTTTTCTTACTTCCATTATTTTGAAAATCTCTGCAGCCACACTGATAATCTCATTATCATTGATTTCTAATGTGAAACCCAGTTTATGTTAAGAATCGACTCAAATCAGCTGCACAGCTTTAAGGAGAGAAGATTTCTTCATTTACAGGTGGGAAAAAAAATCCACTAAAGACACTTTGACATGTTGCAGTCGGGGAAGGGGACAGGAAATAAAAGGAACGAAGGCTAAAAGGCATTCAGCTGCTTCAGTTTCAGACTGCTGGGACGCTGCATGCTGGCTCACTGTCATGGCCGGCTGTTCTATTCAAGAGGGCAGTCCAGGACAGAGCCGGCTCTCCTGGCCAGTTTGTTAAGTCTTTTCCTGTCCCTCTCAGAGCTCCCACACCCCCAGCAGACGACTGCATAGAAAGCTGCAGATGCCACCACAGAGTCGTAAAATGTCCTACAAACTCCAGAGGACCTCAGTCTTCTGAGCAGGTGCAGACGACTCTGGCCCCTCCTGCACTGTTGTGATGAATGACATGAAATGCGTTGACCCGTCGGAGCAGGTTCTCACTAAGCTGTCCTCCTGTCTGAACTGAGCCCTTCTGACTTGCTGATAACCGTGTGGTTCAGCATCTCCAGCAGTGGAATAATCTTTGAAGCACACACCCTCTTTTCAGCTGAAAGCTCACTGTGGCCTGGTGGAATCGAGCAAGAACATGTAGCGCTATCTGTAATTAAGTGCAGTAACCATCTGTCCTCAAGGAGGCAAGGGCCACCCACACTGGGCTCCGAAAAGTGCTGTTCCAGCGAGTGTCAACCTCTGTGAGCAACTTCAGCGTTGGTCTCCCCATCTGCTGCTGTACCTGGACCAGCCTTTCTTTTGCTGTAGCACTTGTCCCAAAGTATACTACAAGCTTCCTGCCAATCACACGACAAGGCTGAGAAGATCATCAGTTACTTTGGCTGCTGTCTGGTCTGCTGGCAGGTTGAGCATGCTCATGCAGTGCTCGATAATGCCTCAGCATGGAGGATGCGTTGTTGCTGTAAGTCAGCTCCTTTTGTCACAGCCGGCATTTCACCTTTGAGATAACACACAGTAATGAAGATTATATGGCCATGTTGTGATGATGTGAAATCACAGTACATCATATCAAATATCACTGTGACCTTCCAGCTAGGTTTGGTGTAATCGTATGTACCCTAGCTAATAGAAGCTCATACTAATAATACTATGACTACTACTACTACCACTACTACTACTACTACTAATAATAATAATAATAATAATAATAATAAATCCACTATTACCATCACACCTACATCCTGAATAATCACATGGCCTAAACAACCAGAAACTCTTCATTTACACAAAACTGTTCATCTTCTGTTTTGGATTTATCAGCGTGATCAATACTGATCAATACCGATCAAAGCACGTGACTGGACATCAACTTTTTCACGTCGTGTCCAAGTAAAAACACAAGCAAGGCTAAAGTTACAGTTACAGCAGCTACTGTTTTCTTTTCTACCCAAAAGTTAACGGACTCCACGAAGTGCACGTGAAGCGTGTGAGCGAGGAAAGAGTGCTCAGCTGTTTGGTCTCAGTGGTTTTCATTAACAACATTAAAAAAAACTGGTTCGATGACTGAACGCAGTCTGCTCTGCCTCAACTGGCATCAAGCTGCAGATGCTTGAAAACAACTAACGAATGTTGTACTTTCAAAATAAAAGTGATGTCTCGTTATTATGCACAGACTTCATATAAGAAATGGCCGCCTCGCTGTCAGTGGTGGACGTCTCTGTGGTCTGGTGTTAAAGCACCACAGTGACTTAAGGGGTTGGGGATACAACACAGTTTATGAGGACGTTATGACATGACAGCTGACAGACAATAGGGTCAATTAAATCTCATCAAACTACACTCACATCAACTATTATTATTATTTTATTGTGGTTATTATTTTCATTATTGTAGCATTAAACTTATACACACACACACACACACACACACACACACACACACACACACACACACACAAGGGATGGAAAAGGGATGTAAATTATTATTATTATTACTATTATTATTATTGTTATTGTTGTTGTTGTTGTTGTTGTTGTTGTTAACATGATTATTTATCATTATAAGGGTGCATCATCACATTTGTGTACCATAGCGGCATCCAAATAAGTAAATGTGAGAGAAAGGTTTTGCCACGTTTTGCTGCTCATATGATGAGATGGGAGATGGTATGTATGTGGGTTAAAACTAAAGACAGAAACTTTCTTCATTTTTTTTTTTGCTCTTTCTTTTTCGCGTTAAAGACTCGTGTAAGCCTCCATGTTATTTAACATCAGTTAGACGTGGGCATTATTTTGAAAGTGCAACCGGAACCGCAATCCCTCGCTGTAACAAACCCCTCTTCACTAAAGCTGTGTGGGTACAGCTAGCAGAGCTCAGTCCGTTCGAGCTCAGCGTGGAGTGGGACGACCAGCACTTGAAAAACTGTCACTGCCTTGAAAAATATCAACTTGAAACATGTCCGCTGCTTTTTTATTCGTCTTTCTCTTCTGCCTCCAAACCAGCCCTGGTAAGTCCGTTAACTGGCTAAGTTAGCATGCTAACGGTCGTCGGCTTGTTTTTCAGACGGGTGTTTAGCTATTTGGTCCGGTGAATGTAGCCGTGTGAGCTAGCTAGATGTATTTTTATTTTTTAATTGACAAACTGTGAAACCATCAAACTAAACTACAGGTCAAATATTTACTGTTAGCTTCTCTATCAGTGAATTATACATTGAAATATATCGAGGACAGCTTTGTCTTTAGGCTAATTAGCCTGCATTAGCTTATCTGACGAAATTAGACGTGTTTATTATTACTGTCAGATAACCGCACAGGAATTACAGCTGACACATGTTAGCACATCTGTATTTGTCTCACAGCTGGTGAGGAAACTTGACCTTTGAACTGCTAAAACCAATTTGTGTCCGAACAATCAGTTGAGTCACTTATGAAGAAGAACACCAACGTGTTCAGATCCTTCATTTGAATTAATAATACCACACTGTCAGAGTACTTCATTACAAGTACAAGTCCAGCATTTAGAGTCTTTCTTTAGTGAAGGTGCGTCCGTATTATTAGCAAAATGTACTCGAAGTATCGAAAGTAAAAGTACTCATGTTGCAGTAAAATGGCTCCTGTCAGTGTGTTTCTATCTGCTGTTTGTTGATTCATGTTCCTGCTGCGTTCATGTGTTTGCTGCATTTCCTGCTGTAGATGTTTCAGCTGGAGCTCATTGAACTGCTTAATATCCTGTTGGTGCTTTAATCTACAGCAATGCATCATATTCTATAAGATCATCATATGTTTGCAGCATGGCCGTCCTGTGAGAACCACATATCTCCAAAAAGTCTGTCATGGCTGTTTTCAGCTTTGTGACGATGCATTTTCAGCTGATCCAAGAGGCTCTTTAAAGAGTTTATTGAGCTGAAGAAGGAGGAGAATTTTCTCCAGACATGAAAAGTTCAGCATAAACACGCAACACATCTGGAGATACGAGCTTTTCACCGGACAGGACAGCTGTCAGACAAACATAGTGGAGCAAAAAGTACAATATTTGCCTCTGACATTTAGTCGAGTAGAAATACGAAGTTGCATAAACAAAAATACTCAAGTAAAATAAAAATACCTTGATTTTGTACGTCAGTGCAGTATTTGCTTAAGTGTACTTAGTTACATTCCACCGCTGAAGGAAACACATTGTTGTGTTGTCATTGCGGTTTCATCAAAGCAAACTTCTAATTCCACACACGCTCGTTATTCTTGGACCACACGCCCGAACGCAGGCGCCGCTGACAGCGAGCTTGACGTGAACGGAGCGCACAGGTGCAGCGCTGTGGTTCTTTCCTGTCTGATGCACGCAGAGAAACAACAAGTACCTGCTCTGTGTAGCCAGGATTGTACTTTGACTTCCTGTCACATTACATGGAGTCTGTCAGAACATGAGTCAAAAGTCTGTGTGTGATGCACAAGGTGAAAGGAGGTAGATAGAAGTACTGTGGTTTGGCTCAAGTACCCAGAAATGACAGTAATGCTGATAATCGTAGTGTGATTGTAGAACTGATCGTAAAAGCTGCAGCAGTTTAGCAGCAGCTGTTAGCAGCGTGTGGCTAATCTTCAGAGGTGATACATGTTCATTTTTATAATGATGGTGGAAACTAAATTTGACTATTTGTCAACAGTTATTTGTTAATGCCCGGTGTCGGTCTGGACACAGGTTGGCATGTGCGCATAGACAACGGGAAACCATTTAATGTGGCGCAGGAGAGTAACTCAATCCCTCTGACTCATAATACCGCCTAGATTGAGGAATTTTGGTTAAAAAGCGTCCAGCTGTCGCTAACCAGCAGTCATCTGACGGGGCTGTACGTCCAAGAAACCCAGTGCTGGTGAATTTATGCCTCCAGCAGCCGCTGTGATTGGCCGAAAATAGTTTCTGCCGAGCCTGCGAGTTTCCTTATTTCTGCCAGTCATCGTGTTACGGACGTAAGAGCCTTAAATCTTCTGTGCTTTGAAAGTTTGGTTCCTCAAGTCAGTTCCCAGTATAAACAAATACACAAGGCTGTCCTGCTTACTGCGGCGTGACGGTCATGAAGCTAAGAAGTGTGATTGGTTAAGAGCTTCCCTGTCTGATGTATTTCTACTGAACACTGAGAGATTTGAAAACTGAAAGTTTGGGAGCTTGGCTCACTTCCTCTGGTCAGTAAACTGTAATATGTTCATGACTCACCCAAGACTTTCAGCCCGTTTTTCACGGCTCGAGTTTTGATGTCTGGCTGAGCTCTCGCTGACCTTGGAGTAAAAAGGAAGGAGGGCTGATATAATCTGTGTTTGTGTGTTGTGAAGAGGGTCAGCTGGGAGTTGAACTTACTCTTTTATCTCCTCCGGGACTCGCCTGATGGAAACATGAGCAGTATTGATTAGACCGCCTGCACGCGGGACAACGCGCAGCTTTCATGTTTGCAGCTAAACTGTTTCACAGGTTTAACAAACGTGCTGTCACATGCATTGAAATGCCAGCGGAGGTGTTCTGTATGAATGGAGTGCCACTGCAACACAGGCATCTACAGAGAGTGTTGCATTATGGGTTGGTCTTGTTGCTAGGCTAAGACACTGAGGTGTGTTTGTAGACAATCTTTTAGAGTTAGTCATCCGCTAAAGTGTTAGCCTGCAGGAGTTTCTGGAGGTGTGTGTTGGCTTTCGTAACTGTGGGGACAAACCGTGGAATTTCCAAAGGCCTGACAGACGGTGTGATCTGACAGGCAATGCCAGGCAGCTCCTCTCCCCTCGCCCTCTCATTTATCTCCTGCAGAGTCACGCTTTCCTTTTCGTTTTGGCTGGTCTCAAGTTTCACTGGGTGAATCTTTAATCCAGTTTCAGTCAGCACGGTGTGCCACGCCTTGATGCCCCGACGCCCGGAGACGCCCAGCGCTGCGGACTCTGCGCCTTCAGGGCCGAAGCGATCCGGTGCTGCTGAGGGCAGATTAGCTGAGGGTTTAACTAATCTGTCATCTTCAGCACTGACAGACCTGTTTCTAATGCCACCACCATGTGCCAGACTTGGTACGAGGCCACATTAGATGCGTTGAGGTATAATGTGATTAATGTATTTATCTGGTTTCATCAGTGTGGATTTGGCCTGTTGTGCAGTGAACATTACACATGCAGCTGTTGTGTGTCTGTTTGTACACTTAAGGTTTAAGAAGTCAGATTTGTGTACAGCACCAGTCAAAAGTGTAAACAAAACGTCTCAGCCGGTGGTTTTTCTTTATTTGTATTATTTTCTACCTTGTACATGAACACTAAAGACATCAGAAAACACGCCTGGGTTTGCTTATTACATAATTCAACATGTCCTTTCATAGTTTGACGTCTTCAGTATTAATCTGCAGAGTGGAGAAGAACAAACTGTTGGAGGTGAAAGGTTCAGTCGGCGGCTTTGAAAGCAGCCGTCAGTGTAACGGCTCGGTTTGAGGCGCTGTTGCCTTCACAGCCGCTGGCAGCACACATATTTTGGGCTGTTTATTCAGAGTTTGCTGCAGCTTTTCTGCGACTCTGTGAGTCCAGAATGAAACCATTAGAGTTTGATGTCGCGTGAAATGAAATATGTGTGATGGTAATTTCTCTATGGCTACGAAAATGGTGTGAGGTGGACAGAAAAAAGGGAATTGAGGAACTGAGTCAGTGTGGAAAATATTGTGCAAGCTGACACACACACACACACACACACACACACACACACACATACACACACACACACACACACACAGGAAGCGCTGAGCAGAGCCACCCTAACCTCCCTGTATTCCACGCTCCAGTGCTTCCTGTTTTTCTGCACTTTGTCAGTCATTTGGGACGTCTTTCATCTCTATTTTTCACTCAGTTTTCCCCTTTTTTGAAGCAGCAGGTGTTTTTGAATTTGGGTTTTTCTGCTCCGTTCTTGCTCTGCACAGGTGTCCCAACCTCTGAAAAGCCAAAATTAGCCCACAGTGATGTTGTCTTGTTCCTCTTTGTTGAGGTCACATTTGTTCACTCATTCTTTGCTCAAGTCTCATCAAACATGGGACAAGACAGCTTTATCACATTTTCCACTCAGCTTTGTTCCCCTTTTGCTTTTCTTCTTGGCAGTATTCATACTAAAGGGATTACTTGTTGTGTTTTTCTGTGGTTACTGACTGCGCTCACTCGATATCAAAGGTCCGGCATTGCACATGAAACGATTATCTGCAAAGCAAACAAGAAACCGCAGTAACATCCAACATCATTTATGTGTAACTGACTCCTGAGCAGCAGTGCAAACACAGCAGTTATATTTCTCCAGCTTTGTAAGGTGTATTTAAACATGCAGTGAATGGTTTATAACAGTGTGATGAGGCTGTAAGCAGATATCAGTGTTTATTAACGTGTTTGTCTTGTGTAATTCCTCCTGTGAGCGCCCACGAGGCCTTACTGAAAAACACAGTGGGCGTAATGATGCAAAATACTCTCATTAATGCTAAATAGGGGATTAAATGGAGACACGTTTCAGAAGCAGCTTGTGTTTCTTCTTCATGGGTGATTTTTTTTTTTTACAGTCTCACTTCCATCTTTGTGTGGCAGCAGTTCGTGCCAGGAGGTTTCACATTGACACAAAGGCAGTGTCTGCATGTTACAGTGCAAGCAGTGTGTCAGTAGCAGCTTTTTCTGTGATCGTTTGCTTTGGCTGATTCCCCACATAAGCCGCTCTGGCTGGAACAGCGAGTTAAGATTAATCCACTGCTGAAAGTAGTCCCCAGCAAATGCACTACTTCCTCCTGTTTGAGCGTCGTTTGCTGAAAACTACGGCGAGCAGCCGTTCAAGGAAGCTGTGGAGGCTTTTTGTAAAAATGAAACTTTATGTTTGTGAGCCGTTTTTTAGAGTTTTACGTCTTCAGAAAGAAGCAGCGAGCTTTGGGGCCGACTGGGACCGAAGTTGCTGCTGGTTTTGGTCTTTTTATGGGATTCGTTGACAGGAAGAAAAGTCTGGATGGACGCCAGCTTTATGCTTTAATGTAATAACCTGTTCACGTGCTAATGCTTCCCTCAGTCAGTGGGTTTGAAATAATGATGGTGATGAATGATGGTAGTGGAAGTGACAACCCTCTCTTTAAGGAGTAAAACTCAAATGCTGAGGAAATACATTTAAAAAGATACACTTGTCATATTAATGTTGAGCTGAATTAATGAATTGATTAATCAATTAATAATTTTAGTCATGTTTGCCGCCAAACATCTGCAGGTTTCAGCTCCTGAAATGTGAGAGTTGATGCTTTTCTTTGTCATTTCTGATCATTGGTTGAGAACGTTTGGGTTCGGTCATAACCGGCAGATGAATCAGTGAGGAGAACGATCGATAACAGCGGCTGGAACAAGCGCAGCTGTTAGCATGAACTGTGTGCTCATGTGGTTTTCCTCTCGTTGTGTTTCAGCCGGAGCAGAGCTGCCTGCGCCGCAGCATGTGACCATGGTAACCTTAAACACCAATTACACGCTGAGCTGGGACTGGGACCAGAGCGCCGCGGGGCACCACGCCGTGAACTTCACCACACAATATGTCTCGTAAGTCTCATTCACACACGAGGGAGTATCGGTCAGACGTTTGTTGTGGCGAGCTCGGCTCTGAATCTGGGCTTCAGTGACTTACTGGAAATCTCTGATTCATCACATTCTGGATAAACATTGAGGTTATTATGAGCAAGATGACGAGTTTCAAAACAAACTGGTTTATTTCCTCTCTGGAGAGGTTTTAGCAACATTAGCGATTAGCTCAGAGGAGGGCCGGTCCACCACGTCAGCCCTCGGTGAAATGTCTCTGGATGGAATGACATCTGGAGCCGACGTTCGTGTTCCCACAGGAGCAACTCTCAGACTGAGGATGTGAGGTTTCGCCTCATTTTAAGCATCTTCACACGAGGCGCTTTGTAAAGCTGCCGTGCACACGTCAGAGTACTTTAACGCTCCTGACCATGAAAACACTCTGCAGAGTTTCCGCTGGTGAGGTTGTGACACGGTGGGCCACCGCAGCAAACAGCCAAAATCACAGAAGAAGAAACCTCAATCATCTGATCCGCGCCCTCAGAACACGTGCAGACGGACCCCCTCCTCTAAAACACCTCAATATGAGCGAGAATAAACTGAGTCTCAGCTGTCCCCTCAGTCTCTGCTGTCCTCTCAGTCTCTGCTGTCCTCTCAGGCTCTGCTGTCCTCTCAGACTCAGCTGTCCTCTCAGACTCAGCTGTCCTCTCAGGCTCTGCTGTCCTCTCAGTCTCAGCTGCCCTCTCAGGCTCTGCTGTCCTCTCAGTCTCTGCTGTCCTCTCAGTCTCAGCTGTCCTCTCAGTCTCTGCTGTCCTCTCAGTCTCTGCTACCCTCTCAGGCTCTGCTGTCCTCTCAGTCTCTGCTACCCTCTCAGGCTCTGCTGTCCTCTCAGTCTCTGCTGTCCTCTCAGGCTCTGCTGTCCTCTCAGACTCAGCTGTCCTCTCAGGCTCTGCTGTCCTCTCAGGCTCTGCTGTCCTCTCAGTCTCAGCTGCCCTCTCAGGCTCTGCTGTCCTCTCAGTCTCTGCTGTCCTCTCAGACTCTGCTGTCCTCTCAGTCTCTGCTGTCCTCTCAGACTCAGCTGTCCTCTCAGTCTCTGCTGTCCTCTCAGACTCTGCTGTCCTCTCAGTCTCAGCTGTCCTCTCAGTCTCAGCTGTCCTCTCAGTCTCTGCTGTCCTCTCAGTCTCAGCTAGAAGTGAAAATGGAATTCAAAGATGACTTCAGGAAGCGTCTTGAGAAAGTCTTTACTGGCAAGAGGAGACAAAAGTTGACTCCCAGCCAGCAGCTTCTCAGACTCGGCGAGTTGAGCGTAACAACATGGCGTCCTGACAAACTGCAGATGGATTCCACTACAGTGATGTCAGAATTGAACAGCTACAGGTTGAGAGCTCTCAGGTTGACTCGAGCCGTCGTCCTGTTTTTGAATTACAGTGTTTTCATCAGTGCTTTATGTTTTCTTTGTTCCTCTTTCCACAGGAAGTACAAGCTGAAGTCCAAGAGGAGCCCGAACTGGAACATGGCGTGTGAGGGGACGTCGCACAGGTCATGTGACCTTACAAGATTCAACCTACACTACCTGGGCATCTACGTGATTCGAGTGCGAGCCAGCGTGAACGGGAGTGACTCCGACTGGGTGCAGAAGGAGTTCTGCCCCGACAAAGATGGTGAGAGAGAGAGAGATGAGATGAGATGTTCAGGCAGACTGAGAGACGACAGGAAAGACGTTTTACCTCAAAGCCCGTGGCGACACGTGATCTCAGGCAGTGTGCCACAAACCATTGCACAGACGGAGCAACAGTCAGCGTGTGGTGGAGGCAGAGCTGCGAGGAAAAACTTAACCTTTGTGCGTGCCGCTGAGCAGCTCTGAAATATCAAAACCGCAGCCATCAGACCCCTCAAGCACGAGTAAACGTCTCCAACATGGCCGAACTGTTGATTGTGTGATGATCCTGTCAGACTTCATTCTTTCTTATAAGCTGACTCTCGCTTCATGCTGTTGAATCTCTAAAAACAGGAGAGGAAACAAACGTCTCATCTCCAAATCAACCCCTCGTCTATTTCCTGCAGCTCGTCTCATGTCTCTCCTGTCTCTCCTGTCTCTCCTGTCTCTCTTGTCAGCTGCTTTGGGTCCTCCAAGCAAAGTGGATCTCCAGCCCGCGGGAAGCGTCCTGGACGTCTTCATCACCGACCCTGTGACCAGCACCAACAGCTCCATGAGGGACAAACTGTCCAGCCTGTACTACCAGATCATCTACTGGGAAGGCTCGGCGCACACACAGGTAGGAACTCGTCCCTCTGAGGAACACCTGGCCTACCGGTACCATGCGGCTTTGACTCAGAGCGATGGACGTGAATTCGCGTCCAGCTCCGGCTGCTGTTCGCGTTAGAAGAAGCGATACTTCTCCTGCAGACTCTTTAGGCAAAAATGGCGAGACATGTTACAGCAGGAGGAAATCCCCAGCAGCTTCTCCACTGCACACTTCCCATTTTCTCCACAGACACCTGTGAAACCCTGAGCCTGCAGCAGCCTCATGATGCAGTCATAGACTCAGACCTGCTTTCTGCCTGTGTGCTCAGCACAGTGTTTCCTGTCTGTGCTGCGAGGCGGCTGAATCACGTGACCTCCTGTGTGATTCCACGAATGCCTGCCAGATGCTTTTATATAAAGCAGCGAGCAGGACTGTGACGAGGACGATGCAGGTCACTGCAGTACGTCCTAAACGAACCCAGAGCTGACGAGTGGAACGTGATAAGAGTGAAGACGTAGAAAAGCCAGAAAAAACTTTGAAAATGAGCATCGTGTCAGCTGTTCTGCACAATCTGTTGCACATTTATGAAGATAAGTACATGAATTATGCAGTACAAAATAAAAGTACGACATAGCAGAAATACACAGCGAGCAGAAGCAGGGAGACGGTGATGCTGAAGATAAAACTGGACAAATTAGCATAATGCTAAATATAAACATGTGTTTCCATGTGTTTTAGAGAAACTGCACTTTTTATTTGATTTGATTGAAATCATGAAACAACTTCTGTCTTTTTATTGGAAGTGTTTCTATGTAGAAATGTGAATATCTGCAGGGTGTAAATCATTACTTTAATCTGAAAATGTTTTTATCGCTTCATTGAAAGCTTCAGTCCAAAGTTCCTTAAATGTTTTTAAAAGTATAGCTCGTCCTTAAAGGCCCAGTGATGGACAGCAGACCCTTTAAAGAGCGCTTCATGTCATTTTTGCAGGCCGATATCCAAACACACACCTTCAGCCCAAAATATTGCTCTGCTAGCTACTGTGAGCAACAAGCTAACGAGAGGTTAGCGAGTCACCTCAGGTCACATTCGATTAGATAAAAGTCAAAAAAGACTTCAGATGCAAACATACTCAGATGTCTTAAAGAGCAATAAAGAGGAAATCAAATCTGAACTGTCATCTGTGGAAAAGTGCGATTTGAAAGTGGGAATAGAAATATTTATTCACAGACTCAGCTGCTCTGAGCAGCCATGAATCCAGTCAGTCCATCACAGTGGAAGCAGTGGAAGTTTGTCTCTGAGCGTTAGACATGGCATCGGACAAAGATAACGTGCAACATTTTAATAAAATCAATGCTGTTAGAAAGAAGCCAACATGCGATTAGGTGATGATCAAACACTGAAAAAGACGTTGAGGATCAGAGCATCAGATTTAAACCTCGGACGGTCAATATTTACAGCTGCAGGCAGCAGATTGTGTCCCTGACCGCAGACACTGACTACACACACACATATTTCAATGAGGAGTTCACACACTCTCTGTGCATTTGATTGTGTTTAAGATACGTCCTGATCTGCTGTTAGTGTGCTTCAAAGCGTCCGTCTGAGCAGACAGCCGTCTGTCAGAAGACCATGTGTGGTCACACTAATGCAACGCAGGGACAGCGTGTCTCTAATGGACGTCTGAGGAGACACGAGTCCAGTCTGTGGTGGGACGGGACGGCGTTTGTGTCAGGGTAGAAAAATAGAGAATGGTTGAGTGCAAAGAAGTGGCTGATTTAGCACAATGAGCTGATTGACGATCCTCATCGGTCAGTTTCACAGCAGCTTCAGTAAGTAGATCCTGAGTAATGAGCGACAGCGATGTGGTTGAATGATTCCTTCATCGTTAAACTTCCATCACATCCTCACTGACGTCCGCCTCTCCCTGAAGCTGTCACCTCTCTCGTGTGTCCTCAGGCCTCTGGAGCCCAGATCCTGAGCAGCAGCACCAACCTGGTGACTCTGCCCAGCCTGAAGGCCTGGACCTGGTACTGCATCAGAGTCCAGTCCCGCTACGACTTCTACAACAAGAGCAGCAGCTTCACCTCGCCCCAGTGCATGCAGACCGAAGGTAAGCATGTTTCCTGCAGCCGTGGGCAGAGTGTCAGGCAGTGTTACTGGGAACCAGCTTCCACTGGGATCAGACTGTGTTGATAGGATCTTTATCAGTTTAAATAAGAAAATATCCCCCGAGCTTCGCCAATGCAAACGCCTCCGCCTCAGAATACACACCCTCACTGTCTTCCATGACGTCAGTGTCAGATCAGCCTCCATGTTTGTATAAAGCTGTGATAACAGACACAACATGCACACCTGCTCAGGTATCATCTCATCTGTGTGTGTGTGTGTGTGTGTGTGTGTGTGTGTGTGTGTGTGTGTGTGTGTGTGTGTGTGTGTTAAACAGGTGCTACTCCGTGGTGGCTGATCTTCTTGTACTTCCTGGGCTCTCTGGTCGTCTGCTTCACCATCGTGCTGCTCGCGCTCTTCTTCTCCTATAGGATCTACAAAACCGTCAAGGCCACGTTTTACCCGTCCAGCCAGCTGCCTCTGCACTTCAAGGAGGTACGACGCCACAGCACGCCGCGCGTTCCCTGCAGCCAGCGGGCGTTTGTGTTCGTGTGTGTGATATTTAAAGGTTCACACGGAGCAGCTACATGCATAAACTGTTTAACTGTCAAATCATTTGCGTTTCAGCATCAGAATTTTTAAAATGATCTCACCAAAGTTCATATATGAAGTCCCACTGAACGCCTCTTCCTCCTCCTCCTCCTCCTCCTCCTTCTCCTCCTCCT